>VXAC01007106.1:210435-334160 GCA_013399225.1 Rhipidura dahli | reverse complement strand
ACCTGCAGCCCCGGTGCGATGCTGAGCGCGGATCCTGCGCTTGTGCCGCCCCTGCGGTTCCAGGGCTGGGAGGGGCCGCGCGAGTCTTCCGGGGCGGGGGGGCCTGGTGTATCCTAAATTGGGTAGAAAGGCTGCTGCCTGGAGCGGGGATGAAGGAGAAGGTCTGTTTCAGGCGCCCGACTTGTGTGGGATTTGGGATCTTCACGAGTGCGAGCTCGTGGGTGAGGCTGGTAACCTCTCCCTAAATGTTACGACCGGGCTGTGAGGAAGGGGTGCCAGGCTGCATGTAAAGTGATGCAGAGGTGGACAAGCATGTGTTCAGTTCTCTTGGAGAGAAAAAGCTGCCAGTCATATATTTGGAGCAGCGGAATCTGAAGTGAGTGACACCTTGCCGAGGAGCTCAGACGTGCCTGGGAGTTGTACCCTGCTGTCCCTGGGCTGAGCCGCAGCTCTTCAGCACCCTCGGGCACTCGCACACCTACTCGCTGCCTTCTCCCTCTCTCCTGTCGGCACTTAGCGCTGGCTTCCCGGCCCAACACCCTCCGTGGTTGTTTCCAGCCCGTCATCTGAGGAGTCTGGGTGTCACACAGACAACCTGATGCAGGCAGTGCTTTGAGCTCCTCTTTGCATGCTGTATGTAGTTCCCTTCCATGGTGCACATTTTACCTTGTTACCGAGGAATCCAGGGTGATACTCAAGAGTCCTTTCCTTTAGCCTGTTTGCTTGGACCTCTGTTTACATGAGTTTCTGAAGAAAAACCCAAAATATGTTTCAGTGAAACCAGCCCCTACATTTCATTGCAAATATTTATTCCACAAAAGCTTAAAGGAGTTGAAAGTACTAGAAGGTAATTTCTATTGTTGTTTATTTAGAAAAGCAAAGAAAAGCCCTTTTAGATAGAAGTTCTAACAACTACCTGCATCACACAGCCACATTGTAGCTTCATCAGTCCAATTAGATGCAGTTTCCCTGGGTCATTTGGTGCCTGCCAGATGCTGAAGTGGCTGCTTAGGACTTGTCTCCTGCAGGCTTTTAAAGTTCCAGTTTTATATGAGCTGAGCACTGTTTTTTCTTTTGCAGGTTGTGGCACTAGTGAATACAGTCTCCTCCCTCAGCTACATGTGTCACCTGCTATTGTTTGAATTAATGGATGGCACCACAAGTGACCTTAGAAATGGCAGAAATAATAGCAAACCAGTCCTGCTCTGTCCATTGCTTCTGACCAGTGAGAGTCAACTGTTCATGATTAATGTCTGTTTGCCCTGTGCTCTGCATGTGGTGTTAGATTGATGCCATTATGCTCAGTCCAGCAGGAATGTGGAAGTGCCTCTCTAGAACTGACAATCTGCTATATTATTTTTCTGCTGCATCTGTAAAACTTTAAAAAATATTTTCTCCTAGGGAAAACTGCTTGAGTGACATTGATGGTGGCAGAAACTCTCTAGTAATTCCCAAAACAGTGTGCAAGGGCACTGGATGTCACAGTGAGAGCAAGAAGTGTCTCCATCTCCTTCAAATATCTCCTTAGGACCTCTTGCTTCCTGTGGTGTTTGCTAAGAGTTTGCTTGTTGTTATTTTGTGTGCTGTTTTGGTTTCAAACTCTGGCTCATCCTCAGACTGTGCCCTACTCAGTGTAGTGGCATCTTGTTCAGCTGCTGTGCCTCACAGAAGTAGATTTGATGCTAGCAAGGGGCTTTTCTGTTTTCATCATACCAGGTAGCAATTTAAACCTTATTTTTCTAAGCAATTTTTTTTGTCGTTGTCTTTTTCGCAGGAGTGATCACGCTGGGGCAGGCAGAAATTCTTTCTGAGTCTGTTGCTTTCTCTCTGAGGAGCGCTGGCAGTGGGTATTCAGGAAAAGGGTACGAGACCTGGGCAGATACAGGGAGATCCTTGTCCTGGAATACCCTCTCATCTGGCTGAAGCTTAGGCAATGCAGGTTTGAAACACCAGCTGTGCCCTCATATCGAACCACCTCAAGGGATCTTTTTTTCCTAAGAGTGTCTACAGGCTGTTATTGAACACATTTATGCTTTTGGTATCCACTCTGTCTCTCCAGCAAGGCATTCTATAGCACACATATGCATTGGTCATGTGGAAAAGTATTTCTTGGTTGTCTTAAACTTCTGTTTCAAAAAAAGTTTGTGTCAAACTGAACTTCAAGCAGTGGTGGGAAAGTTTTACTTAGCTTAAGTGATAGTTGCATTAGTTTAGATAAAATTATTTAATCCCCTGCATTAAATTAAAAAGAAAAAAACCCCCAGAAATAGGTCCATGAACTGGCAACAGCTGCATGGAGGGTTTTTTTAAGAAAGAATGCCCACACTTCTCATGTACTTAAATCTCAAGTTTTTTGAGATTTTTGAGTCTTTTTGCGCTGCGTTTGCACAACACCTGCTGCACTAAAGCCTTGATCCTGAAGTCAGTCTCCAAGACGCTATGACACTGAAATAGTGAATTGTTTGAATGATAAATAAAATGAAAATCAAAAAATGATGTGGTGGCTGGTCTCTGAGCTGGTGTGTAAAGCTGGTGTTGGAGAAGAGTGGGGCAGGGAACCCTCAGTTTAGCACGTTGTTAGAAATTTTAGTATCCAGCTGTGAAGTCTAGGTTGCTTTTCTCTTTCTCAGACTCTGCCTCATGTGAGTATGGCGTGAAGGAAGGACTGGAGCTTGTTTGTAGGCCACTGTTATTCATAAACTCTCCTCCCTTCTTCACAGTGTAGACTTGATACATCTGAAACTTTTGGGATTTTCCATCAACCTTAAATCCCCCTTCCACAATAAATCATTCTGTATTTCTGCATATTATGACCCAGGGATAGCCAGGAAGATCCCCAGTGAGGGCTAAGGTGCTGATGCCTGATGTTATGGGAGCTCTGTGAACTGTTTCACCCCACTGACCACCCAGTCTAGTCTCTGAGGAAACCCCAGTGTGAAAACTACTGGTAACAGTCTATTCCATGCCATAACTTGGTATTTTCTGCTTCTGCTCTTCCCTGACATCTCCTTGTTACCTTAACTCTGTCGTGTTATCCCACTGCTGCATGTCAGCTGTGACAGAGGGACACAGAAAAGTTTTAGTGAGGTTTTTACAGCTGTGATGGGGATGGGCATCACCATGCCCTCCACCAGATCCCCCTGGACACATTTGATTTCTGAGGAGCAGAGAAGAGGTCCTGAACACATTTGTGTGGATATAACCAAAGACACCAGACAGAAGATAAAGCAGCTTGAACTGATGTAAGAAATTAATGAGGCAGATACTGCTGTCAGAAAAATTTCCTCCCACTGGGTTTATGAAGGGTAAGTATAAAAGTTGCTGTTTAGTCTCTGGGGCCACACTGTCTTGTGCAAGGACCTCCTCCTTGGCAGTGGCATTTATTAGGGCAATAACGCAGCATTGTAGGGGATGCACATGCCTCTTTGATTTTTACTGCTGTGCTCTTAGAAGAGTTCTAGCTGACCATTCCCCCTCACTTTTTAATCCCTCTAGTCTTTTGCTTTCCTTTCTGTGCACATCTGTCTGTTGTACATATCCTGACTAGCTCATATGGGGTGAAGGGAGACTGAATCAGTGTCACACAGAGATTTGGAGCAGCCTCAGCCCAAGGACAAAATTCCCTCAGAGAAGTGTGAGGGGTCTCAGTGACTTCATGGACAGGAAAGATGAGAAGGAGCTGGCTGGACAGTGTTTGGCATCAGAGCCATCTTTAGGAGCTGTTGCTGAGTCCCAGGATGACCTAGAGACTGGTCTCTCACAGTTCTTGTCTTTTCTACTTTACAATGAATACCTATATATTTGGGATAAATTATGCCATGCACATACCAGGTTAGCTTGAGTTAGGTGACAGGGGTTATGATGTTATTATTTACATTATGATGTCTGGAGAGTCAAGAGTTGACTCTGCCTTGCACTGCCATCACAGTAGTGTGCTGTGGTGTGCCCTTAATGAGGGTCAGAGGAGCAGGTCGGGGGAGCAGGGATGGACCATCTGCAGTTTGCAATACCAGGTGCTCAGCAGCTCTCAAAATCAAATCATTTGTTTGCATCCTTTAATTAAAACACTCTTAGTTCACTTAAAGGCTGATTATGAAGTGAGAATGAAGATTGCTGCTTAGGAAAACAGATGATCATTTTTGCTTAATGAAATGTGTGTATCTTATTGCTATCTGTCTAGAGAGGGAAAAACGTGAAGATGTTTGTTCCCTGTAAATAATATTTACACTCCACGAATTCAAACCTGCTCTCATCACAGAGGCCATGACTTTGAACTCAGGGGTGCCCTCCAGCCCTATTTAGCAGGGTATGGTGTGTTACTCTTCTTGAAAGAAAGGAGAAGCTAAGGCTGCCTCTTGGAAAAAAAGGAAATGTCACAACTATTATGTCAAAGGGTGGCAAAGGAGGTACCCAGCACCTGCCAACTGAAGAAAAAGACTGGAATTAAAAAAAGCATGAATGTTGCCTCATGATGGGCAGGAAAAACAGAATGCAGTGGGAATTCTCTCAGAAGAAAAAATGTGAGTCTTACTGTTACCAGAAAAATTCATTAGAGTTTTCAGAATGTGGAAACTGGATATAACACACAGCTGAGAGGGAGGATAAGGATGCTCATATCCTAATTTATAGTGTTAGCAAGAAGTTTATTGTCTCTTCCTTGGATTTAGTAACTTCCATTTCAGTTGTCCTCTGGGACTTTGTTGGCTTTCTTCATGCCAGCAAAAACTACTGTGTATATCCATGTACTGGAAACAACTACAGAAGCTGAAAAAATCCCTGTGCTTTTCTCCTTCCTTCAAAAGTGAGGATGTCCTCCATATTTCATATATTTCTAAATTTCAGATTCTATGGAATAAAATTATTTATCCAAAGTGATAACTGCTTAAGAGGTAGGTGGATATGACAGCCCCGAGTTGACACGGGGGTGTTTGGTCAAAGGTTGGACTCGATGAATGTGGAGGTCTTCTCCAACCTTAATGATTCTGTGGTTTTGTGAAATCTATTTTTAATTATAACAAAGAATATAGAAAAACTTTGGATGAGAACCACTAGAAATCTTGATCATTTTCACTGCTCAATTACTGGGTAACTACATTTAACAGATGACTTATTTAGACAGATTGTTGTCTCTGGGAATGCATGTTTTTATCTTCTGAAAATTGTATTTTCCACTTGGCTGGGTGCTGCTGTTCTGTCAGCTGCTGTGATCATGTTTGCACACACGCACATACACACACAAACACACAGAGCCTGGTATCAGGGCAACATCCAACTGGAAAAGGAGGAGTTTAACTAGCAAAAGGAAAAATTGCTAATTAGAGAGCAAAATGGTGCACAGTATGCTGACAGCTACAGGTAGTAGTGCCCTTGCAGCACATCATTAAACCCATTGAAGTTTTATGGTTTGAAGAAGAGCTAAACTATGTCCCATAACATATTCTGATGTTACAACACTCCTTCCCTTTGGATAGTTGAGGAGCATTTTGTTCAGACTCCTGTCTAGGAAACCCAGAGCTTTGTTCCCTCCAATAAGCTACCAGAATAATTTGATAAGAAACCCTCTGGTTTCTGCCCACAGGTGTTGACCATTGACTGGGCTGATTTTGTGTTCTGATTCAGGTTTGTTGAGGATTTACTGAAGTCTGAGAGGCTCACTTTCACTAAGAATGAGAGTCTTTGTCATCTTCAAGATAGTTCTAAAAGTAATAAGAACTTGCTGAAGGGAATAACTGCCTCCACCTGATGTAAAAAAAAGCAGGTCTAACACTACAAATGCTGAGAGTACTTAGGTCTGTTTTCTCCAGGAAAGAAAAAGTCATCTATATCAGTCATGAGGAATGATAAAGGAGGTTTCTACATAACCTTATTCAAAATGAAATTAGGTTCTATGCTGGAGAAGGATCAGAAAAAAGCAGCCAAACAGCAGAGGACCAATAAAGCAAGTCTTCCAAGGTAGCTAAATGATGTGCATACATTTATCTTAGTGTTGTCAAGTCTAGCATCCCTTGCTCTACGTTTATTTTACAATTTTCATGGACATTTGTCATGATTTTGACTGAATGAGACCAACATGACTTTTTGCACAGCTAGATCAGTATTTGCCACTATTTTCTTCAACTGAGTTCTGACTGCCACAAAGACTGCAGGACTTCTTATTAAAAAAAAAAATCCTTCTTCCCTTTCTGTATTACTCTTAATTCAGTGTTTTGGGCTTGCATGACAAGGTTTTGGTTGTGGGGGTCTGCAGGGGTGGCTTCTGTGACAAGCTGCCAGAAGCTGCCTCTGTGTCCAGCAGAACCAGTGCCAGGCAGCTCCAAGACAGACTCACTGCTGGCCAAGACCAAACCCCTCAGGGAGGGTGTGAGGAGCCCTCACTGAGGAGGAGAAGGAGGAAGGAGTAGCAGAGACACCGTGTGAGGAAATGACCACAGCCCCCACTCCCTCTCCCCCTGTGCTGCTGGTGGGGAGAAGGGAGAGAAAATTGTCAGTGAAGCTGAGCCTGAGAAAATGGACTTTGGTGGGTAATAAAGCCATTTCCCCAAGTGAAGTCTGTTTTGCTGGTGAGTGACCTCTACCCATTCTTAAATTGACCTATCAGCCCTTGGATGTATTTCCTCTCTGTTTTCCAGCTGAGAAGGGGAATGATAGACCAGCTTCCGTGGGCACCTGGTGTCAGCCCATCACATCCAGAAAGATATTAAAAAATTTCCAGCCCAACTTGGCCCTAAATAGCTTCTACTGCTTCTCTTAAAGAAATCCTTGTGTCTGATTCTGATTGACTAAGAAATAAATAGCTCACACAAGAGAGAAAACATTTAATATAAGTTAAAATTATTAGATTTGCTCAGATCTCCGAGTCTTTTTGTTTTCTGCTGCTTTGATTAATATTTTGAAAATGGCATTGGAAAATAAATAGCCTAGGGACATATTTATTGCAAAAGCTTTGAATTTTCCATTATTAAACAGCTTGACTGTGTTTCTCTTAAACAGACTGAGCTCAGGTGAGGAAATGGAAGAAAAGATGAGACAAATATTCTAATGACTTCTTAATAAATGCATCTTTCCACGACAGTATTTGCTTTTAAAGGTCCCACTCTCTGAAATAGCTTTTTGCATCATTGGTTAAAAGTGTATAGCTGGCTGATTGTTCATCTTCTTTGGTGCGTTTGCTTTTGAGACCATGGAATAAATATATTTGAGATTTTAAAAAATCTCTGTTTCCTAAAAAGCAACGTTGTCACCAAGATACATCTCTGGAAATGTGTGAGATAATTTTTTTTTTTTTTGCCCAGTTTTTTGTCTTGTAAAAATGTAAACCATATTTTAGGACCATCCCCCTTCATCTATCTATGTTTTCCTCCATCTCTGAAAACCATACTATTTTGAAGTTCAGATGAATTCCAGTCTGTATAAAGTCCTGCTGGAAGAATATAAGTAAAGTTTTTTGAGTTTATCTTTTATATAAATCACTAGATTATGCTTTTATTTTTCAAGAGATATTCAAATGTAACTTTGTAAGTGATGATGAGATTGTCACAGGGAAGTATTAGTGGAGAACATGTTTTCTAAAAAAAATAAAAAGCAAACATAAGTTTATATTGATTGGCTGTATGTTTGATGAGACATGCAAGATCTGAGGCTGGTAAAGATGCCTTCTGAGCATGTTCTTTCTTTTGTGCTGTGCATGCTTTTTGCTTTTTCAGTCTTTAATCTGCTCTCCCATCTCTAACAAAACCTTTGATCTTAACATTAAGTAGGGGCAATTTTTCAAAATCATTTTCATAACCTTAGGGTAGGTCTTGCTTCTTACTCCTGTTTTGTCTCAGAATAGCCTCGAATCTTTATGAGAAATAGTAAAATATCATTAGGACATCTGTCACATCCATAATCTTGAGATTTATTTGATATAGGAGTGGCCAGTGTCTCATTAGCTTGTTCCTGACATCATCTGTGTGAAGCTCAGCTACTGCTTTCCTTGAACTTTAATCCTTCTTGGTTTGCATTACTTTTATGAAACTTTCTTTGCAAGGAACAAAGGAAATTTTACGTAAAACCCAAGATTCTTCCTAAGTGTATTTCCTGAACTTTTATGCACTCTCACACAAACACACATATATATATATGTGTATATAATGAACACAGGAATATCATTCACCAATCTTGTGGAAGGTGTTTATGAGGGAAAGCACTTAAAGTTAATAATAAAACACATCCAAAATGACAAACACATTACTTTGAGTTCACAAATGTAACTGTTGGTCTGCTTTGCAGACTAGGTGGAGCTTAAGGCTGGGTTCCAGCTGACTTTGCTATTGGATCCATCTGACTTTGTTATCAGACACAGGTGGGAAAGAGGTGATTTCCATAAAGCAACAGAAGCAAGGGGGTGGGTTTGCTTGCTTGGAGGAGGTGTGGGGATGTCTGATCTGCTTTCAGCCTGCCTGGGCTGGCCAGGCAGCTCCATTCAGCAACAAAAAGTGTCCTGAAAAACAGTGCCTTAGTGGCAACTCTGGTTCCTATGGGCGCATTGTGAGCTTGTCTTGGTGCTCTGCAACAAAAAATTTAGTTACTGAAAGAGAAGAAGATGTGAGTTTGGAGCTGGCAGCTGAGGTGGTAGCAGTCAGGCTGTGGATGAAGGATATAGCCTGCAGTATGTCGGGGGAAAGGCGAGCACTGCTGACTTCACACAGAGGTTCTTGTCTCCTCGGTCTTGGCGAAGTCAAGGTAAGGAAGTTTATGGCTGGTACACTTCCATTTTGTTCAGGTTTTGTGCAGATAGATGCAGCAGCTGGTTCCCGTCTCTGCAGGGGATCACTGGCAGGGGTGGGCTCCAGCCTGACCCAGCTCTGCCTCAGGGGCCTCTTGGGTGAGCACTCTTGGCTTTGTTGGCCATCTCCATGTCCCTGTTGCCTGACTCTTGAGGCTGTTTTAAGAAGCAAAGCTTTGACCATGTTGCGGCTTTTGTATCTAAAGGTGAGGAAGTGTCTGATGTGGAGTATCTGGCTCTGTTGGGAAGGCCCTGCTGTTGGTGGGTGCTGTGGCCTTGAATGGAAGTGTTTGTGGTAATAACTGAGGTGTGAGGAGTCCTATTGTTCTGCAAAGTTTAAGCTTGAGCTGAGCATTCTTCTGAGAACATAAAATTATGTTTTGCCATTAACCTTGAGATAAATGTTTGGAATTAAGGCAGTCAAATGCTTTGATGCTCTGAAAAGGCATATCCCCATTTTAACTCTTAGTGTATGCTTTTTTGTTCTCTTTTTTCCTAATGTACTAATATTAGCCTAAATCAGATCCCATGGGGAGGATGGAAATGGGAATAGACTGGACTTTATAAATTTTTTAAAAAATGAAATGGTGAAATAATCTCTAAAGGGCTTTGGTGTAGCATGATAGAGGTTGGGCAAGAGTACCTGGTTCCTTTTCTGTGTAGTTTGTAATTAATAGCAGCTTACAGAAAGGTTTTGAATACTGCTGGAAATGAAAACCCTGCAGCACCTAGCCTTTTTCTACACTTTTTTTTCTAAGCAAAACCATCCCTTTTGTGATAACTCTTTCTAATATAAGCTTGGAAAGAAACAAAGGATTCATCAGAATGGCACCTGTGTTATTACTGAGAGACTGTGCCTGAGAGGATGCTGTAGACTAATGAAATAATTTTAGTATTCTTCTGACTCTTCATGCTCTCCCACTGTTTAAAGCTGGCTTTCCTTTATGCTTTCCTGGAGAACTTGTATATACTGACCTTTAGAATGTGCTGTTTATTGATGATGACCCAACATGTATTTAAGAACATTTATTTAGCTGACTCGTAAGCTGAAGTGCTACAAATTTTGCAGAAAAGACTATAAGATATGCTGTGCATTAATTATTTGATGTAAAACTCCCCCAGTAGAAAACTGTTGGATGACTAGTTTCTATCTAAAAATGCACCTGTGGTCTCTGGAAAATCAAAGTCATTTTTTGCTGAGGGTATTTGTAGGGATATGCAAAATATCTTCAGGATTTGTTACTTTGACTTGGCAAGTTTATATAGTAAATTTGAGTATCTGTTTTATAATAACATTGTTTCAGACCCTAATAATTTTGTCCAAAAATCTTTGGATAAAAAAAAAACCCCACACCTCATGGTGGTTTTGGCCTAGGTAACTTTCTTCCCAGTAGCTGGCACGGGGCTGTGTTTTGGGTTTGTGCTGGAAGCAGTGCTGGTAACTCAGGGAGGTTTTCCTTTCTGCTGGGCAGAGCTTGCACAGAGCCAAGGCTTCTTCTGCCTCTCAGCCCACCCCAGCAGCGAGGGGGCTGGGGGGCACAGGGAGGTGGGAGGGGACACAGCCGGGACAGGTGACCCCAGCTGACCCCAGGGATGTCCCAGACCAGAGAGGGCCGTGCTGGGCACACAGAACTGGTGGAAGGAGGAGGAAGGGGGAACATTCAGAGCGATGGGTTTTGTCTCCCCCAGTTGCGGCTAGGGGGGCAGAGCCCTGCTCTCCTGGGGATGGCTGAACACCTGCCTGCCCATGGGAAGCAGGGAATGAATTCCTTGGTTTGCTTTGCTTAGATGTATGGCTTTTTCTTTCCCTATTGAACTGTCTTTGTTTGAACCCATGAGTTTTCTCACTTTCACCCGTCTGATTCTCTCCCCCATCCCACTGTGGGGGAGTGAGTGGGTGGCTGTGTGGGGCTGGGCTGAGCTCATTAAACCACGATGTCCTGAAGTACAATTAAAAACAAAGGTTGGTTGGGACAAAAGCCTGCGATTGCTTTAGGCAAAGGTCATAAGAGAATGTCCATACTTGTTTGCAAGTTTATTACTAACATGCTGCTGTTTTAGTAAACCCCTTTCCTTGAAAGGTGAGAACTGAGGAAGAACACAGCATTCTCTTCTGTCTAGATTTAAGTGAGTCACCTGGCTGATGCCTTTATAGCAATAATATAACTGCCTGATAATGGTTTGTAGTTTTTTTTTTTTTTTTCCCTTGACTCAGAATGAAAGCTGCTCTGCGGGAGAAAAACATTCAAGAATGGTGGCGGAAATTCTAATCTTCATGAGCGGCTTAATTTCAGGATAGCTGTAGGTAAATGGAATACAGAGTGCAATTAATGTGCTTAAAATTCAATATCTATTTCTGATGCACTAGGGAGTGTTGGGGTTTCTTTTCCAAAGCTTGCTCTGAAGTCTGGAAATAGAAAAGCAACTTTTTCAATACAACATAAGGATGGGCTGGGCATACTCACTGTACTTCCATGAAACTTTGGCAATGACTTGTTTTTATAATGCAATAAAATAGAATGCATTTTTTTCAATTTGTTCTGCTAGCATTGTTGCAAAGTACTTCCACTTTTTACCCCCTCAAGAGTGAAAAACAATTCCTTGTAAGTGCTTTTCACTGAACAAACAGTTAGATATAAGTTACACCACTTGCTTTAAGCACCTCTCCAAGGATATGCACTGCTAATAGCTTTTTTTCTAACAAAAATTAATCAATAAACATTAACTGGGGAACTGGAGAATGCAGGTTATTTGTTTTATTGTGTATCACTAAATAACATTTTCGAGCTTGATGATCAGCCTACCTTCTGAATTTAAATTTCTGCCAAGCCTGATTTATTATTGCTTTTCTTCCTCAAAGTAGTTCATATCAACATCAGGGTGGATTTTTCTACTGTATTGATATAGCAGATAATAAACTTTATCAAAACTTAAAGATCTTGGTTAAATATGTGCAAATGTCTTATTTGTATGCTGTAGAATTTGTGCACTCAGTTTTGTGAATGTAAAACCCAAATGATGGCATTAGAATTTTGCTCAAGGCCGCAACACTACTAAAGAAACTTGGGAGATTTAGAGTTTTGCCAGTTTTTTTTTCCCTAATATCTTTAAGTCTTGATGTAGCATGCCTACATTCACCTCCCTTACACTATGCCTTCATACCAACATCTGTCTGTGCATTAATTGGTCAATGATTCTTGTGTTTTGCTCCAAACCCAGCACTCTCATTCTTCCAAGCTCCGGCCAAGGTGGGAGTTAGGATCTGCACTGGGAGTGTTTTGGGATGGATGTGCTGTCAGAAGCTGCAGTGGAAGTGTAAAGGCTGTTTTGTAGCTGCCCTGGGCTTCTCTGGGGGAGCCTCTCTGCGAGCCTGCAGTGCCTGACTCTGCACAGCTCCTCCCTCCACACCACCACCACCACCACCTGTGTTCTGGAATCTTGGCTCATCCTAGTGAGTTCTTGAAGTGTTTCTTAAACTAGTTAGTCTCTAAAATATTTATAATTTCTGGCAGCAGACAACTTGCTACTTTCCCCCCTGCCCCCTCTCTGAAAAGTGTACTCCAGTCAGGACCTCTGAATCCTCCACAGCTGGTGGGGATCTTACTGGGCTTTGGTGCACAGAATCTGCCCACCCTGTGGAAAAGCAGTCCAGCTCTTCAGAGGGGCTGTTCTCCTCTCCTAGGCCCGCTGCAACAGCCAGAAACCACTGACTATTAATGCCTACATGAAGATCAGCTACCCGAGTTTTTAATTTCCTATGGAAAAGTTGGAAACAACTTGCTTCCTGGGGAGGTGCCACACAACCCCCAAATATCTGCTCAGGTAGAGGAATTTGTTGTGTGATGTGACCTAGAGTAAATGGGAAATGATCAGCTGAACTTGCCTGATATGCAAGGAGGAAATGAGTTTTGCGTCAGAAAGGCCTAAAGATAGAGAGATGCTGATGGTTTGGGTAGAGAGTTATGGTTTATACAGCTGATCTTTCCCCTAATGTTCTCCTGGTGTCTTTGTCCAGAGCAATAACCAGTAACTAAATACAGCTTGTATTTTGTTTTGTTGCCTCCATGGTATGTATAATTTTACTTTGAGTTCAGTGGCTTTGTTAATTCCTGTAAATCTGAAGTTACAGACAGCTTTAAGGAAAGGTAAATAAAGCACAAGGCATAATGCAACTTTTGGGTAATAGTTATGACAGTTTTGAAGCACTATGGAAGTCTCTTGATGCTGCAAACTCAGATTTATTTTATTATTTTAAAAATTACAGCAGAAACACAATTTTTTCTGTATACTTGCTATCTTAAGTATTTAAAATGCTTAATAACTAACACTGTAAACAAAAGCTGGTATCTAGCTTGAAAAATATATATATAACAAAAATGAAGCAACTTTATATGAAATGTGGGACTTAAGCTCACAGACTGGAGACATATCTTCCTTTCATACAGATCATCCCTTGTATTGCCTGCTGCTGTTATCTTTCATCTCATGGCCCTGTGTGGTACTGGACATGCCTTAAAATGATCTAAGTGGTCTTTAAGAAACATGCAACAATTATGTGGCCAAAACTTGGTAGCAAATAAGGTTAAGTGCAAGATGAATGTTATGTTTCCATTTTTAATATCTGAAAAAAGATTCTGGGAATTAATTCTTGACTTCTGATTTTTGGACTTGAAAGGGTTTTCAAGAAACAGCAAAAAAACCACCATCCTTTAAACCTTGTTGACAGCTGCTGCATGTAATATTTCCATTTTCTAATCAGTAGTCTAAATGGAAATTATTGGTTACTTTGCTTCTTCCAGTAAGAGTAAGACATTAATAAGCAAGGAATGTTCTCCTAGTTTTGCAGATAACATGTTTAATGCAGTTATTAATCACAGAAATAGGAGGAACCATCACTTCAGATCACAGATATCCTTCCTACAGTAGTATAAATGAAACAAACAAAACAAATCTTTAGATTACAGGTTAGAGAGAATTTCTCTTCAGAAAAAAACCCACCTTGGTGAAATTCCAGGATAATTCTTGAGTAAGCAGCCTTTTGAGAAATTTGAAGGGTAGAGTTACAATCAGAAGGTCTGCACAGTGAAGGGACAAACTGAGGCTGCAGTGCTTGGACCTGCCTGGGAGTCTGGATAGGATCAGGGAAGATGGGTTATCAACCTGATGCTGCATTTCTTGTTCAATTAGATATGTACACCATGAGGAATTTTTCACGTCTGGGTGGGTTTTTTTTGTTTGGTTGGGGGTTTTTTGGTATTTTTTGTTCTGTTTTCTTTTTTTTTTTTCCCCTATCTTCACATTAGATTGGCAAGTTTGGCTTTAATAACAATAATGTTCCTTGCATAGTGGGGGTGTGTGTGCATGATTTGGTTGCACACACGAGGCACAGAGCTGGGGATTGGCTGGCAGGATGTGATGCAGAAGCAGAGATAAGATCACTTTTATTTTAGTGGCTGAGTGCTTTAAGAGCTCCTGGATCAAGGAAAAAGCAGCTAGCAGGTAGTGTGCCATTTTTCCTGGGATGATAATTGAGCTGTGTTTCCTGGGACAGAAGGCTCAGTGAATCTCAAGCTGTGGTTTAGCTTGTTGTCAGCTGCTGTAGCACAGCCCTGAGGAGAGGGATTAGAGGATGCTTTGGATAAGGCAGGGCAAGGGCGATGCCTTGAGGAAGGCTCTGAGGGAGAATTATTCCCTTGCTTCAGTGTTGTCCTGGCAAAAACAAGGAGCCTTGGCTGTCTTGTAGCTGTCATTCAAAAGATTTTATTCTTTTTTTCTCCCCATGTGCTTGCATGGGAGAGCTCATAGTATCTGAGCAATAAGGTGTTGGTTTAATCTTTGCTCCTTGACTCTGTGTGTGTGGTTCATCTGGAACTGTGCAGTCCTGGGGATGGCATTGGCAGAAGCAGCACATGACTGAAATACAGTCCCACCTCTTCTGCAACCAAAATCCTCTCTTGTCAGTGCACACCCTCCCTTCAACTTGTGAACAATTCTGCTTGCTGAATCAGCTCTGTTGCTTTCTCCCCTGTCTCTCTCTGAATTACACTTGGCTGTAATTTGATGGTCACCTGGGGAAAGGGAATAAATGTTGGGATATTTCTCCTTTTGTGTAATAACCACAAAATACAGCTTGCAGTGCACTCCATATCTGACTGCTTTGGAAGGAGGGAAAACTTGTTCTTCAGGCAGACAGATGCCATTTAGGATACAGGATGTTTGTGGTAAAGAAAAGAAACATTGCACTCCAGGGGAATTTGACTTCTTTTCTATTTTAGAATAGGGATATTTCTAGCACAAGCAACTCTGCTGGCAATGTGGCAACAGAAATGATGTCAAGAATTAAGAATTTAAGTCTCTTGACTTTAATCAAAGAAGTCTATTGAATAAAAAGAATGAAAAGTATAGGGGGGGAAAAGGTAAAACTGCAGGATGGTGACTTGGAGATTTAAGAGGGAAGAATTTGCACTGTAAGCTCTGTTGACAGCAGTGTTGCTGTGGGAGTACCACAGAGATTGATTTTAAGAAAACAGATTTTCTGCTATGGATGGGAACTGTTTGTAGATTTTTTTTTTTTCTGCTTTATACATCCAAATTTTTTTTGCTTTGTATATCCACATTTAATTAGTGACAATGAAATGCATCTGAGCTTCCAGCTGATATCTGCAGCATCCTTTTACAGTAAATAGTTGTCACTCCTTCACTCAGTATCATTGTTTTTCAGTAAAATGGTCTCTGTGCTCGGTTTCACAGCACCATAGGTGAGGATATCACAGAGATATCTCAGCATCATGCACTTTCTGTCTGTTTTATTATTGAAAAGATGTCATATTTGGGTTAGCAATGAAAGGGAAACAATTGAAAATGTATGAAAGAGCGAGAGGAGATGGGGAGGCTCATAGTAGTTGAGGACAGATTTATCATTTTAATGATATTTTATGGTGTGCTCCTGAATATGCATCAACAGGTCGTAAATAATCCAAAGAGAGGATTTGCACAAGCTCTGAAATGCTCTCAGTATCCCAGTCCAATTTCAAGCTGTGACAAATAAGCAGAAATACTGCAGGCAGTGTTTTGCTCATCTCTCTAGTACTCAATCACTTATAAAACAGACTTAAAAGGAACAATGTTGTAAAACCTGTCTTAACTGACCACTGGGGAGAATGCCAAAAAGTGGGAAATATCTTTTTAATGGATATTTTAAAATTCTCTGGGATGCTGCATGGAGAATACTTTTTTTTTTTTTATATAAGGGTAACTTCTTGCATAATTGTACATGTATGGAAAATATGGCTTATGGAAATAATGGCCCACTTTTCCACCCACCAAAAAAAAAACTTTATAAGCAGCAGTAATTTCACTGTGACCCCTTTCCCTTAGTGAGGTCTGCTGGCTGTGTGAGGATGTTTCAAAATAGTGGTGATTGTGAATTTGCAATGGAAATTTCTCTTAGGTGCCAGTTCAGACAGGACTTAATTAGGAATTAAAACTCTCTTGGGTCCTGGATAAAACTTCTGGTCATAACTGGGAATAGAGATCCACCTGCCATAGAAATAGATGGTCCCTATTGTGGTAAGGCTTTGTCAGGGGTTAGTTAAGACTGAGCACAAATATCCTGACTGCATCATGTAACAGAGATTGACTGTGGTTTCTGTGTAACCAGTGGAAAAGCTCTGGCTACTGCTCAGAATGGACAGGTAAATACCTGTTTTAATGTTTCCTAGAGGGTTTAATCACATAGAATTTGCTGAAGTGCCATTTGTACATATCTTTAAAAGACTCAAACTCAGCTGAGGCTTTTATAAGTAGAAGGCAGAGAGTTTTCTATGGTCAGGCAACTCGGGAAGCCTTGGAAGCTGGAATATTTTCAGCTTCATGTTCCAAATGAAAAATGCATATTAAAAGAATTGATTGATGCTTTTAGATACACAGTGTAAATACACTAATGCACATGCAGTGCCTGAATACTTTACATTATGGTTTTGAAAGCTGCAGTTCCAGAATGACACAGAAGATCAGTGAGCATCCTTCTTTCTAATGACCATATTGATCAGCTTTGTGCTTCAAACCTTCAGTTCCTACTTTGGGATAATTAGTTGCTAGTCAGCCACTGAGCACCTGAAACCTGCTGTTTCTGGAGACACCAGGTTTTTCCTGTGCTCTGAGGTGGAGGGAGCACTTGCCTACTATGGAGGGAGTGTTCATGCCTGTTTACGAGGGAGTGAGGTGATGGAGGAGTGGCAGCCACCTTTTCCAGCTCCCTGCAAGGAAACAGGGAATGAGGAGGGAGGGAACAGTGCAAGGGCCAAGGTACTCACTGCTTAAGGAGTCTCCACATGGATTTATGAATGGAGTTTTAAACAAGATCATGTGCTAGCAGACAGAACACTTGACCATGGAAAACATGACCATACAAACTTCTTTCATCATTGGGTGGCCAAATTCTCCGTGTTGATTTTGTTGCTGAACCTCATCATGAGATGAAGTAGCAACCAGCTAATTCTTTGGTGTGCTCTTAATTTGCATGCTCCTGACCACCTCCAGGGTACCAGCCTGGTTCTGAAGTGTCCATAGAAACCCGTAAGGATTCCAGAGGAGACCAGAGGAGGCTTTTCCCTTTTCCCATAGAGTGGCCTCTGCACACAGGCATGTGCTTCCTGTGAGCTCCCTAAACTCCTTGCAGTGTGGGAATGAGCATGAACACACGCTTAGCTGTCAATTTAATAAGAATTTGGCATTCTAGTTATGAAAAACCTGATCTGTCCAGCATCTTGGATGTCTAGATGTGAAATCTATCATGCAGGAAAGTATCTGTTTCTACGCCAGGAATTAAATCACACTGCCTTCATAAAATCACAGTACAGAGAAGTTTGATGAAGTGCAATCCATTTTTCAAGGCAAGGCACGGTCACTTGGCTACAGTCAGTGCCTGAAAGAGCAGCTGCTGCTGCTTCATGTGTCAGCTGTGAAATGGGCTGGTACCATTAATTCTGTAGCCAAATAAATGCAGATATTTGCAAGAGCTTTTGTTTTTTGCCTTAGAATAGCCAAAGGTCACACAGCATCTTGAGGGTCGACTTCAGGCAATGTTCCTTATTAGTTTAAGGACAAAATTTTATTCTTTGCAGGAAGGGCCCATACTGAAGATGGGGAAAATCCTGGTATGAAAAAGTTCATTCTTGTTTTGTGTTGTGAAATATTGATATTTGTGCTGGGTGATCCAAGGAGTGCTGATGTGTCTTTCCATTGTACAGCACCCCTTTCAACCACCATGTGTTGATTTTCCTGTGGACACAAGCAGGTTTTTAGGAGGATGAATGGAGATAAATGCTTTTCTAAGTTTGCCTGAGCTCCACATTTTCAGTGAAATGCGAATTTGTAAACTCATGGAAATACAGGTAGAAGGACAAGCAGCTGTGTAATATGGAGGAAAATGGGAATTAATTCCACTTGAAAGTGTTGATTGAAAAATAGAACAAGCCACAGCAGTTCAAGATCAATGAACAATTCTTTGCTTCCTCTTTTTTCCTTTTTTTTTTCATTGAAGAATTATTTCTTTCTGATCTGAAATCTTGAGCTCTCATCTTCCTCAGAGTTCAGATTGTCCCTTAAGCTGTTGAACAGTATGGTTCATATTTATTTCTTGTGCTAATATGAAATCAGGCTGTCTGTTACTCCTTGTGAGAAAGATTGAACAGCAGTGTGGCAAATGCTAGATTAGATCAGTACTTTGAGACTGCCATTTACAGCAGGAGGCTGCTGTGAAGTCACAGGGTAACCTCAGGTTTGCTGTGTTTGCCATAATTCTGATTTAGTTACAAGATTTATAGTTAGCTGAGCCTTACTTTGCTTTGTGCCACATTTTATACTCTGCTGAACCTTCCTGAAAAAATCAAACAGATGTTTTCAAATATATCAGTGATTGGGTTTGCTCAAAATTTTGCTGTTCATCAGTTTTTATGCACAATATAATAGCTTTAATGGATCTTGGGTTGAATTACAATGGCAGAGGTATTCTTGGTGCAAATTGAAAAAGATGCCATTAGTACACTAATGCTGCTGCATGGATATAGCACATGCTGAAATTTTGCTCATGAATAAGTGAGGCTGGACCTTTAAAACTTTGTTTCTTTTCTTGATACCACAAGATCCTAAACGGGGGAAATTCAATGATTCCACTTTATGGAGATCACTTACTGAAAGTATTTAGACTTTCAATTGCAATATAAATATAGAAATTTTTTGTCTTCTGCCTTCTTTTTTGATAGGGTCTTTTTTGAAGTTTTTTTTAAAGCCTTTCTCTCCACTGGCCCCACCTGTGTGTAAGACATGGTGACACTGACAAGTTCTCTCTAGTGAGAACTTGGTAATTGCTCTTTGATGTTAGTAGAGCTGATTTTCTGATGCTTGGTGGCTGTTGCATGATTTGCATGAATAAAAATGTTGATTCCAGCTCTGTGTACAAGTGCAGTGAGTCGCAGCCTTGGCCCCCGGCAACAAACATCACTGAGTCACTGTGGAGATGTGGATGCCTATTTTGTCTTTGCTCTGAAGAAATTTGAGGCCTTGCATGGATGTGCACATGAACACACAACTTTATTTACATTTTATCTTTTCTCTTTACTTAGAGAAAAATTTGTCACCTGTTTTTGGCACTTGCTGGTGTAGGTTCATTGATGAAATTCATTCTATGTAACTGAAATATTTTAGTTCCCTTTCACTAAAGGTAGCATATTCTACCACTTAAGTTTAACAAAAATTAAAATAGGTAATTCTCCCATTATTGTTGTAATTAATATAATTTTGTATAAAGATTAAATGTAGTCATATAACAGGGAAGGTCTCATTTCCACTGGTATTCTTCCACAGCAAGTGACACATTTATTCAGGTCTTATCAAAGGCATATTATGTATTATATGATATAAGTCATATCCCGTGCTGCTGTTCTTGGCTGTGTTGAAGACCTTTTCTCATCATTCTTCAAGCAATGAATTATTTGTCAGCAAATCTACTGCTGAGTTCCCCATCCATGTACCTGGAAGGAGAAAGTGGTGGCAGAGCTTTGGAGTGCTTCCTGTGCTACGTTAGTAAAAGGAGAATTCAAGTCTGGCTTATACCCTGAACTGGCTGCACTAGCTCAGGAAAAGGTTTCTCCATGAGCAGAAATGAACTGGGGACAACAAATGAAGATGATTTTGGTTTACCTCTACAAAAAGCACCTCACAGATTTTGGTTTAACAATAAGCAGCAACTTACATGGATATATATTCCTTTGGATGCATGGAATAGTGGCAATAGCTTCTGACTTTGAGTCCAGGTAACTCTTACAAAGGTACTGAAATGTTGAATATTCTTGTTTTGCTTGCTTACTTATAACAGTTCTTTCCTCCTTCTCATCCCCCAAACCCCCTTATTTGTTAGATTTCCCTTTTGATTCTACCCTTTTACTCTCTGGTGCTACAAAGAAAATGAACAGCCCTTTCTCTATAAGACTGCTGAGACAGAGACAGATTTGCAATCACAGTAATGAAAAGATGACACAATTTATTATGAGTGGTGCTATAATTACCAGGAGATGTGATTTATTGCACAAGGTTAACTAGATACCAAGGCTGTTGGCATAAAGTCTCCTCCCCTTTGTGAGAAGGAACAAAATACAAACTTGCAGCAGTTCTTCCCCATTTTAACTTGGCATTTGCAACAAAATGGTTTGGTTCCTATCTAATCCAGCTCTGGAACTAACAGAAGCCAGGTTCTTTGAGGATGAAGATGAAGGAATTTTAGTAATGCTATAGAACAAGAGAAAATGATGCCAAAATTTTCATCTTTACATATATATATAAACCTTCATAAGGGATTTTAAAATTGCTGTGCACACACTTTTGTAGTTTTTGATGTTTGGCATGCACTGGGCAGGGCTGCAATAGTATCTGTACAAAACACTTCTGCCTCACTAAAAAACATTACATTTTTCTACTTTAGTTTATTACTGCAACACTCCAGTTATAAATTATCTGAATTCTGCACTTTGTGAGAATTTGGCCCCTTTTTTAATGGAGAGGAACAGTTTGTTTTTTTTTTTTTCTTATGAGAGATCTTTCCAAGAGCTTGTGCTCTTTCAGGATTTGCCAAATATTTTCAGTCTCACCTTGTTATATTTACTGCAGTTCTGAGATGGTCAAAAAAGCTCAGCCTGTAAGTAATTAGTGAGGCCACCATTACCTTGCTGTTTTCCATCTGTTGATTGCTCTTCAAGAGTAATTTTCACAGTATTCGGTGACTCTGACATGTTTAATTTTCTTTGTGAATTACGTGTGACAAGAAATGTCTTGTTCACTGCACTGGAAAGCTTGTGCTGTTAACTCTGGTGTTTGTCTGCTGCATGTGGTGTTAACTTCAGCCACAGTTACCCCTAGAAATGTGTTTAGGGTTAAAATGGAAAAAAAAAAGAGGAAAAGATGAATTGGGGGGAAAAAATATGCCTGAATAATGAAACAGTTTTGAAGAAGCTTTCACAAGACAGAAAGCAAGATGAACTGGTATTTTATTTTGGTGTATTCAGTCATTAAGTTTTACACCTGAAAGCCCCTGTCTGATACCTCTGCTGCCTGTGAGGCACTGATAAATTATGAGCAAAGCACCCTGGGTGCAGTGAAGAAACCTTTGGAGAGTTGCCATAAGATGAATGGATGGTTCAGACCTCAGGGATCATCAGTGTGTCTCCAAATCTCTTCTGGGGGCTTTTTGTGTCTCTAGAATAGGTGAGAGCCCTACTGTTCCTGCCCCTCTTTTGTTTTGGGGCTCTTCAAGTGTGTGAAATCTGATTTTGGTGATGCTCATGTGAGTGGATAGGTAGTAAAAGGTGTGAGAGTGTGATGTTGGAACCTAATGGTCCCTTTCCTATCTGGCATGGTTTGTATGGTTATGGACATAAGGGGTTTGGGATGAAAACCATTTATCTCTTCAAATTGTTTGGTTTTTTGCTAGCTCTGTTCAGCATCACTGTGAGTTCACCCTCACTGTGAATAACGGAAAACACAGCTTTGTCAGACTCAGGTGTGGGTCTAAGGTATCTAAATCCCTGCAAGTAGGAGTCCACTACTTATCCACATAAATACATACCCTTTTTCTTGCAAGGTATACAGGTGTTTGTTCAATGTTTTCAGTTTAATAGCATAGGAGTTCATAAAAGCCTCTTTCAAAGAGGGCTAATAAAATTGTGTTGGTTTAATATATTAATTTCACTGTTTTTTGTTGATAGTGATTAATCACATTTCAAGAATAGAAAGAGTAGCTGTATTTACTTCCCAAAATGTATTTATGGACATTTAATAGCAACATGAATTTTAAGAAGGAAGATCAATTTATACCTCTGTCATATTCTGATCGCTGGAAGATCTGAAAGAGTTATGGGGTGACATGGAGGGAAGATGGAGCTGATGAATGAAATGTTTTGATTTGGAGAACCAGAAGTTTCCATTTGAAGTAGAAGGTTCAGTCTTTTCTCTTAAATGAAAAGCTGTATCATCGAAATGAAATTGGTGTGTTTGTGTTTGGATACTTGTTGCAAAAATAACTTGAACTTGGTGGCCTTTTCTGAACAAATGTGTTGTAGGGCTACGTTTTTCTTTTTGAGAAGGAATGGCGTTTTAAAATGTTTATAGGGGGACGCTGCAATTGGCATTTCTTCATCTTAAGGTTTTAGGAAAATAAATCCTGCTGTGTAAGTGTAACGTGTGCTACTCAGTATTGTCATGAGGTCTGGACCGTACAGATATAGCTTTGGACTGGAAGTGGTGGCCGCTTTGAACTAGTTAGCAATGAAATAATGAGCAAAATGTTTCCTCCAGTGAATTTTACTTCAACAGGGTTGCCTGGTTTGGTGATTTTTCCAAGATAAGTTACTGCATGCCTGAAACAAAAAATGCTTTTCTTGCTGTCAGTTTTTTGTGTAATTTTGAAGTTTTTTCCCAACTTGTAGGAGTTTTCTAGTGCGGTGTTCATTGGTTTGCTTTTATGTAAATTAATTCAGTTCCATTTCTGTGAAGAAAGAATTTTTTCACTTTCTCTCCAATTAACAATTTGAAAATTTTTCTAGCTATGGCTTTTCAAAATAAAAAATATGGTGCTTATAATTAAACTTCCTTTTTTTAGCATTACACTCTGCATGCAATATTTTGCTTGAATCTGTCGTGTTTTCCTACTTTTATTACAGCACATGCCTCAATTTGTACCTTCTAATCTCAAGTTGTCAAATTAATTAGCTTGATTACACTGTATGTCATCAGACTAATAATGCACATCCTTATCTATATCTGGATTCTTCTGAAGAGAGTAGGAGTTCAGCAATCAGTATCTGTGGAAATAATTTCATATTTTACATCAGGGACAATATTTTACTTGGAGAACTTATGGTAATGACTTGGAAAAATCCAAAGGTTGACCTGATGGGTAAAGAATCCAAGCTTTGATATGCTTATGCCAACATCTGTAATCTGGAAACTGTCTGAAAATACTTTTTCCTGAACTTGTAGAAGTCTCAATTGGAGAACAGTAAAAGGCCTTTGCACTTATGGGTTTTTTTGGCACCATTTTCTAGATTGACTTTTTTTAAAAAAAAGAGCAGAATCTGGTGGCATGTCTCCAGTACCAGTTTCCTCTGCTGAGAAAGGGTGAGGCTGTGGAGTTGCTGAGCACACCTGGCTTTCAAACACTCCTGGCAAGGCTGAGAGCTCCAGACCCTGGGTGTGAGTTGTTGCTCTTGCTAAGTGACATGGGGATACAAGCCCTGGGTAGAGGATGTGTTGTCCAGTGTCCCACTGAATCCTATTTTTGAGCAGAGAAAATGGTGTCAAAAGAGTAGATTCTGCTTCAGTCCTTGCTGTTAGTGACTGTCTGGACTGACAGACTTCTCCCTGATGGGGGAAGAGGTTTGCTCTTGCATCTCAAGAGGCTCTCACCTCTCTTCCCTGAGTGTGTGGGAGCCTTCAGCAAAGTGCTCATTGCTGCTATGTGGATCTTCTGAGATGTCCTGGCAATTCTTGCAGTCAGACTGGAAAGAGAGAATGTTACAAACTTTTTCAAAGTGAAAATCAGAGGGCTATGAGCAAAAGGAAAGATACTGAAAAACAGATTTTGAAAGTCTATTTTTGCGACTCTGCAGTGTTTTAGCCATGTCTAACTAGTTATACACTTGATTCTGGGGCCTGGGTTTGTGCAAGTACCTTTATTATTAAAGAAATCCGTATAACTTTACTGAATCTTTAGGATTCTGCTACAGTCACTGAGCAAACACCCTCATGGAGAATCCTGATGGTTTTTTGGAAGTAAACATGGATGTGTGTCAGTTTGCTTTGTCCCAGTGCTGGTGTCATGGCCTGGGAGAGGTGACTGCATCCCAAGATACCCAACAGATCTGTTTGCTACTCCAAGTAGCTATTACATGTTCAGCTTCTTTTGTACAGCTCACAAACACAGGGAACATTACAAAAGAAGCTGTTGCTAAACATGAAAAACTTCCACTGTATTTCAAATATTTGAAGCTGCTGTGAGACTTAAGGGATGAGAAGAGGTAGCTGTGGCTTATGCACAGCACCAGTACAAAGGAAGTGTCTATTGTGATTCAAGTGAATGAGTATCCATTTGTGAACAGCTGGCACACATTTGTGAGCTATCAATTTATCAGGAGGGATATGGAACTGAACAGACTCTTACATGCCCCTTGCTCCTGTTTCTAATGATGTGCTCTCTGCATGGACTCATCATACCTCCAGGAAAGGGGAAAAACAAAATCTGAAGATGGCACTGGCCAGAAATTCCGTGTGATCACAGAAATGTGGTGTTAGCTGCTGCAAGCTGTTGCTCTGATGCAAATGTTGGTAGAGGAGATGGTATCATCTTCCCTTTTGCTTAAGCAGCCACAGGAACTATTTTGCAGAAGAAAAGGTTTATTTTTTTTTTTTTTTTTTTTTTTTAATAATTTGGTCACTTTGAAATCATCCGCTAAAACTCTGTATGCAGTGTCATGGACATGTTTCCTGTAGGACAATTTTGGTAACTGGAGCCATGTCTCTGGTGGCTGACTCAGCCATGGCTGTAGAGTAGACCAGCTGCTGGAAGACCATTAGTCTAAACTTTTCTTGGGGGCTATTAACATGCAGAAGGCTGGTCATCTTCTATAAAAAAATCATTCACGTGGTCCTGAGAGAAGTGAGATGGGAAATGCCCGTGGGAGTGAGACCTGTCTTCCCTCAGTGAAGCATGAGGGGGACCCTCTGGCAGGGTCCAACCCTACAGAACTGATTTAGGGATTGTCTTGGGACTCTGCTTGGCTCCTGCCTTACCTTACCTGGTGGCTGGTTTGCATGAGACTTTTGAGTTGATTTAATGGTGTTTGGTTTGTGTTTACAAGTCTAAAGCCAGAGGCTTATGCATCACATCTGAGGCTCTTCTTTTCCTCTTTGACACCAGGCATAGCGGCTGCTCTGTGTGAATGATCCAGTATGGGGGAGGAGATTTATCAAAGTAGCAGGCTTGAAAACATTGCAGAGTACATATTATTCCTAGTAATAGTTAGATTTCCAGGAAAAAAGAGAGTTAATGGTATTTTAGTTGATCAAGGGGGAGATGCTAGTTTTCACATCTTAACACCTTAATCTTAGCAGTGTCTTATCATAGTTTTCACATCTGAACACCATCCTTCCCTTCCCACCCAAACCACGACCTGGGGATTTGCTAATCTTGTAAATAAATCTATGATTAATATGTTTAAGCTTTATATCCTGCCCAAAAGTCAAAAACCAGCCCTTTGCTGGAGGAACTACTCCGCAGAAAGCCAATGTGCTCTGGAAAACAACTCACTGAGGGGAGGCAAAGCCTCAACACAGCTTGTGGAGAATTTACGTTCAGGGAGCAAGTAGGGAAACAGAGTTTTTTGAGCCAGCAGAGCACAGGCTGAGAAGCACGCTGCCTTAGGCAGAGAGGCTTCAGTTGCCAGAAGAGCCTGTGCTGTGCACCACGAGGAGCTGTGTGTGCAGCTGATTGGCGCGGCCGTTTGGAGGCGTTTCGCTCTCCCCACGCGCCGCGACTCCGGATCCTCAGGCTGTCTGTTTAAATCTTGCCTGCAACCACAAGTGAACTCGTGTGGCACTCCTGTGAACTGGGGGATATTTTTTTCCTTACTGAGTATTTTGATGTAATCAGCTCCTAGCTGGAAAGATATGTTCCATACACTTCTGCTTGAGGACAGCACGTAGGAGTTGGACCCAACCCCAATGCTGTGATAGCTCAGGGGAGCTGTATGTGCTCTGTGTTCCTGTTTTTAAAAGATTGGGTTGTGCTGCAATTAAATCTACTGTAAAACACAACTTGGGAGCTCGTGTGGGGCTCAGCCCAAAGCTAGAAGATGGCTTATCTGAGGAGAAGGAGAGAACCACCTTCAGTTCTAGTTCTGAGGGTACCATTGTCAGCCATCTGTATGGCAAAGTTTGGTTTTGACTTGCTCTTCACTGAATTATTTCCCGTTGGTAGCCTACTCTTTTTTTTTTCCCCCTCCCCATTTACTTTTTATTTTACTTTTGCTCCCCCTCAAATCCACAAATCCTTGATGTTACAGAGTACTTGAGGAAATAGTAAAGAAAGCTTTGCTAATGTAGGGCAACTGCTGGAAAAGGAGCAATCTTACAATGGCTTTATGAACCCCCAAATATTGGCTTTTTGAGAAAATAGGAAGTTTGGCTCTTCCAAGATGAAACAGGGCTTACAGATTTCAGTCTATCTGCCCAAGGAAAGCCTTTTCTGTGAGCTCCTCTGCTGTTTTTAGCACTCATCAATTTTAGTAACAGTTGCCCTTGTACATGTTGCCATGGACAAATGTTGTATTGTCACTTAGGTGATCTTTTCTGAGGTGTAGCAATTGGCCTATGTATAATCTTATGCTATAACAGTCATCGTGGAAAGAGTGAGCTACAAATAAGGCTTTCTGACTTTTTTTTCTCACCTGTGTAACTGGTGATGAGGCCATTACATAAAGATTTCTCCTGGAATGAACCTCTAGTCATCAGAGGTACTGCAGACTGCTTGGAACTCATGCTTTTAAGCTGTGCATTTGGAAAGATTGCAAGGATTAATATAGCTGAACTTGAAAATAATGACACATCAACGCTGCTGGGATAAGATATTTTAGAAGTCTGAATCTGTCTGTAAGGCTTACGTGTTCATTTATTTTTTCATTAGCATAGCAGAATAAATATCAATCTTTCCATGATAGCTGTGTTTTGTAGTGCTTTGTCAGACAGCTAATTTAGAGCAAGTTGTCTTTCGATCCTTATTTGATAGATACATAAGGGATGGAGAACTGCAGGCATTTTGATTTGTGCTTTTGCAGCACTAGCAGTATCTTGAAATGTTCCTATTTTTTGCAATTTCTAAAGATGTATATTTGTGAAGTCTAGATAAATGTTGGATTTTTATATGGAGAGGGGCTATTATAAAATATTTTAGCAACAGTCTCTGCACCTTCATTTCACCATGATATCATTGAGTCAAGTTCTTTTTTATCAGCCCTGTATCAATAAATTCTTATGCTTAGAAGATTGGTCAAATTGTCTTCTTCTGAAAGCAAGAGTTGACCTGCTCTAAACATTCTCCCTCTGCCCATTCCCCCCAGTAATAATAATAATAAAAGAGTAAAGAGAGCTTGTCTGTAATACTTACAGACTAATAACACTGTATTAAGAAACACAAAACCTGCGGAAACTGATGGTATGCAAAATCTCTCCTCAACATTGAAAAGTTCTTGGTTTTTAATTAAAAAAAGCGAGGAGAAAATGGAAGAATATCTGATAAACAGGTGTGATTTTGCTCACATCTTTATGTTGTATTTGCAGTTTCATTCGATGAAGTGAAAAAAGGAAAGAGCTACATTGTCTCATGCAGGGGGGCCTATGGAAGAAGAAATACCTTTTCTTTATGGTGCAAGAAAGATGATAGAGCAGTAGTTGGAGTTGTGCTGGTCAGAGAAATGATCTTTCAAGCTAAAAATTAATTTATTAAGTTCTGCTTTTTGAAGTATTAAGACTGAGTCATATGAAAGTATCCACATCTTTTAGGTGATTGAAGATAACCATTTAAGCTCACTCTGCTTTTGAACTGAGACCAGCAAAACAGTGGTACAGCAGCATAATGATAAGCAGTTAAAATTTTAGTTGATCCTTATGGTGAAAAGCTGTTACCACTGAAATGGTGATTCTTCATCTGCCAGGGCACACACGCTGTTATTTTTATTCTGCTACAGTGGATGTTGTTATCGTGCAGGAAAATATTTGACTCATCATGTCTTTGGGGAAGTTAATGATTTGGGTTATAACAGGACTTGTTTTCAGAAACAAGGACAGTAATCCTTTACTGTTGCTTGCAGTGTTTCCAACTCAGTGAATAAACATCCAGAACACACAGAAATTGAAACAGGACTTACAGGTTAGTGCTGCCTGCTCTTGTAAAACTCCTGCTGCAAAGCGAGGCTTTGCTTTTATTGTAGGGACCTGAGTGGAGCAGGTAAATCATTCCAGGCTGAAGTGGATAATAACTTTGCTGGCTGAAGTACCAAGAGGACTTGCTCAGTATTTCTAGTGACCTTATTGTGTCTCCCTGACATCTGAGATGCAGGTTGCTGAAAGCCATACAAATGGCTATGGAGTCACTGTTTGCAACCCTGCAGTGTCTCTGTCTCTGAAATGTGTCTCTGAAAGGTGAAAGGACTTTGCAGAAGTGAATGACTACAAAATGAGCCCAACAGCTGTCACTTGCCTATGCAGCTCTCCACTGATGTAGGGTTTTTTTTTTTTTTAATGTGTTGATGCTGACATTATAAATTCTGGTTTAATTTTATCCAGCTTTCAAAAAGGAGCCCAAGATGGGTGTAGTTGGCAGTCAGTCAGTGGTCATGCAGCAGGTCTGGTACGAGAGTGGCCCTGCTTGTAGGAATTAGTATGGCATTATCTTTGAAAAGGAAGGGGAGAAAACACTTCGCCTAATCCAGGCTGTGTCAAAAGTGAGGTGTCACACTCATGCACCGGTGTCATTTTGGTCCTTCCTGTTCCTGGTGAAAGAGGTTTGAACTTGGAAATGACTGTTCTTACTATTGCCATAGTGGGATTTCTGTGACAGGACCAAGTGGCCTGATAAGGCTGGGGAAGGTGAATTCCCAGTAGGTTTGGATTTGTGTGCAATCATGGAAGTAATCCCATGCTGTACTCGGGGTCAATGATGCCATTGAACCATTGAAAACATTGATACAAAACAGGAAAGGCCTAAGGTTTCCAGTATATGAATAGACCAGATTCCCATGCTGTGAATAATTGGTTTTCAGGCAAATGTTAGCTAATTATCTTCAATATGGCCATGACTCAAGTTCTTGTTGGCTGAGAGCTTGTGAAGTCTTTAGGAGACAATAAATTCACCAATGGCAACCTGAAGTAATGGAACAAGTTCAAGCTCTGAGCTCTCATGCTCAAAATAATAATAGGCAGTGGTTGCCCTGTCTGCATTTATCTTTTGCTGCACCCATGCAAATCATTCAGCATCTTGACTTTGAGGGTTTGTGCAGAAAAAGGTATTAATTGTGAGAACAGTCCTTAGGTACAAAACCCAACTCGCTTTACAAGTATGAAGTGTGATCAAGGACAGTGTTCCAATGGTGTTTATTTTTTTGCAAATGTTTAGAGCAGGTCAACAAACAATGCACCTGAAACTTGATATTACTTTCTCATAATGGCTATTTTAACTGGTAATGGTTCAAATGAATAAGTCTTTTAAGCAGGTTTGCTTGCTATTGATTCTATTCTTCTCTTCTTCAGCCTGGAAAAGAGGGGACTGAGGGGAGACTTCATTGCAGTTACTGCTTGCTTGTGAGGAGAAGGGCAGGCACTGATCTCTTCTATGTGGTGCCCAGTAACAGGATGCAAGGCAGGGGCCTGAAGTTGTGTCAGGGGAGGTTTAGGCTGGATATTAAGGATGCTGTTGAGATGCAGTCTTATTTCTAGTCTTAAAAATATTTGTAGCCTTAGCAGATAGCAGTTCTTGAGTGACATAAGCCAGAACTGAACATTACAATGTGGTTCAATTTATTGTTTTCCTTCTAGTTTGACACCATTTCTAGCACAACTGAGACAGTAAGTGAGCTAATAAATGATTTCCAAGTGGTTTATTTGATCAAGCATAGAAGAAAGGCAGATGCTGGTGTTAGTGCATTGAACTGATCATTATCTTGTGTGGGTGAACTACGGCTTTGTTTCTGTATGCTACAGTAAGAAGATCTTCAACTGAAATTGCTGCTCAATTCAATAAACCAGGACTTTCTGAGGTAAGCAGCTCACTCATTTACTTCAAGAGATGTGCCCACTGTGCTCCTCGTGCTTTCCCTGCAGCTGTAGAGGTTAATACACTCTCAGGTAAAGCAAGAGGAGACCTGTGCTTCTGTAGGCAGATACAAACAGCTCTGATGTGGGAATCCATCTGAGAAGCAGGTTTCCAGCATTTTACCAGCTAATGCATGCTAGGTGCTCCCAGGATGAGGAAATCTTTTCTGATGTAGCCAAGCAGCCTTAATTTTATTTACTTGCTTCCCAGAAGTTTGGTTTGCTGTCATTCTCTCACTTTTTGCTGGAATTTGTGTTTTTGATTTGTTTGACCAAGGTGCTCAGACTTCAGCTCTCTCAAGAATCTGAATCTTTGTACTCCAGCAGTTTTGTGTTGCTTATCTCAGCATATAGTGCTTGTCATGGCATCATTTCTGATGTTTCCTCACGGCTGGGTAGTATTTCAGCCTGTTATGTGGCTTTATGGTTTGTTTTCCTTTGTACTCTATGAACTGCCTTCCAAACTGAAGCTGTTTGGAGAGACTGGCGAGAGTTTTAGGTGTCCCTGGTGCATTTTCAGAAATGCTTTTGGAAGGCATTTATATCATGCAGAAAGAAGAATGGATGGGTTTTCAGTGAAACAGCTTCCTTGTAAAAGTGCAGGTCCTGGATTTCCCTCCTCATGGGCATGTTACTAAGCTACTTGTTGTCCTTGAAAAAAAGAAATAATGCAGGCTGACAGTGAAAATTAATGGCCAGGATGTCTTGGTGCACTGTGCTGCCAGGACTTGTGCAGCAGGCATCTCTAAGCCTCTGTTCTTTCTGTGCTGCCTCAAACAAATAAATATTCCCTTATAGATCTTCTGGATCTCTCCCTGCTAGTTTGAACCCTAATTCTTTAAGAGCAAATGTATGTGCCCAAGTGTCCAAGGTGCCACTTTTGTCATCATCTGGGATTTACATAGACACTCTCCCTGTTTTTCAGCTTCTCCTCTGGAATAAGAGTAGCTGTAGAGAAAAAAAAGGGAATCTATCCTGTCTCCTTGCTTTTAACAAGCAACTGCATTTCAGTGAAGCCCCAGGGAGAGATTCCACAGCTATAGAACAGATGCTCTCTGTGCTCAGAATCTGGGGTTTTATTTCTTACTTAGACATTTTATCTGGCTGCTTATCCTGAGGTGTCTGCTTGTTGCTTCTGTAATAGGAGCTAGGAGGACTTGATCCTTCTTTGAATTGAGAGAAAGTGTCAGCACTGGTCACAAACATGAGTTTTGAGATACTGTGGATGCAAAAAACTAGAGGGAAGTGTTAGTATAGATGCTAAGCTGGATTAAGTGTTGACTGAAAAGATGTGAAATTCTCTTCTTCATCCAAGTGATAGTTGTTGCCTTGGGTAATATTACTTTGCAAAAACATTTCTCTTGATATAGTCCAAAGAAATGAAGCAACCCCAAACTGTGTTTGTGAAGTTTTGGTTTTTTTTTTTTTTTCCTTCCTATGTCTTCAACATAAAAGAGCAGGGAATGGAAGAGAAACCTCTTCTCTAGGACATAATTGACTATCTACAAAATAAATGAACCCTGGGTTGTATACTTTCTCTGAAATACGAATACCAGCGATGCTTTTATAGGAAGGCTTTGGGAACTGCTGGAGAAGGAAATCAATGCTGTATTTGCCTGCCCCTACCAGAAATCCCCATGTTAGTGGTAGTCTGGTGGAGTTTGCCATGGTGTGGGGTGAATTCTGAAAGTGATGCTGTTTATGAAATGAAGAGTCTCTCTCAGAGCTGCCTGAGGGTTTATTGGCTGTGGGTACACTGGGCAGATTGATGGTAAGCTTCTTGCAAGGTAACTCCAGCCCTGCATCCTGCTCTTACTAACCCAGCTGGAGAAGCCAACTATTTCTGCAGCACGTGTGGAGTCCAAGTAAGGTTTTGCTTTAGTGGGGTCTTGCAATTGCAGCAAGGCTTTCCTGTTCTTCCTGAAAGCTCTAGTTCTAAACTACTCTGAATCCTAGATTTCTCCATCTCATGACAGTCATGTTCAAAGGATACCTTGTAGACTTTTTCAATATTAAGGTGTTGAAAAAGCTTTTAAAACATTTTATGACTCTTTCTATTTCTGAGGCATTTTAAACCTCAACTATTTTCAGAAATCATCCTGGAGTTTTTCATTGCCTTTGGAGGCTTTTTTTTCATTTTAGAAGGAGCTTTCTCCCCATGCTCCCCTCACCCCCCACCCTGTGTTTTCAAATGACCTTCAGTAGAGCTGGAAATATATTTGGCTTCTGCAATATCCTAGTTGTGCAACCAAAGCATACACAAAATGCCTCTAGAATAAAACTCATTTCTCTGTCTGCTTGCTTTCTACTGGCTGTTACTTCTGGTTGTTTCTTTTTTGGTAACTACAATATTTTACAGCTCCTCCACCTTTTGCCTTTTTTTATATTCCTTTTCAAGCATTTTCATGCAAATGTTTAAGTTCCTGAGTCATCTTGTGGAAGTGTTTTCTTGCCTTAGTTCCCATTTTTCTTCTTGCAACACCCTCACTGTGTTGCTCTTCTACATAAATTCATGCAGTATGTGCTCACACAGTGTTTTATTGCTGGATAGGTGAGACATGCTAGTCTGAGAAATGAATTTTCTTGGAGAGATCCAGCTTGGATTTAGCCAGGTGGACTTCTCAGTGTTGTTTCTGATCGCACTGCCAAGTGGTGAAACATTGAGATTACTATAAAGAGCAAAAAAATGCCCAACTATGGGCCACCTTGACTCATGGGGAATAGCAACCAGAGAGCTTCCAGTGGTGTAGTCATCTACTACCTACCTGTTTGTGCAGCTGGATGCCATTTGAAGATAAGCAAATGGATGTATTGGAAGCTATTTCTAGGAGGAGCAGTTCTAGGCAGACCCCTACCCAGAGATGGAGTCTTCAGTAGTAAATATCAAGAGAGGGAGTTGGAGCTTTGTGGGAGAGGTATAAATATCCTTGGTTTGATCTGCATAAACGATGCCTTCAGCCTTCAAACTGAGCCAAGGAGCTTTGAATGCTTCAGGCTAAAGGGTGCCTCCGCATGTGCCTGGAGGGGCTGCACGCAGCAGCAGGGTGGTGTTGGCAGACTTGAGTCCTGCTGTTCAGTTCTTCCTTGTGCCTGCCTTCTGGTCACAATCCTCTGAAAAGTGCCAAAGTGTACCAAATCTACCAGGGAAACTGATAGAGGACAGGTCCTAAAGGAGGGTGGTAAGCGATGGGAGCAAAATTACTATTGCAGGCACATCAGGGAAAGCACAGGTCTGATTTCAGATAGTGCATGTTCAAGTTGGTCTTCTTGGACCCTGAGGCATCCTGTTTGCTGCTAAATAGATATGTGCTACACTAAGGAGCTTTGCAAGGACCTGGCAAAATAAAACGACTGTGTAGCACATGGAAGGTCAAACTGGTCCTTGGTGTATGAAAGTTAATGTACAACAGAAGGAATAATGTGTGCTGTTTACATTCTTCTTTACTGGCCTCAGAGTTAACTGCAGTCCACAAATAACAAATGGTTTGTCACCACAAAGAAATGTAATTGCCAGCAGGTCGTGGAAAGAGCAAGGGAAACAAGACTTAATGACAGTCGCCCTCAGTGGGCTGTGCAGCCACCTGGAAACCAGTGTGTGCTTTCTTAGCCTGCTGCTGACAAGGGTGCAGAGATGGAGGTGGGAGAAGCAAAAATGATTAGTGGTATGGAAAGATTCTGCTAAGAGGAGGCGTGCAGAGTCTGGGAGCATTCTCCTGGAGACAAAGTGATGAAAAGAACCCCTGAAGAAATCTCCAAAATGGATCAAGTTGTGTATTGTTGGATTGCTGGGCAACAGAAGTATCAGCACTCTTCTCTCCCCACCCTCTGGCTGCAGAATAACCCTTTCAGTTACACGGGCAGTCACTTTGTTTATTCAAGAAGTGCTCCAGACAGCCATCGGGATCGAGGGCAGTGGATGAGGATAGCTGGAGGGCAAACGATCACAGAATGCAGTGTGGAATTTGAACCAGAGCTGTGAGATGTGAGAGTGTTCCTGCAGGCAAGGGAAGCAGCAGTGCCATGTGCTGGGGCACTGTGGGTTGGCACAGCTCTAGTGACTCTGTGAAGTGTCTGAGAGGTGTACCTGCTGTCTGTGGTTCTGTTGTTTCAGCCCTACAGCCTCTGTGCTCTGCATACCTGCCTGACTGCCACCTCCTGCTTTTGCGTCTTCTGACCTGGAGGGCACCCAAGGAGCTGCTCAAACCAGCCTGAAAGCTGCTTGCATCTTGTAACTTGATTTGAATTGAGTGTTAAACAGGGAAAAAAGTTTCTTATTTGGCTAGTAATGCTATGATCAGATGAGGCTTTTTTTTTTTTTTCCCCAGAAAAATAGGTAGCTCTAAATTGCCTTTTAATAAAGTAATTTTCAGTTTAGAAATGTTGAGGGTATGTGGTTTCAAAGCTGGTGCCTGTGGGAGTTGCTGTTCAGCATGGTCAATGTCATTACGAGATGGTGAAAGATGTTCCTACAGATGAGTGAGAACTTAGGGGAAATTTTAGCCCCAAGGTTCTTCAGGGATTGCTGACTTGGTTCATTGACTTTAGCTGGATTTAAAGCTAGAGAAGGCATGTAACTTTTCTGAATGTGTTTGTGATTTTTTTTTTTTGAGTGACATGAATCATTTTTGGCAGGTGAAGTTATTAGCTTCAAACAAAAAAGAGAATAAAAGTCAATATTTTGTAGAAGAGACTAAAAGGCCTTCTGAAAACCTCCAAATATTTCAACAGCAGTTCCAGGACTTTTTTTTTTTTTTGTTTGCTTTTATATTCTGTGTAGGTAAGAATGATGTTTGCTTACACAACTGTTGCAAAACAGAACACATTTTCCTTGTTTCTGATACTGTTTAACAAGATGGTAATGACATTTGTCTTTGGGTTTCTATCAGCTTTGCTCCCAGTGTACAAAAGAGTTAATCAACCAAATTACTTAATAGCACATGAACACTTCTGTGGCACAACACAGCCAAATAAAATATCTAATTCTATTAAAGCTTCTCTTTGTGTCCACACAAAAGAAATCACTTTTAATGTTTTGTTTCGTGATTCACAAGTGCTTAGGAAGCAGTGTTTTTGGCAGTGCAGTGTCTTTAATAACACAGCTGCCTTCTGCTCTGATGTGTACGTAATACGTACATCATGTTGAGGACTTTGCTCTGGAGTACTGAGAAAATGAGATAGGAATACATTGTTTGGTGATAAACTTAACTATCCCTGTATTAATAATAACTACATTGTCAGGGCTGCTGTACAAATCCATTTGACCTACTTCTACCCATAAAGCCACAATAACAACCTGTAATGCTGCTACATAAACACACTGGCTTCTCATGATGAGCTGTTGTTAACAAAATTCACTGAAGACATTTCTTTAGCATCAGCTGTACTTAGATACTGCAGCTGAAAGCTGCCTTAAGACTGAACATCTGTTTACAATTGCTTATGCTTTATTGCAGCTTAGTGGAGAGCATTGTGAAAGATATTTCAGCACTGCCTGGCTTGCACCATCTTCATGAGGTTTGTTTTTGGAGGCTGAGAACAGCCTGAGCCTCTGATAACAAAAGTTGGCCAACAGGGGCCAATCTGGAGGTTGCTGGCTTTTAGCCACCGGGCTAAATTTGCTTATCAGTTCATTTGTTTGCTCTGAGAGGGGCTGGGTGACCGTTAAATGGGATTTTACAGTTGTGGAGGAGCCCTCCTTAAGCATCCTGGAGCTGGCTCCCATGGGGAGGTAGCGGGGATCACTGGCTGTCATGTGTAGGGATGGACAAGGTCTCTGGGCTGTGGTAACCCTTGAGAAAAGGGCAGGGATTGCTGAGGGCCATCCCCTCAGAAGGTCTTCAGCCACAGTTAGAGAGCAGTGTTGGGCAACCAAGGATGGGGGTGGGTGTCCTGGGACACTGGTATTTACTCCTCTCAGGAAGAGTGATTGCCATGGCACAGCATAACCCAGTTCTGGGGGCTGAGCCAGCTGTTCTGGGCAAGCACTCCTCTCCTGTTCTTTGCAGAGCTCTTGCTAGCAAGAGTGGTGTTTCTACCTCACACCCTCCTCCAGCAGAAGCAGGATCACACTGTGAATGTGTAGCTTTTTAATCTTAAAATTTATAAAAACCTTTTTAACCTGTTCAAAAGCAGGCTTTCACTAGAGTAGTATTTTAGGATTTTTCTAAGTTACAGTTGAGGTGTCTCAGAGGAGCATGGAAGGTATTTACTTACATAAATTATTCCATAAAATGCATAAGGGGCAATGCAACTCTCAGAGCTGATGAACACACTGTGCATGTTCTGGCTCTACTGAGTTTGAAGTAGTTATGTTGCCTTTAGTAGATGGTTCACAGAATTTTTTAAAAACATGGATGAGTTAGTAAAGTGCTCCAGTGCTTGACTAAGATGCCAAGACTCCTCAAGGGAATGTGAATATCACCTAATATTTGTTTTATTTTAGCACCCCTTCTCTCCCTCAGTAAGTACAAAAAAAAATCTTCATTTTTTTGTTATTAAGCCTAAAACAGAAGAGTTGTCACTAGTGAATATTTAATGTCTCAGGAAAAAAAGGCAACACCACAAACCCAAAGAAATTAAATCATATCTGATACGGTGTTTCCTCTGGGACTAGAGGAGAAGAGCTCCAGCTACAGAAATCTTTTCCCTGGTATTGCTGAGAGGCAAGGGTTGCTGTTGTGTGTGATGTGGCTCCTGCATATGTAATGTCACTGTTTGCTGTGCCACAGAGGTCTGCACTTGCCTGAGGTGACAAGATTTGGGATGAGGCTATTGGGGGGAGGTTATGCTCAGAAGATCAAGGCTGAAATTCAGAAAGGAGACTCATGAAAATCTGTGCCTTGAAGGTTTTTGTAAGACCCATTGCCGTAGCAGCACAGTGCCTGTGCCTTTAAGAACTGTGGAACAGAGATTGCTCTTGCTGTGTAAATTCACTGTAGCATCAGTATAAAAGCGGTCTTTAGAAAAAGCCTTTCATCTGAAAGCATGATCTGACTCTTGAGAAGCACTGAAAACCCTCAAGTCCTTCTCAGAACAATGCAGGCAGAGGAGGTGCTTCAGTGGCACTGATGGTGCCCACTGAGCTGTGTGACTCCTGCCACAGGAAGCTGTGCAAACTAAAAGCTGAAGCAATTCCTGGTGGTGAGGGAGAGACTGTCAAGGATCATATGATGCAAAAAACCAAAATCACTTTTTCAGAAGGTTTTTGTACCAAGCCGTACTTGCTCAGTAGAGAAATGAGCACAGCCATGCCCTGGCTTGGTGCTCTTCCCTAATCATTAATAATGGCTAATAACAGTGACAGGCAGTGAGGGCAGGGACTCCTTACACTTGATCTGATTTGGTGTGTAAGTAAAAGCAAGCTTAAAAGGTGCTGCTTCACAATATCTTTTTTAGCTGAGCTGCTAGCAGTCAGTTTCCCAGATCTTTGAGTGACACTTGATGATGATAAAAAATTTATATTGAGATCCTCTCACTGCACTGGTCTGTTGAGAGAAGCCCTGTTAACCATTTAACCTCTGTATAGTTAAGAGGTTGCTGGCTCTTCTGACACAGTGAATTACAAAAAACTGACTTTTGTTTGTAAGTGCTGAGTACCTTTCAGAGTACCAAGGACAAATTTAGTGCTCAGTATAAATGGAGTACTTGTAATAAGTTTCTATATAGTTCCTGTTGTTTCAATTGCTCGACATCCACTGGCAGAATTGCAGGTTCCTAAGCCATTGCTTCAGTTTTTCCTGTTTCCAGTGGCTGCAATCCCTTTTTTTTTTTTTTTTTTATTATTATGACAGCAGTAAAAGTATCTCTAATTTACCTAAACCAAGATGCATTACAAATTATTGTAACTAAAATACTGGTGGGCAAAATACTGATGAGACAATCTAAATGCTCCTCCAAGCTCTCTATAGGAGTTTGGGAAGTTGCAGGCCTGACTGACAAACGACTGTGTTAGGACAGATGTTTGGAGATGGTGAATGCTGTATAATGTGGCAATGCATATGAAGAGGGTTGTGTCCAGCAGCTATGCTACATTTTGAAATGACTCAGCACTGGGTCTCTAAGGCTTTGGGAAATGTCTTGGCACAATAGGAACAATGTAGAGAACTATTTTTCTTTTCCTTTTCTGAATGATCACATTCCAGGACAGACTGTGCTGTACTGCTGTATTTCTACATGGCTGAGCTTGAATCTCTCCACTTCAAATGCTAGACATGGTTTTCATCTGTATTGTGACAACCAAAACTTAGCAAGGCTCAGTTAGGGGAGGTTAGGTTAGATGTGTGTATAAGTAGTGTGTTTAGGTAGCTTAGGTAAAAAAAGAGAACAGCAGTAGGAAAAGAAGGAAAAGGAAAAAAGTGAAAAGTGAGAGGAAAATTCCCCTCATGCGTAGGATCCTGTGCATCCCGCCTATCTTACCATATAGCTGTGTGCCTCCTTCCCTGATTTCACTTCCAATTCTAGTACATCCCATTTCTGATTCATCCTGTCCCCCATTTCCTGACAAGCTAGGAACCTTCAGTCTTTGCCCGCCAGCTCAGATTTGTTCCTGTTTTCTTGCTTGTCCCTTCCCCAGGTATTCATTGTGCCACTGCATTGTTTTCTCCTGCAGACATCTCCCCCATCCTTCTCCTTGTCCTATTTCAGATCTGTATTTTCCTTCTCTTTTCCATGTGGCTTTGTCTCATCTTCTTCCTCATTGCCACTGTTTTTCTCTTGGCTATAGGACTGCATTCATACCTGCTCCTGAACAAATGTTTGCATGTTTGTTCACTGAGATGTGTGTGAGGATGCTTGGAAGAATGGTCATGTAGCTATTTTGGAAACATCAGTTTCAGTATCTGACCTAGAAACTACCTCAGTCTGCCAGAGCGAGATGGAACAAGCAAGTTGAATTTTATCTGCTTGGTGAAAGCTGGGTGAAGGGAAAAAAAATGCTGTTTCTCCTTTCTGATGCTTAAAAAGTTTTGATTTTCTTTTTGCGCTGCAGCATTTGAACAGACTGTTCATTGAACTCTTCAGCATCCTGTCATCTTAACTTACCTGAAACATGGTGCAGTTCTTTGTTGTACATTTGTACATCTAATCTGTACATCTGGCATCTAATTACTTCTCCCTGTGTTCTCCTGGTGTGATACTGTAGGTTTTGGAAGTGAGACTTCTTTACTAGGTAATACACGTGAGGGGGCAATTCAGGAGAGGGGAGAAGCTGTCAAAATTTGTAATGTGATCCTATCCCTACTTACTTTTGTGGTATGTAACCACTGGACTATGCTGACTCACATAGTCCCTCTGCTGAATGCCCAGGTAAGATATGTCTATGACCCTGCTCTTTTTAGAAGGTTTTTACAGACCATTTTTTTAGGACCAGATGTGGGAATCTTCAAGACCTTCCCTTTTTTTCTAAGTTCCAGGGTAATATACTTCCCTTTTGCACAAATGCCATTCTATGCTGGTTTTGCATCATTATAGATCCCACAAATGAAGTTGAAACTGTAATCTCTGGTGGAAAAAGCTATTGAATAGCTTTTAGGTATTTTAGGTATTGAATATTCTGAACATTGTGATCTAATGCTATAATTCTGTGGCATAGAATCCCTAATGAAACTTTGTGCAGTGCAAAAAACATACAAATAGGAGGCTTTCTATATATAATGAGTGTGCATTGCTCTGGTGAAGGGGTTGGCAGCTTTCCTGCAAGATCTTTGTCAGAAAAAAAGCAGGGAGAACTAACCAGTACTTTTTAAACTTAACCTTTCAGCTGCTTTGAAATGTGCCTGGCATGGCTGTAAAAAAAATTCTAGTTATAGATATGACCCCCACCATCAGAAGAAAAGGCTGCCCTGGGTGAAGGGAAGCCAATTGCAAAAGGTCCTGAACCACAGGAAAATGGAAAAATCTTCCTTTTCCAAAGGAAAATTAAGTTACTAACTTCCCTGTAACTTATGGAACATGGGCAGAGGGTGCATCAGTTTCTGCAGCACCAAGCCCAGGAAGTTCTCAGCCCAAACTGTTTCTACAGGTGGTCACCTTGACCACACACAAGCAGTTGATGTATCTTCAATTGTTTTTCCAGGCCCTCTGATATGTACTCCCTGTCTCCAAGGGAATGTAACCCTTGCAGGAATATCCCACAATCTGATTATTCGTAGTGTTGGTGATCAGGTACTGTCCCTAAGGGGCTTCTGTGTCATTCAGTTCCAGCAATGAAAGAGTTTGGAAATTCAATGATTGAAGTCTGAATTTGACCAGGAAACTTGAAGGAACTTTGAATTTCAAGGCATCATGCTGAAGACATCTGAATCATTGCTTATTCTTAGTAGGAATGAAATAGTGAGGGAAAGACTTCTTTGTTTTAGGTTAAAGTAATGTTTCATCATGGAATCATAGAATGGCTTGGGTTGGAAGAGACCTTAAAAGATGTTCCAAGCCTTCCACTAGACCAGAATTCTCAAAGGCCCATCCTGCCTGGCCTTGAACAATTACAGGGATGGGGCAGCCAAAACTTCTCTGGGTAAACTGTGCCAGTTCTTTGTCACCCTCAGAGTAAAGAATTTCTTCCTAATGTGTAATCTAAAGCTATTCTGTTTGAAGTCATTCCACTGTGTCCTATCACTGCATTCCCTTGTAAAAAGTCCCTCTTCAGCTCTCTTGTAGGCCCCCCCTTAGGTACTAGATTGTTGATAGAAGACCTTCCTGAAGCACCCCCTCTTCTCCAGGCTGAAGAGCCCCAACTCCCTCAGCCTGGTTTCACAGCAGAGGTGCTCCAGCCCTCTGAGCATCATGTGGCCTCCTCTGGACCTCCTACAGCAGATCCATGCCCTTCTTATGTTGGGGTCCTTGAAGACAGAGGCTGCTCTTCTTTTGATGCAGCCCAGGATCCATCTTGCTCATCTAAAATAATTTCAGAAGACTTGAAATTTTACTCAAACCTCTTCTAAATTAATTCTAGTATTTCTCTAGTTCTTAAAATGATTTTTCAGTTAGAGTAGTAAGTCAGAATTCAAACTCCCTTTCACACTTGAACCTTAGGGACAGTATCCAAACCTTGGTCATAAACACCTACCTGTCTTACTTAATGTATGCTTCATATTAAATGTGTCCTCCCCAGATAGTTTATTTAGCGATATTTTATGCAAATTATTGGTATGATGTTAAAAATCAAGGAAAAAAGTAGTTTCTTATTTTTCTTCAAAGTGAATTTTACTTGCCACAGTCACTAAATTTTTTTCATGTAGCATCATTAACACTTTTATAAGGTGTCAAAAACAAATGAAAATTTAAAGAATCTTTTTTCAGCAGCATGAAAGCATTGATACACTCGAGCCTAATTTTCAACTGCAGAAGATTAATCGTTCAGTTTTGTTTCATCGTCCCCTTGAAAACAGATAGATAAAAGTTTTCAAGAAACTTCCTAGATTGGGTCCTTTGTATTATTGTATTTTAAATTTTTGATTTGAAAGATTTACCTCAAATTTCTGTAAGCATTTTTTTTTGTCTGGCTTGTGCACAGAGGGTAGGTTCTTTTGTGAAGGATTATTGATTTAAACTAACCTGTAGGGCTTGGGTTTATTCTGGATGATTTCCTACTAAAAGTTATGTTGTTTTTTTTGGTTTAGGGTGGAAATATCTCAGTCAGGGTTCTCTCTGTAACCAAAGTTTTGCTTTTACCTGAAATCCTGAACTTCATAACTATTAAAAGAACTTGGAGTGCTGGGATCAAAGGAGTGACCTGCACACTGAAGTTGCGTTCTGTGGCACCAAGTCAGCTGAACTTCATCGTGTTTCAAGTTGAGAGACTTCATATGCATGAAACAATTTACCAGGGCAAGCTTTGACCTTGAGCACAGAACTATTTTTCATTTTTATGAATTTTCTTTTTACATTATAGCACATTTCCCTGCCTCTGCATTGAGCCTTTTTGTATATTTTTATCAGCAAATGGATAGAAATGTATAGATGCTGGGTTCAACCAATGACTTGGATTCAACTCTAAAAAAATACCCTTAATGTAACTTTGTTCAGAAAATGCATCTGTGTAGGCTGTTGTGTTATCCAAGGTGTCACAGAGAGGAGGGAGTGTAATGATGGGAGCAGATATATATTCTGACCTGAAACTGTCCTTGCTGTCATATTTTCTAAGAACATAGGGTAGGGGTTCACTAAGAAAGGACAGGAAGCTCTGCATTTATCTAATAACTGGGTTTTTAGAAAAAAATATGGCTAAAACCTGTAATTTCCTGTTCAAATACTGCATGCTCAGTTTAATTTACCATCCCTGAGTAAATTTTACTTCACTACCTCAAGCTAAAACCCAAGACATTTAGCTATTATGAAAGCATATAGTCGATATTTTAGAAAACATCCGTTCAGGTTAGGTTGATACACTGGGGAGAGAGGAAAATGTCACTGATTGGTGAAAGCACTATTTTCTCTTCAGATGCCATTTCACACTTCTAATGCCAGGGAAATACTCTCTTGATTAATGGAAGATAGAAATATCAGAAGTCAAGTTTCATGGTATGTCAGTGAACGGTACAAGGCAATGTTTTTCAGTAGCAGCACTTCTGCTCCTTTGGAGGGAAGTTCTTGTATTTTTTTTTTTTTTTAGAAAACAGATTAAAGATGATGTGTTGTTTAAGACTTACAGCTCTATTAAAGAGATATATTCAGGACAGTCAGTGGCTTTGTGAGCATCAGTGCCAACCTGCTGGAAGATATTGGAGGGCTGGAGGGAAATGATTTAGTTCTGTGAAGCCACTGATGCCTTTCTTATGGAGACCACACTGCATTTTTGAGTTTGAAAAGGTCTTCATAGGGCAATTTCTCCACCTTCCATTCTTTCTGGGCTGTTTCAGCCTGCTCTGTGCATGGCATTCCTGCATCCTGCTGAAGGGGCATACATGTGCTGGAAATGCCACTCCTCATCTTATATTGGGATTGTATCTGGGACAGAGGCTATTTAGTAGAGTAATTTTTCTTTTCTGGGTTAAAAATAACTGAGTAATTGCTGCTATGAAGTTTACTCTGTACTATTGTAGCTTCAGATCCATATAGGATCTGCTTTAAGGATGAATTTGTCCCTGTTGATGCCCAAATGAATCTCATTGCAAACAAAATTTTATAGATGAGATAGATGTGAAATCTTTGAACAAGCCCCTTTTTGAATTTTTCTGTTAAAAAAAATTCTTAAGTATTGTTAAAAGAAAAAGAAAAAAAAAAAAAACCTGTTAGAGAAGCATCTTCCCCTTTTATCGTAACAAGAAAATGTTTGAAGACTGTACTCTTTGTTCAGAGAACAGGTTTATGCAGCCTTTGCTTCAACAAAGTAAAAATTGCCAAAGATGGATGTCTGTGTTTAAGTTGTTCACATCGTGGTCATGCTTCCTGATTCAGTATAATTTAAAGGGCTCACTGGCTGCCTCTGATAGTTCCTTAAGTCTTTATGTCATTGAAAAGGTGAACACTATAGCAAGAAAACTGAATCTAACTCAGTGGGAGGTTTTAACCATAAGTATGTTTAAACTAAACATTCTGAAAATTCCTCTTCCCCCTTCCTCCGCTCTTCGTTATCATTCTCTTTTATTTAAATGATCTCAAAGTGCAGCCTCATGTGTGTGTTTCCTTGCCAGGATATCCTGGGACTGTGAACCAGGAGCAGAGGAAGATTTTATGTAACAGGCAATAAATACAGAGAGAAGCTTGCTTGTGTTCTGAGACATTCTCGACAACAGAGGAAGCTGACCTTGAGATGATGCCTGGTCATGTCCTTTTATTCATGGGGAGCTGTGGGTGAGTTGAAAACCCCTGAAATTACAAGCTTTGCTGCTGGGCTCCCAGTGGAGTGTACATGTGGAAAAAGGGCATTGCTCTTCTTCCTTCCCTTGAACTGAAGATTTCTTGTGTTTGGATTTTAATTCTCTGGTAGTATAGTGTGGTGAAGGAGGGATTTGTCCTTACAATAAAACTGGACAATGACATCCTCCAGTATCATGTCTGAGAGAAAAGGTAACTCAAATATATTTGCAGTCCCCAAATGGCTGTTCATTTTATTGTTGCTTGTCCTTAGACTGAGGCACACATCCAAATTTAGTTAAAATCTTGCTCGGTTTTGCTGTCCTTGTTCCTGAGACAGTGAAACTGCAGGTTAATTAATGTCCCTGTGGCGCTGCTTTCTCCTTCTCACCATGATCAGACATTCCTGTGAATGGCCGTGACTGTATCTTCAGGAAGCCTGCTGGAAACCCCTAAATTTGCAGCTCCCCATATTTTCTTTTTCCCTGCATCCCTTCAATGTCTGTCTGTCATGCATGTTGAAGATCCAGCCTGGACTTTTTGCCATTTTGTACCCCAGCCCTGATTCTCTGATATTTCCTTAAGTCTTTTCCATTGAACAGATGAACAGTTAAAACGAGAAAACTGCATTTAACTCAGTGGGAGAATTTTTTGCCATTCCATACCCCAAACATGATCCAGTCTGGGTTTTCCCCCATTCCGTATCCAGACACTGATCCAGTCCGGGTTTTCCCCCATTCCATATCCAGACACTGATCCAGTCCGGGTTTTCCCCCATTCCATATCCAGACACTGATCCAGTCCGGGTTTTCCCCCATTCCGTATCCAGATGTTGATCCAGTCCGTGTTTTCCCCCATTCCGTATCCAGACGCTGATCCAGTCCGGGTTTTTTGCCAGTCCCAGTTCCAGCCCCGATCGATTCTGGACCCTTATCTATTTCAGCGCTGAGCCTGCCAAACTTTTACTATTCGCCTTCAGCTTTAAAAAAATTAATTTTGCTTTATACAGCTATAGGTTGACAAAGTGTTTTGAGTTGGCTTTATTGACCTATTAGAAAATAAATCTGTTTTGACTTATGGTGGGTGATCTTTGCCTTACTCTATAAGGCAGCACAACGTGAATAAAGGCTGGGTTGCTGCACAGTTTTGCATGCTTCTTCCCAGTTAATTGATATTTTGATTGATATGTTGATTCTTGTTAAGGAAACTTGGTGGTGAGATACATTTTCACCACAGGCAGGAAGGAGCTACAGATTTGCATTTCTCTGGTAGTGCTGCTTCAGATTGTGATGTGCAGGCTCTTACCCATACCTTGACTCAGGACTCAAAAATTACGGTTTTTACAATTATGGAGGTATGGGATCTATGCTAAACTTAAAAAAGCTATTTCATTTACAAAACTCCATTAATTAATGTCAGTTAATCTTCCTAATGTAGGTCTGCAACTTGTGCTGCCTACTTTAGCTTGGACAGCTCTGCGTCCAAGTGCGTAATCTGTGAAATGATAGCTGAAAAAAGAATGTGCTATATTCTTTTTAAGGGTTCTGAAGTTACTGATTGTGTTTTGTCTTGTTTTACCTTTTGAGTGAAGAGATTGCTGATCATGTATATCCTTAAATTACTTTTCTCCTTTAAGTCTGTGGGTTGTTTACAATCCCTGGTACTCAAATGCTTTCCCGCTGCTTCTGATGAGGAGGTGAGGGTGTTGGGGTGTATTTTCCCACCTCCCCCGCCCCCCAGATGTGTTAATGCAAATAATTGAACTGACTTTCTGTAGCTTCTAGGGAAAGTGCAGTGGGTTTTCTTCTTTTACCCAGCTCAGTTCAGAGAGAACCTGTGCAAAACAAAGGTTATTCCAAAACTCTGCGTGGCTGCATCTTCCCCTGTGAGCCTTGGGGAGCACCTGTGCTTGAGGCAAGTGCAGAATCAAGCCCCACTTGTGTTCAGCATCATGTACTTGTGGACTTGGAGTGTGCCAGTTGTGTGTCCTCCATAAACAGGAGGCTGTTGTGGCCTGGTGGGAGCTCAGAAGCTGCATTCCCACCTGCATCTGATCTAGTAATGCTTTTTCCTTATGTAACAATTTGTTTTGCTGTTGTCTTTTACTTTTCTCTTATCCCGCCGCGTCCAGGCTGGTACTGAATCTTGCCAGCAGTACTTAATAGGAGCACATTAGTGCTCTGTTGACATCTTAGCATTGGTTCAGACCCACAGCTTTGTCAGTGCTGTCATGCTGCTAAAAACAACCACCTTCTAGTTCTTCAGCTTCCTTGCTTTTTCCCTCAGGATTGGACATCATATGTCTTGTGGCTGTTGCTAATGCCAGTACTTTATATAGCAATTGCTGGGTGAAGTCAGGTGGTTTCTTCTCAGTTATTTTTTTTTTTTTAAGTGCAAGTTGGATGTTACCAGAAATCTTCTACTGAAGTTGCAGAAAGGCAGATATTAAGGGACTAATCTGGTAATTTTGCAAAGAGCTCACTGGGCAGGAGAAAAAATGGATTTTGCAACTTTTAGAACCAAAAATGCCAGCTGCTTTTGACAGTCAGATTAGGGAAATCCATGGACAGGGACGCAGGTGCTCTGGTTTGATAGTTCATTGAAACAAAAAAGCCCAGCTTGGTGCTGAGTCATCTGGGGTTAGAGACAATTATAGAGTTCTCCTGTTGGGTAAAATGTACATGTTGCTTTGATGGGATATGTAGTAATTTGGGATAGGCCCGTCCTTGGTGAGAGAAGTCTGTGCTTCCTGTGATACTTTAGAGGTGAGAATGCAGGCATTACCTGAGAAGTTGCTGTTGTCTTAGCTAAAACCCTAGTTTTCTTCCATGGTAAACTGATGGTGGCAGTGACTTTAGTTTAAAATAAATAAATACATACTTGTAACCTTTGACAGAAATGTGTTGAGTGGCATTTCAGTGTCCTCTTTGGCTGCCATACCTTGAGAGTGGAGTGTTTGGGATAAGAGTGTTTGAAACAGACAGAAGTGAATCTCACCTCAGGAGACCAGAAATAATATTGCTGTATGTAGGTGCTTTGGGCAGTCACAAGTGTAGCTGATACCTACTCTTGAATTAAAAGTGAGTATTGAGGAAAAAAGTACGTTGGTTTTATGCTAAGACCTCGATAGCTTTTTTATTTCAGTGTAGCTTTTTAAATCAGTAATGCAATCACCTCCCTGTTTTACATAACTGTAGAGACTTGTCAGGTGGTTCCTGGCTTGTCAGGGGCTTCCAGTCCTGGCTCATCCTTCTACAGGATGTCTTGTGTTGGCTTAAAATTGTTAGAGTGAAAGCTCTGTCCTGAAGCCAGACATCTTACTAATTAATTATCTTGGCTTTCTAAAGTAAGTACCTTCATGTAATATGAAATAGTTGCCTGTAACTTCTAGAATTTGGAAGGTAGATTTAAAGCCCTTTATTACCAGAATTCTTTCCTTCAGGTAGAGAGTCAATGCAATCAAATCTGTCTTCATCCATCTTTAGGTGAAACTCTATAGGTTGATCTTCAATCTGTATGTATTGCTGTCCTGCTAATTCAGTATATGCTGAAATGACACACTTTCTATTTGAATCACAAGGCATAAGCATCAGATTTCAGTTTTCTACTTAATTATAGGGGATTTCTGTCCATGCTCCATTACATTTTCTGGTGCACATGTCAACAAAGGTATGACTCCAGGGTGAAATGCTGCAAGTGCTATGAAAATTAAATAATAGCAATAATAATAGAATCCAAATTCCCTATTCTTTCTTCTTTTCTTTCTATTCTGTGGTATTGAGAGGTACTTTGAAGCTGAAAGAAATAAACATTGGTGCCATCTAAGCTGACAGGTGAGGTATGATGGAGGTGTCAGGTCGAAGATGCTGTTGTTATTAGTTATGTACAAAGTCAGAGAACTCTGGTATTTGGGGAGCACAGCTTGTGCAAAAACTTTGCTCAGAGTAATGAGATGTCCAAATAGCCTTAGACCTTCAGCAGTCCCCTTTCCACCAACTTGGAAAAAGCAAAGGAAGACACACTGCTCGATTATGGGAAGAGGTGGGTGGAAAAGCGTTTGACTAGAAGGCAGGAGATGAGGATTGTCTGAGTTGAGCAACAGGATGTCCCTGTGCTCATGGAGTGGAAGGCAGCCTTGCAGCAACAAATGCCTGCCTTACTGACCCCAATTAACATTCCCTCTGTTTGTGCCACAACTGGGTTCTGCTCTTCAAGCCTCCTAGGAGGTGCATATTAGGTGAACAGCAGACAAATGTAAATGACCTCATTTTATCACTTGGATGGCATGAGTGCCTCAGAGTCCACCTTTAACTGAATTAGAAGGCTGGGATGAAGAGCTATAGCTCTCTGTGTGGTCCATGGAGAGAACTGTACTCCTGGGGTGTCCTGAATTGCCCTCTGTGCGCTTCACAGATCACGTAGCAGCACAGAGTTATAGCTCAGCCCAATGCTGGTGTGAACTTGCTCTTCATATGCAGTGCATCTCAAGCCCAACGCTGAATTTGAGTCTTTTAAAATTTCCTTTTAAAAATTGTTTCTGGTGCCTTTTTTTTTTTTTTATTGGAGAGATGTGTTTTACAGCAAGATATCAAAAAAAATTACAGAGATCACAAACTGGGTGTCACTTTGCCTCTGTAATTCATGAGGAGAGACTGTACCTATAAATCACAAAAATGGAATAGCTGCAACTGTAACCAGATAGAGCGCTTGTGTAAGCTTGTAACCTAAACTATAATCTGTGGTGGCCTAAAATTCAGGTTAAACACTGTGCCTATCACCATTATATGAATAGACTGGCTCTGACAATAAGAAAAATGAATGTGAGTGCAGAGAAGGTCTTGAATCAATTTTCAATCTGCTTTTGTCTTGGTTATGCTTTTAGCTGAAATTACACTGAAAAAGTGTATAAATATATTGCTGAAATATAGGTCATGTCTGATAACTATCAGGTGGTAACTTAGCTTTGTTTCATTCAGCTTCCATATATTTGGAAGAGATACTTTTTTCTTCACATGTAAACAGTTAGTTTTGGTTGCAAAACATTGAAATGCATCAAGGAAATCATAGAAAAATCTATTGTTCCACTATGGGAATGTGCAACTTTGCTCTCACACTTTATTTCTGAATTATTTTTAACCCTCAGCCATAGTTACATATGCTTTATTCTGTTATTTATTTAACATGCCTTTGAATAGGTAAAGGAGTGACAACAGGTTTCCTTCAACATCAGCCTCAGCAAGCATCAGAATTCTTATACATTCCAGTATGTGAAATCCCTGCTGACCACAGTTTCAGAAGTCCATGGACTTCCATTATTTTATTACTTTACAGATAATGAACATCCAGACAGAAGTTAAAAATGAAGCATCTTACTCATGGATCTTGATTTGTCTTCCAAATACTTCCTTGGTTCCTCTGCTATTTAAGCTCATGGTGGACCCCAGTTTCTATTAAACCTCTCTGATACCCTTTTCTGATACCCACCATTCACATTTGTCATTTGCATTATGGAAACTCTCATTTCACTTACACTTTATTTGATCTATCTAGATGGATTTATTTTCATTATGGACCATGGGAACGGACAGAAAGCGGTGCTTTCAAGTTGAATCATATAAAAAGGCTCACTGTGGAGGAAGTCCTGGTTCCAAAATATTTAATTTCTCCCATGGTTGGTTCCCCAGGTATTAAATACCTTTCTCTGGTGCAGTCCATTTGCCTGAGTGACATGGAAATATCGTCTTTATTAGGACACCTTACCCTCACACTTGATAAGTCTCACCTCCAGAGATTTAAGGACTCGTGTTTTTTCCCCTTTTGTTTTGTCAATGCTTGGTTCCTTAGCAAGCAATCCCAGCTGGCTTCCTTACCCTCTAATTCCACACTCTTGGCTCCATTGTCTCAGCTCATGTGGGATGATGGATGAAATCTTCTCATGGCTGAATCTGCAGTTCACTCAGGGATAGGGATTGAGTTGTGGTTATCTCTTCTGTCTCCTATTCTGGTTCTGATGATGACCTTGATGATGGCCATAAAAATCACCCTTTTCATGGTCCTGCTTCTTCATCCTCATTGCTCTCCCTGTCCTGTTTGACTGTTTTTGGTAAAGCTTTTTTATCAAGTGACTTTAAAATTCTCAGCTGCTGTAATCTGTGTGGAGGACAAGGAAGGAAAAACGGAGGGGACTAAAAACCGGAGATGTACAATGCAATTCCGAACTTTGTGCTGACTGATGCCAGAGCCCCTTCCCAAACACAGACTGGCCACCCTTCTTGGTAATTCCCTCCTGTTTATATACTGGGCATGATGTTTGATGGTGTGGAGCAGTCCTGTGACCATTTTGGGTCACCTGTCCTGGCTGTTCTCCCTCCCAGTTTTCTTTTGTGCTCCTCCTCACTGGCACAGCATGAGACAAGGAAAAATAAAAAAGTCCTTGACTCAGGATAAACATAACTTAGCAAAAACCCCAAACATCAGAGTGTTACTAACACCATCCTCACTCTGAATCCAAAACACAGCACTGTACCAGCTACTGAGAAGAAATTGACTCTACCTCACCTGAAACCAGGACAATACCCACCCCTGCTCTGCCACCGGAGATGGCTGTCACATTGTGTCCTAGTTTGGGGGTTTTATGCTTGTTTTGTTTTAGTATGTATACAAAATGGATAGACACTTAGCAAAGATACAAGGTTGTTTATCTCCCTCTTTGGAAAACTGCACTCAGAACACCTCTAATGACCGTGGCATTCTGCTTAATGAGTAAATGGAGTATTGGGCCATATCTGATAATGAAAAGGAGACAAGCTTAATTAACTTAGCACCCAATTAATCAGCAGTTAATGTAGCCCTGAAAATTGATAAGTTACTTAGTCTTGGAGGGTCGGAGCGTGCATGCAGAGAAAGGGACAAGCTGGCTTTTATACCTTAAGCCTGAAGCAAATATAAATGGCCAACAGGAATTGATGTGGCCTAGAGGTTTCAGTTAGTGGTGTGCCCTTGAGTCACGCTCCCTTCAGCCACCCAGAAACTGTTTATGACTCTGGAATGAAGCTTTATTAGTTGGCATCCTGCAGGCAGTTGCTCTGGAGGATGTGTTGGATGATGAGCAAAACAGCCCTGCCAGTGGTGGACCAACGAGTTAAATTGGATTCACATTAAAATAAAACCACCTTGAAGGGTGTTTTTCAGTTTCCTCTGGGTGAGTATCCCAGAACGGCTCCTGGGATTGTATTCAAAGTATAAATATTTAAAGTTACCGTGCCTGACTGGACACCTGCAAATATCCCTGCTCTGATTTTATTTGGCTACAGACAGTAATTCAGAACTAAATATAAGATAATTTCTTCCAAAATCTTTCCCTCTCAGCAGGGATTTTTCTATTGCTCAGAGGAATAACTTAGTATTTGGAGCCCAAACAGTGATGTTTGAAGAAGAGGACATCAATTTAATTCCCTGTACCACAAGGGATGGATAACCAATGGAAATCTTGCTTCTACTGTTCATGTTCAGAAATCAGAGGTTAACAAAGTGCTTGCTTAATACAGCAACAATCCTATTGTTCCTCTTTTTCCATTTTATGGGAGCTGGGCTTTTTTTGGCAATTTTTTTTCTTAAAATTAAGATGTTAAATGGTTTTCACACAACATCTTGATCAGCAAGTATTAATTCAGAGATTTTTTTTCCTGAGGATTTTTACATTTATTGGAAGAGCAGAGAGCTTAATGTGCTAAATGAAACAGTAGCCCTCAATCAGGAGGAATGGCAGCAGTGCTTAGATGCTGGTTCTGTGGCCTTTGAGTTGCTGCCTTGTCGCTGATTTTAGCAGCAGGTGTCTTCAGAGGGTGCTGGACTCACCATACTTTTCACTCCTGGGCCATTGCAGGCCTCCCAGTGGGATGGATGGGAGTGGGGAAGATGAATCCTCTGCCTGCATGTCAGGCCTGTGATTCCTTGCAGACTTACCTGTCATGAAATCCCAGCAGATACAACTTCTGCTTTCGTGTTGTTAAAAGACTGAACATCCAACACAGTCTTGATAAATGGGGGAGAAGCTGTTCAAATGCAGATGAAGTCTTCATTCAGCTATCTCCTCCTGTTTTTTCTCACCTGCTTGCTAGTGCTGTCTGTCTTTAAAAATCATCACAGATATAAAACAATGGAGAAGTGATTCTATTTTTTATTGTGTATGTTCTAGACTAGTCCTTTCAGCTTTTGATTTATTTCAGTGTTAGGCTTTAGCCACGACATTTTGTGAATTCAGGCTCTGCAGACCTACCCTAAACATATTCTGAACATATTGCTCCAAATAAAAATCATTGATCTGTCATCATCAAACTTCCTTTAAATTGGCTTTTAACCTGATCACTCTACCTCATCTGATGCATCAGCTGTGAGGGGACCTGTGCATCAGTTGTGAATCTTGACAAGCTTCAGGAGCTTGGGAATTTGTTTGTGGAACAAAAGGGGAGATTTGCCAAGCCCCTCCTGTAAAGCATCCTCCAGCCTTTCAAATGACAGATTTTACTTGGCAGTGTTGGATTTCTGTGCAGTCATTAATGTACCACAAAGGTATTGACAAAACATCCTGTCCTCTAAGATGAATGTTTATTATAGTGCTGTCAGAAGAGATTTCAGGTTTTTTTTTTTTGTCAGACCGGTACTACAAAGTGTCCACAGACAGTGACTGAACTGTTAGCAGCTTTTGTAAAGAATACTAATGGGGTTGTCATAGCAGTGGGGATCTAGAAACAAAAGCAAAGACTGCATGCAGAAACAGAACTTTTAGACTGACTGATAACTAACTCTGTCCTGTAAAGTTTCTAGAGTAAAGGATTTCTGTTTTTAAAAATATTTGGAGCCCAGACTAGAGATTTTCTGTAAACGTGTAAATCTGAAAGTTGCTTTAGGACAACCTTTGGAAGGAATCCAGATGCAGCCTTTGTACTTCAGTCGTTATTTTTCACCCACTCTGCTTTGCTAACCATGGTTTTAACCAAGTCACAATGGACATGGGAAGTGCTAGGCACTTTGCTCTCCTTGTCACATTGCACTGGGTTAAATAACATAGGCACTCAGGAAAACACTGAAATGGCATGTTTTTCCTAAGATATTTCTAAGAATCTGCCTGTCCCAGTTTTGTGTGGTGAACACAGCATTCCTGGAGCCTGCTCAGGCTGGTGATGGCTGTGCTGCTGGTGCTCGCTGTCCCCGTTGCTGGTGTCAAGTGTGTTCTGCCAGGCTCTCGTGATCCACCCTCAGTGGGCATCACTGTTGATTCTTATGGATGAAATGGATTTTAAAGGAGGAATCTCTGTGTTGCTTTTTGGTTGTTCATCGCTTTGCACTGCCTGAAAATCAGGTTGATTTTCCATGATATTGGATGGCCAGATCATAGGGCTGATGAAAATAGAAGGGCTGGCAAGGCTGTTGCTGGAGAGAATCAGGAAGGGGGGCACTTCAGTGCCACCAGCATCCAGGTTTGACACAGCTGGGCTGCATCCTTCTGGAATTTCTGTGGTGTAGGTGGGCATTGGGCTGACCTGGGCTTGGGTGCCAGACTTAGCCCACCAGTGCTTCAGTTTCCTTGCCTTCCTGTGAAGTTTTCTTTAATTGAACCTCCAAGCTGAAGAAAGGGCAAGTAGCATGTCAAGGGAGATGTGTCTCCTACAGGGACAAGAATACAGAAACCAAAACCTCTTGGATGCCTTCAGTGTGCTGTGGTCTTATTCTGCAGCAGATGATTGGAGATCAGAAATCAAGTCTTTCACAGATGGACTGATAATGAGGTGAGAAGGACTGATGGATCTTGTCTCTAGCAGGACTTCCTTCTTCTGTGGGTGTGGGAAAAACTCAAATATTCAGCCAGCTGTAAGATAGTAGGGAGGGTGGTTGTTTTTGCACTGGTGTGTCAGCAAACCTCAAGTGAACACCTACTCCTGGTGAGTGAGTTCCATGGTTATGGAGGTCTGATAAGGATTGAGTTATGATTATCCCTTAGGTGTCCCAGGCTGGATTGAAGAGCACGTATTCTGTGTCCCATATCCTTTTCTCTCAGTACGTCATTGTCTTTCTGTTTGCTTCACTTGGCTAAATGAGCAAAAGTCATTTCAGTGCCAAAAGAACCACCTGAACTCTTTAGAGGCAACTAAATTGCAGAGAGAGCAGTTGTTCTCTGTAGATGTGCAATCTTGTTTAGAAAACTTACATCCAGTACTATTGGTTTAGAACCATATGCAAGTACCTATGTATAAACATACTTATGAGTGTAGATATAGTTTCTGTTTGCATAGAGTGGCTCCTGAACTCTCATGTTGTCATAACACCATTCCCTTCATAGAGGGGTGTTTCATGTGGGTCTGTACCTTTCTGTGTTAATGCAAGTTAAACATCCCTGATTAAAGGGTGTGATGTTAAAGATGAGCTCCCATAAGTCCTTAATACCATAGTAAGCTGTCCTTCTGGTTGCCTCATACATTTCTGAGTAGTGCCACTTGCAGGTCTGGTCACACCATCCCATACCCTTTCTGAACCTCTTCAGCCACTTTAAGCTGGTAAACTCCCAAATTGCCAGCTGATTGCAAGTATTAGTTTGCAAATATTGCAGCTATGACTTTGTGTGGGGTGTTAAGTGGCTTTTAGTTGATTGGAGGGGTAAGTTAGGGAGGAAGCTCCTTTCTGTTTGATATTTCTTAATAGGTTGTTTCAATGATAGGGTTTTAGCATAAGATGCAGGAATTTGCCTACACAAAATGTCCTAATAATTTAGAGGAACTAAATATGGAAAAGACTCCCACTTCCATTGTCTCTTTTATTCTGTTCCCTAAATGCCCCAGTTGGATTTCTAATGAAGTATTTCCTCTAGCTGTCAGGAAAGTTTACCCTGTGATCATAACTTTGTTTCCTAGCAACTCTGCATCATCCTGCTCATAAAGGAGGGTGGCTCATAGTTTTAATTAACATAACTCTAAGCCATGGCCAATCAAAAGCAAATGCTGTGGAAGAATAAATGTCATCCATACTTTAAGGAGAGAGTAAGGAGTTCACATAATAATTGCTTATCTTTAGCATTGCATTTAGTTTTGATAAAATGAGTAATTTTTTAATACTTCCTTACATTTAAAATTAACTTTTTCAGTTATGGTTGGCAATGTGGTTATGACCATTTGGCTTTGGGACTAGGGGTCACTGCATCAAAGGATTTCATATGGACTGTATCCCTACCCTGCAATATCTGTGTAATTCAACTCACTGAAATATTTGCAGCAGTCCCTGTATTGTGGTATTTTCTTAGCATTTCTCATGTGCAAAATATTATTCACTGAAGCATGTTTCTCCATTCTCTCTCACTTCATTATGTCATTAGTGTGTTTTGAAAGGGGAAGTTGAAATCCATTTTTTTTTTAGCCATATTACAGGCAGCTCATGGATGACAGCTGAGTGGGAATTGTACTTCCTCTAGAAGTTTAGAAAGAGTTAAACATCTGATTTGTATCTGAGATTTCCGAAGTGACTAACGAGATGGCATGGAAACAAAGTTAAAGCTAATAGGACAAGAGACAGTGGGCAGAAACCTATGCACCTGAGCATGAGGAAGAACTTTAATGTGCATTGTCCGAGCACTGGAACAGGTTGACTGCAGAGGATGTGGAGTCTCCCTCACTGGAGCTGCCCCAGAACCATTGGGACCCAATCCTGTGCCATGTGCTCTGGGATGATCCCGCCCGAGATGGGAGGTTGGACCAGATGATGCCACTGTGGTCCCTTCCAGCCTGACTCACTCTGTGAAACTTAGGTGAAAACTTGCTGAAAAAAGGGATGAACTGCATAGTGTAGGACTTGCCATGATGGTTTACAGGAGTAATATATTAGGCTGGGATCTTGTCTTCAACAGAGATAACAAAGGGGGAAGGCTTTTTGTTTGGATTTCAACACCACAGCAAAAAAAAAAAAAAAAAAAAAACCTCTAGAGAACACTTACTTTGTGTGTTCTGCTACTCTAGTAATATCTTAATTCTTATTTGTTTTAAACAACTCCTCCCAAACCTTTTCTCAGTTTCTTAACGGAATAAATTTGCATTTCATCTTGCTCTTTAAATATTACCCTACATAAGTTCCCTCGTGTGTGTGTACTTTACAATTGCTCTTAATTATGAGGTCATATATTTCTTCCGTGAATTTATGACTCATGAAATTTCTAAGACGGATGGCATTAAAAGCAAGTTGATATTAGTTTAAGGTTTTATGCTTTAAGGTAGCCCTGTGAGTTGTTCACATAATGTCATCCAAATTCTGATCTGAATAGAAAATATAACATTGGTTTTTGGTAAAGCTTTTATTTGTGGTACCTTATAAGCTTTATCGCTGAAGCATCTATTTTCAAGGTGAAGTGATGCCTTCCAAGGGGAATGGAGAAGCAGAAATATCAGGATAAAACAAATACAAATTTGAAATGCTTAAATGAAGTCCCTACAGACCTGATCTTTCTGTGCCTACAAAACAGAACTATGCAGCCTTAAAGCAGATATCAAGTTCAAAGCTTGAAGAGAACCCATAACTCTTCAGCTGCTGCAGAGTTTCTGCATGAAAGGATTTTGCTATGACTGCTTCATCCTCAGCTGTCTCATTCCATGCAATGGCTCATCCATCCAAAAACTGCAAAGGCTGAAGAGAAATTCTGCTTATCCCAGTGTCAGGTCATCTTCAGTGTGAATGAAGGAAGCTGTCCCTTAGAAATCAAAGACTTTCATGGAGTGAGTAGTTTCTTCACTAATTATGGAGGGCATACACCTTGCCAGTGAGGTTGAGCAGTATTTGCTGGTAAGGGAGAAAAGGTACAGTGCAGAAGCCATGAGCTGCAGTTAATGCTGAGGGGAGAAGCACAGGCTTGTTCCAGCTGCCTTGGTGGCAGAATCTGAACCTCTTGATAAACACATTTCTCCCCAAAACACCCACGTAAAACAAATCATTGCTGTTATTTGAGCTGTCCAGGTAGGAATGTGAAACTGAATTTGAGGTAAGAAACTGTGATGAGACAGACAAGTGCTATGAGCTCTGGAATATTACCTCAGTTGTAATTACTATAATTAGTGTCCCTTTGCTTCTGATAGTCTTGTCACTATTCTCTCCTCTGCCCTGCTACCTCAGTCCCTGCCCTCTGTGCTCCTTTGCCTCCCTGCTCTGAAAGGCTCTGCACTCAGCCTTGCCCAGGTGCTGCAGTTGCCTGCCTTCAGCTGTTTTTGCTGTTCACCACAGTTCCAGCCTTTTGCTTTCTTCGGTGTGTTTCTGACGTGCAGTAGAACTCTTGCTCACCATTATAGGGTTTTTAACTCTGTTGCCTGAAGAGGCAGCACTGTTGCAGGGGGCAGCACTACCATCATTCTGCCCTTTGCACTCTAGCAATTTTACAGACGGGATGGGGCTGTAGAGGGAAACTTTTGTTTTGCAGGAACTCATGAACTTACAGCACCACCAAGACATCTACTTCTTGAAGTTCTGTTCCACTGTAATTTTTGGAGTTGCAGATTGAAATTTGTCTCCTAAGTATGAAAGTTTTAATGGCTCTGACTACTTTTCTCCAATCTCTTCTCCTCCCCCCCCACCCCCCCTTCCTTTGCCTGAGTGAAGTTTTATAACATGACTGAATGTGTAACAAGATAACATTGCAGGGAAATGAAGGGGGTAATACCTCTGCAAGTGCTGTCTTAATGTGATGAAAGACAAGTTTCTTTAAACTCCATTAAAATAGGTATCCCGTAGGCATTTCTCCTATCACTTTGATTCTGCTCTGTGGAAATTGCTAGATACAAATCACCCCCTTTTTTCTTTTAAATTTTAGGTAGCTGCTGCAGCGCAGGGGTAAAGACACTGAAACATGTCAATTTCTGTAGATTTATGCTGTGGGAAGTTTATAGGATAATATCAACTTTACTATCAGCATTCTCATCCACACAGTCTCTCACTGACGTGAAAAGAAAATAATCTCTTCCAGACAAAATTACTGCATATTTGTAATTGCTTTCTGTCTCAAATGGCTTGTGCAACTTCTGCAATAACCAGAAATAAGGTAACATGTTTCAAAAAGGGCTTCAAGAGCTGCTTCAAAAATCTTCTCAGAAGCTGTGAGACAGACAGCTTTGACCTAAAGGCACAATGTTCTGTCCAAATGCTCCATCTCCATCATCATCTCATTGCAATTTTGGTTGCTGACCTAGAAGTAGGCAGGGAGATGGGGTACATGCTCTTTTTCTTCTTTTTTTGCAGTGACAGGACATCTCAAGTATTTTTGTTGCATCTATGCTGTATTTACTCAGCTGAGCAGCCAGGAATTTCAAATTTCCACCCATTTTCTGGTGCTTCTATTTTCATGGCTAGTAAAGCAAACATAATTTTTTGGTGCTGCTCTTTTTTTGGTTGGGTTGTGGTGGTTTTGTTTATTTGTTTGTTTTTTGTTTTTTTTTTTTTTTTTTTACGAAACCATATATCCCTGTACTCTCCCATTTCTGAAATCAAGCGGCAGTTTTGGATGCTTAAGATCTGTGAAACTTCATGGATGATTTCTGGGTTAAGGGCAAATTGTGCCTCGTTAGAGGACTTCCAGCAACTTCCTGCATGGCTGCAGTGTTGCATCCTCTGACAGATGGTTATACTTCTGCTTGTGAGTTATTAACAAAGTAATTGCTGTTCTATCCCCTTAGACCGCTCTGAAATATTTTAAATCCAGGTATTTGATCATGTAAGCTGGCACAATACTCCCCCACTGCAGAATCCTGCAGCTGAACATCAAACAGGACTAATTAGCTTTCAACTATTTGAAATTACTGGTTTTGTGATTTCTTCATTTAAGCTAGAGCTGAGGAAATGTTCTTTGTTGCTGAATTTAGTCAGGAGGAGTTGATGGAAGGGAGAGGAAACTTGCATAGCTTTGATTTCATCATGACTTAATGCACAGAGCAGGATCTGTTCAATTATACTTGCAGAGTAGTATAGGTGTGATTTGCAGACAAAAGACATTTTCCTTCAGAGTTTTAAACATCTTCTGGTAAAAATAGGTAGCATCAGCTCTCTGGATCTCAGAGGCTCGGAAAATGAGGCTGCAGCACACAGTGCCAACATTGATTCTTCAGAAGCATCTTTAAAAGAGCTTTGTGGTTTTCCTGTTTCCTGGTTTGTTTGAGGTTTTTTAAAGTTGTTTGGCTATTGTGGAAGAGTGTGTGAGTAGGTTATCTGTAAAGAAGAAAGCTGTACTACTGAGCAGCCCTGCTCAGTCCTGACTGCTGTGAATGTTTTGAGTCAGTCTGGCAGTGGAGTCCAATGCTGTAAGAGAAAGAGCCACCTTCCTACAGCTTCAGATGGAGGTGGTTTGACCGTGGTGTGTGCTCATAATTTACTACATACAGGGAAGAAAGCATAGGGTTAAAATGCCCAGTTTAAGCAGATAACATTATCTAGAGCCATCTGTGGGTTCTTCTGAATTGCACAATATATTTGGTTTGTTGTTTTTGGCCAGGTTTTTGTAGCAGGGGGAGCTACAGGGATGGCTTTGAGAAGCTGCCAGAAGCTTCCCCCATGCCCAGCAGAGCCAACACCAGCTGGCTCCAAGATGGAATCAGAAATGGCGATAAGGCCTCTGTGATAAAAAGAAAAAGAAAAGTTATTGGGCAGAGGTAACTGTGGCCAGGGTAGAGCCTCCCCCAACTCCTGTAGTGTTTGCAATATGCTCTCTTATTATTTTCTTTTTCTATTATTCACAAGTGCTTCTGAAGGGCAGTCTGGGATCTTGCATGAGATTTTCCTACTTTGCCAGTACATGAAGTTTTTTTCCCAGTAGGTGTTTAACATTTGTTGTAACAATCTAAATGTACTTTTTCTTTTTCCTCCTCTCAGTCTGGCTGCCAGACAGACATACCTATTATTCATGTGGTGTTAATCATCTGGACTGAGAGATCTGGACCGGAAGAGGAGTAGTGCAGGGAGAGCTTTTTGTAAAGAACACTGGGGTGACAGTCACACCTTGTGCTGTGCTCTGCTCACAACAGGCAGGATTCACATCATCCACCATTATATTTGCAGAGCATTGATGTCTTTATTTGAGCTCCAGCCAGCTGAGACATTTCATAGCCAGGGAAAAGACGTGGATGCTTTTAGGTCATGATTTGTATGACCTGGTTTAGGTCAGGTGGATGCTGGGACAAGATGACTCATGCCCTGTGGATGCCCATTTTTCTCCACTGACTGGGAAGAGAACCAAAGGTGACTCTTGCAGATTTAGACATCAGCATTTGGTGTGATCCTTCCTAATCAGTTTAGGTTAGTCATTGTGAATTTAGCTATATCTTTCTCCAGAAAAAGAAGCAGCATATGTCAAGGAATGAAATGATATGTAGTTTTGCATTTTTATAAAAGTACGGGTAGAAGTTTTTTAATATTTGTTGTGTTCATAGTAAAAATGTAAAAAGGAGGAATAAAACTTCACAGTGAACTTAGAAAATGTGGAACAATTTTCAGCTCTTTGTTTCCTGCCTCACTTGAGACATCTTTGCAGTGTGTTGTGTTGGCTCATGCCGGGAATGGGACTGCTCTGTGCTTTTTACTGCATGCAAGGCATGTGTTTGCTTTAGCCAAAAGTAATTTCAAAAATCCAGTAGAGCTCTTTCACACCTATCTTTTAGCAATGGAATTCAGCGAATCAAGTAAAATGGGTATTCGTGGAAGAGAGGGAGGGATATTACAGGTTATTTCAGAAATGTGTCTTTTATCCTGTTTTATTTTCTTGTCCATTTACTGGGTAGTGAAGAAAATACTTTGAACCTAGTGAGAAGTCTGTTATTGTAGGTGGTATGTGATGCATTTGTGGCTGAAGAAGGGATGGGGGTTTTTTTCCTCCTTCTAGGGATGGTAGGATAATATCTGAGGAAGGAGAAACTTGAACAATTTCAAAGTAAAGTGGAAATGCCAGGAAGATTAATGAAGGTAAAGGGATTTATTCTTGATGGATTTAAGACAAGAGATAGTGCTTTTCAATAACAAAAATTGTTGATGAAAATGAAAGGAAATAATTCTGTGTGGAATGGAATAACTTGTGTGAAAATGTTGCCAACAAAGGAGCAAATGTTTCATGCAAAAAAAAAAATCTTACCTGCTGCTTAGCCACTGTAATTACATCAGTTTTTAGTCACCTATCATTAAGACAGCTGTTAACCTTTCTTTCTCTTTAGGCATCAAATTGAGCAAAGATTTCAAAGCTAATTGGCTCAATGTAGCTCCCTCTGTGGTTTCTAGGTGTTCCACTGAAATCTTGGAAGCAGCAAGAGGAAAAATAAGGTGCTGATTTCACTGGTACTAAGCTCTTCTCTCATTTATGTTTTCCTACTGACTCCTGTTTGTAGTTCAGTGCAGGCATTAGAAAATGTGGCATATTGGGTTTGTGGAAATGGATTCGTTCTTAAATGTATTGTACAAAACATGAAAAGAGAGAATTATGGAGACTGAACATATGTCAATGATCAGTACTGAAAATGACTCCTTGATTACTGGTCATTAGTAAGAAGTTAATGCCAATAATGGTTGCCTTGATTAATCTCCTGCAAGATGTGATGGGCATCTGGTTGAAAAGTTGCTGTCACTTCTGATAAGATCACAAATTCTTTTGCCTGTTTGATGGGCAGGTGTTGTGGATGAAGACAGAGTAGGTGAATGTTTTAGCTATTTTTTTGTTAAAATAACTGTGAATTAAGTTAATCAGGGTTTTCCATGATGACTCTAACAGTAATGTGGAGTGGTAGAGAGGACTTCTGGTTTTATACCACTGCTTCAGAACAGCCAGCTTTTGGGGTCTGTGATGCTTGTGCCCTTGCCCTTGAGGAAACCTTTCTTATTCAGGTATGTTAAGTTGATCAAAATATTGCTCACAGTAGGAATTAAGAATTTTTTTATTATTATTATGCTGGCTTGGGCAGGCTCTCCAGACATGGGAGTCACCGGCTGAAAGGACAGTAGGATGGATGCCTCTGACACTGGGGAGTGCTCTGGTGCTGGACTGTGCCTCCCCAAGAGGCAGGAGGTGGCACTGATTTTGTCCTCAGTTTTGGTCTTGGCTCTTTTAGGTGGACTGTCTCAGGTCAGGCACAGGGCTGTGGGTGAGAGTGCTTTCAGTGGGGAGCACAAGCAGGGCCAGCCCTCTCAGACAGTGGGGTGGGTGAGACTGCAGCCAGGGAGGGAAATGGGTGTTCCCTGCAGGTCCTGTAAGCACAGCAAGGAAAGGTGCTGGGCCCAGTGGGGTGGCTGGAAGCCCCCTGTGAGGGTGAGGGGTTGGGCTGGTGTTGGGGTTGCTCATATAGGTGATGGTGTACATGGGAAGGGAGGGGGCTGCTTGCCTTCACACAGTGGGAAAAGGGGAAGAAGTTCTCAGTTCTGTGTGAATCCCATCGTGCTGCTGGTTTTGTTGAGAAAATGCAGTATTTTTAGTTCAGGGTTGTAGCCAGTTTGATTAATTGGAGTGATTACTTGCACCTGAGTTTTATTCATCTCTAGAATTTCTTTAATCCTTTATCCTATTGCAAATATCTATTTGATTAGCTTCCTACATTCATAAGGCTGCTCAGTCAACTATTTCCTAGGCTGCCTTGTGAGGGGAAAAACCCTGGCAAGTCACTTCATGGCAGTCGCATGGAATCATCCAGAAGCTCCTGCTGGACTGAGGTCTTCTCTTTCCACTACATAGAAAATTGATTTTTGTGATCTGTCTCTTCTGGTAAGCCCTGCAGATAGTTAAACCTTGTCCTGTAGCTCTGTACACAGGCACGACACAATGGAGAAACCTTGCACAGAGGACACCCAGCCACGGGGGGACACCCAGCAGGGGCTTGGTAGCAGCACTTCTGTGCCTCTGTTCAATGGCTGTGTGGCTCGCTTTCCACAGAGAGCTGAACACAACCAGCATAACCTTGGAAGAGTGAGCTTTAAATATTGTAGCTCATACCTGAGTGCTTTTTCTAGGCTAGAAATGTTTAGGTTTTGGAGCTGATCTCAGTTTTGATCTTGAAAATCTGCGACCAGAGCCTTCTGTTGGTCCCGGTTCTAAGTTTTTTTTCTAGTAGAAATGCAAGCTCTTTCCCAATATACGTGTTACAAATGTTGTGACAGTGTAAACCTGCATGCTTCTGAATCCAAATGTGTTTAAATCAGTACTTTGTGAAGACTGTGTATTCTCTTATAGCCTTAATAATTATAGGCTAGACATACCTGCCTTGGCATTGTTGCTGTTGTGCTTTCTGCTTATCTAAATGAGAATTTAGCAGGAAAAAAAAAAAGTAGGGATTTAGTGGGCATTGCAGCCAGAGGGTGCCATTCTATCAGTAGTGAAACTCAAGATATTTCTATTTTTATACTAAATTCCTGTGGTGGGTTGACCTCAGCTACCAGCCAAGCTCCCACCCAGTAGCTTGCTCATTCCCCACAGCAGGATGGGGAAGAGAACTAGAAAATTAAGAGAGGGAAACTTTTGAAGGTCAAGGTAAAGACAGCGTAATAACTAAAACTGTCTGCATGCAAATTGAAGCAAGGACTTCGTTCATTGCTTCCCATCAGCAGGTGGATGTCCAGGCACTTGCTGCTAAGTGGTGCCTCATCACATGTAGTGACTGCTTGGGAAGAAAAATGTCATAACCACAAATGTTCCTGCCTCTTTCTTTTCTCTGGGCTGTAATTGCTGAGCACAATGATATGTGGCATGGGATATCCCTTTGGTGAGTTCAGCTCAGCTCTCCTGGTTGTGTTCTCTTCCAGCTTCTTGCATCACTCAGGGCAGAGTGGAAGGGAGAAACCTAACCTCCAAACCTCACCCAAAACCCCCTTGCTGCTGTGCATGTGCTGCTCAAGCAACAGCCAGGACAATGGTGTGTATTGACACAGCTTTAAGCATAAATCCAAAACACTGCATCCTGCAGGCTGCTGTGAACTTCATTGTCCCAGGCAGACTCAGTATAATTACGTAGTCTAATTGTGCAGTTGTTTTACTGCCTGCTCATTACAGCTCTACCTGGTAATTTGGCTTTCCTGCACTTCTGTGTTCATTCAAAGTTCTGCCAGTGTTTTTTGTTTGTCTCCTCGAAAATTACTTACTTGTTTTCTTGGAATCTGTCACTTAAATTACCCAAAGCTCTCCATGCCAGTTGCTGCTTGTCTGATCAAGCTGCACCCACTGAGGAAAGAGAGGATGTGTCTGATAATTCCAGACAGATGGGGTGGTCTTGTCACAGAGGCTACGGAGAGTGGCAACTAAACAGATTAAACTTGATGAAGTCATTGACAGACTTGCACAATTAACATACTGATGTATATCTTTCTTCCTTCCATCTGCCAGCATGCCTAATTCATTTCATTACTGTGAAATTCACTTGATATCTCAGGCTGATTTTGTACCATAATTCACCTGCTGTGCTACTCACCCTTTTCGTGAAACACACCTTTTGAATCAAAGCTATTTGACTACTGTGCCATGATCCTTTCATCCTTGGAAGAAGTTTTGCAGGTCTTACAATTGCAACAGAGATGAGCTCAGTATTAAAGTGGCCAGTGACTTAAAGGTGTTTAAGTCCTGTCAGATATTCATTTCCATAAATGTGAGTAATCATCATCTTAATAGTTTTAAGATTTTTCTGTTAATTTTGAAACCATTAAGGAATTGCACTGAGGGCTGATGTTGCCTGAGGAGCATTAGCTGCTGCCAGGATGCTCAGACCAGAATTGTGAAGTAGTCCTGTAGCAACTTGTTTTTCATGTGCAAGGTGTAAAGCAGGGTCACTGTTGCTCAGAGGAACCCTGTCATACGAATTCTGGAATTATTCCTGTGCTTTCAGTGTGGTGAATTTCAAAAGTGCAGTGTTACGAAATGAGTTGCTTTTTTATAGCTGTTGTAATTAAAAATATTTCCAGTTACTCACTATGATGGGTTAAGTTTCACTTATTCACTGAGATCCTTAATTGCTATATCTTTAAATGATACATTTTTGGTTAATAAGAAACATTGATAAATAAATAATGTTGATCAAGAGCTGCTGGCTTGTTTGGGAAACACTTTGTCATATCACTGCTTGGTAACTCCTCAGGGAGCCATGTAGCCAGGGATGACTTAGCAGGGGTTTGCTTTCACCTGAATTAAGTGAAAGCCTGCAGAGAAAAAGGCCAAACCTTGGGGAAATGATTATTTCATCTTTGCAGTGTATTTATCTCTCTTTGGAGCTGAGCTGAGAGCATATGTTTTTGTTTATTTCAGCTATTATTTTTGTTTTTAAATTAATCCTCTATAATACTAGTTTCATTCATGGCTTCAGCTCACAGGCACAAATGGTGAGGACAGCTTTGGAGACTGGATCATCTCATGCTGATCCAAGCCCTTGTTAGACTCAGGACCTCACAAAATGGGGAAGAAACCTTTTCTTTGGCTGTTTGCACAGGACACCCCGAGAGTCACACCCTGTGCCTGAGAGTGTTGCCCAAACACTTCTTGAACTCTGTCAGGTTGGTGCTGTGACCACTTCCCTGGGGAGCCTGGTCAGTGCCCAACCACCCTGTGGGTGACAAGCATTTTCCTGATATTCAACCTAATACTTCTGTGATTTCCCTTTTTTTCTTTTCTTTCCCCCCTCCCCCCACATTTATGTAAATTTTTTTTTTGTTAGGTTTTGTGTTTTTAAAAGTTTAAGCAGAAGAGCTTCCTGTAGCTCAAGAAGCTCCTGTTTTTTCTAAACATGGCCAAGTAAGAAATCAGCTACAGGGTCTTCATCAGCTGGGGAGAATTTTTCACTGCCAGGCCAATGTCTATCTTGAAGTTAGGTCTAACTTCTGAGTTTTAATGTTATAGGTTTGTGAAAATGTCATTAAAATGTCCACAAAAATTCATACCCTTACACACTGGTGGTTTTGAATGAGAAACTTTCACCCTGAACATATCAGAGCAGATCTGCCTAAAATATCATGATGCAATAGAAGCACATGAGTAAAATCTTGTTCAAGTAAGTCAGCAGCTTTGTGCCTGTGAAAGCTGGGGATATGGCCCTGCAGTCTTACAAGTGCACTTGGAAATGCCTCCTCTGGTATGAATTGCTGGAACTCCGTGTTCAAATACTTCTGTTCCTGCTTTTATTCCTCAGTGCTGCCCTTGCTACTACAATGTCTCAGAAATATCAGAAAAACAAAGTCTGGAGGAGAAAAAGAATACCAGTAGAAATAATTTTTACAAGTTTTCACACCCTAGGGTCCAAGCAGAGCAGCTGATATCTGACTCTTTGGTTACTTAACGTGCTAAGCCTTATAGAAGCTGAATAAAGCTTGATATAATAAGGGGAAAAGGACAGAAGATTTTTTACAAGTGGTGGATTAATTGGACAGTTATCCCAAGACAACAGTATTATGGCTTCCATAATCTTAGTTTCTTTTATGTTTTGCCTTCTGAGTCATAATCAGGGAACATTCAGGCCAGCCCATGTGTTAGATGGATCTCTAATGAAAAGGAAGAGAAGCATTTGGAGGTTATTGAAGCAATTAGCATTTCTCTTTTTCTCCATTGTGTCAGGTATCTGATTTCCACAGAAAATTTGGCTTTCTGCTGTGCAAGATAGTTCTTAGTTGAATGGCAGGACCCAAAAATTACATTTATAAATGCATTTTAGATACTCAGATAATTTCAGGCTAGGTAAGCCCTTTCAAATTTGTACCACAATTAGCAAGCTACTCTTTGTTTTGGTTTTGAGGCACATCAACCTCCTTGCAGATGTGGGGAGTGAGCTTGAACTCTGTTCTCACTAGAGTCTCCTGCAGAAAGCCAAACACTGACCTTCCCCTGCCTGAATTTGGAGACAGAGGGCGAGTGCTTGTGCAGTGGCTCCTAACTACATGTGGTGAAAGAAACTGTATGAGAAGACTCAAGGTTAGAACTGCTCCAGTTCTCTTCAGCTTCCTACCTTTGAGGAACCAAAAAAAACTTCAAGGAGGGATTGTGCTAAACGTTTAGTTGCCAAGCTTTTGGGAGTCCTAATGTTGATCATAATCATGGGACTAAAATATTTCCATCTCTGTTAGCACTTCTTCCATTCTGAAATTTTTAAAATATTATTACAGTTTGGATAAACTTTCAGACTTTGCTGATAGTCTATCAGGAGATTTATCTTAAATAATCAAGTCTTTTAGGATAAACTGTGTAAGTAGAAGCAAATAAGGAGAAAGATGGAATTAAAAGTAAAATGAAGCCTCCTGCTCCTCTATTCTCTTCAAAGGATCTGTTTCAACTTTGGGTTTCTTTACGCATCTTGATTCCAGCTGAGCCTAATATGTCCATATTTCTAAAATGGGATCTGCCTCTGAAGAACAGAGGCGCCCACATCATGGGGGGATTTAGGCTGAGGATGTTTTATAGCTTTGGAGAAGACTGAATTGGGAGCTATAATACCTGTTGCTTTGCTTTTTTTAACTTTTCAGTGGCTGGTCTCTGACTGATATGAGAAGGAAAATTTCTGGCCCAAACCCCACGTTTTCTGCTGCTTAACCACACACCCCAGGGGAGGGAGGAAAAGGGAGCAAAAATTGAATAAGTAACCTGGTGACCTGACAATTTTATTTTTGATCAGTGTGACAAATGTGTTGCTCTTGCTTTTATCTCTCCAGCTGGTTTTTGCATAGATGGATAATACCAATACAGCTTGAAATCCTGTTAAGTAGGGAAATCTGCCCTTTTGTGTCTGGTGGCAAAGGACACAAGAGCAGGCAAAGATAGGTTGGGTGTGTCACAGCATACTGGCTCATCTCATTCTTTCTTAACCCAGTTGTAGCTTCCTTCTAATAAAGGAAATGTGCCCAAGAGATGATTGAGGAACATCATCAATTGTTCCTTTATCTGCTTCTGAAAGATGGTTGTGGATGCAGGATTTCTTTCAGGAGTTCTCAGTGTGTATTCCGTGTGGGTTTGGGAGATACCTTTTGGGTTATACTCTTTGCGTTGTGTGCTGGCTGTTTGTGTTGTCAAGCAAATAGTCTTCTTCTATTTTGAGATTACTTTCAGCTGGTAAGTACTGCATGTTCTTTTACTGAGGTGATTCTCCACCACATTGGAGGCTATGCTGTTTGCCTGGAAATGTTTGTTTTGAAAATTATTTCATGAAAAATCTACTTCAGCCTGAGTTTGTCGTACCCATTTAGCATAAACCTGTCTCTGAGGGTTCAAAATATGGCTGTAAAAATCAACACAACTGATATCTCTGACAGAAATTAAGTATACTGATAATCTCTAAAGACCGTATTCTGCCCCTTGACTGATGTTGCCATCTGTGGAAGTAATTTTATGTATACAGTGCTCCTTGTGATCAAAGATGATAAAATCTGGGCATAAATCAGAATTTATTAAACAGTGTCTGATTTAGCTTTGCACGTGAATAAGCTTTGGACTGGTTTAGCAAATGAAAATAAATGACAGCATTCAAGAAACTGAAAACAGGAATTTAGTGTAGTAGAATGAAATCTGGAAACAAGAGTGGGAAGGATTATTTCACGTGGGTTTTATTCTCTTCATCAATGCCAATGTTGCTATCCTCATAGCAGTGGAAAAAATGATTAATTTGGTGTAAATTGTAGCAGAACAACAAATAAGTTTAGGACAAATAAATAGGTGTGTTATGTAAAGGATTACCCAGGGTTCTGTTTCTATTTATGACATCTGGTCTGTGAACTCAAAGCACTACAACAGAGAGCTCTGATACATTTAAATTATTCTAGTTTACTTCACATCAACATTTTTGTAGTGACATTTGGGACAGTTCTGCAAGAATAAACATCAGCTTTATACAGTCATGTCTCAGGTAATTATTGTAAAGATATGAAGATTTTTTTGAAAATTTCACAATTTTAACAATTTGTCATAATTTATACTATTTCAAAGTCTCACATTACTCAATAACCATTTTGAAAACAGTTTTAAAAGAGAATTACTGTGACTCTTCACTTTTTCTCCTCCATGCACTGTTACATTAGCAGAAGGTCCTCTATGACTGAGCCCTTGTTTTGATTAGTCTCGGACTTGCCATTTTAATTTAAAAAATACAAATGATTTTTTTAAAAAGGAAATAATAACCTTTTGTAGAAATAGATTTGCAACATTTAATTACAAAAATTGCTTTTGCCTTTTGAAAAGCAGTCAACTACCTGTCTGTTACCACATTAAAAACTGGATGTCATTCACAACTAGATGACATCTTTGTAATACAAAGGCTAGTATGTATGAGGTAAAATATAGAAATCAGTTTGGCCACTATTGCAAAGTAAACAATTTATATAATGTTTCTAAACACACTAAATTGTGTTTCAGCTATGAAAACTTACTCAAAATGAAGGAGACTTGAGTAAGACAGTGATAGCTTGGAAGCTTTACTGTCTTCAGTTTGGAAGATAGAAATATCAAGTGTTATGTTTTATTTGTCTCTGAGAAATCAGCTTTATAGAATGAAGGCAAATACAGCTGCCAAGGATATTGCCACTTTCATTCATCAAAAGCTGTTTTGTGTCCTGATTTTAATGCTGCCTATGAGGTGAATTACTCCTGCTTTATTTTTTGTCTCTGTTCTGATATAGAAGTTAAAAAAAAATCCTATTTAGCAATATTTGTATAGCTTTTATCCAAAACCAAAACAACAAACTGTTGGTAATATTTTCAAGAATGTAGGTGAATGAGACATTCCTATTTTGAGAGAGGCTTAGGCTGGGATTCCTACATTCTTTTTTTTTTTTTGTCTTTCTAATGATCATTTCACTTGAAATGTTTACCAGTTGTTTAAACGGATGAGGCATAATAGTTCTATAAATATCATGGATCATGTCTTGAATCCTACAGAGCAGCTGTTCATGGCTGTATGAATAATTTACTGCTTAATTACACATATTTCTTTAAACTACTAATTCACACCAGTTTGTTGTAAAGCCTGGAGTGTAATACCACATGACACTGACTCAAAGAGCACAGGACTTTCTAAAACATTGGGATTGTTTTTCTTGCTGGTGTCTTTATTTAGGAAAAAGTAATCCAGGGTTTATTTTAATTTGCAAGAAGCCAAGACTGTGTGACTTGTTTCTACCTTTAATCTCCCAACTGTCACCTACTGAAAATATTGTAACCCCAGCAAAATAAGTTGAAAGCTAACTTCTGGCAGCTATAGTGCAATCTTTTTTCCCTTTTGGTTGTAATTTATCCAACTGGAACTCTTCTATCAGTATAATCTTATGAAACAGACCTGTCTGGATAACAATGAGAAAAATTCTATTTTAATCACTGCCAGTCTAAGTTTAAATTAAGTGAACAATGTACAACATTTTTCTCATCACCGTAACAAATGCAGATAGATTTTAATCCATTGATGACAACATTATGAGATGTTCCTATAGCAAAGTTTTTTTTCTCAGACTTCCACTGCTGCCTTCTCACTCCCCTCCCCTTCCACCCAGCTTGACAATTAAAAACTTTCTGAACCTTTCCAAAGAAAAGCCAAAGAGTCAAATTATGTGTTAGTTAAGAGTAGGTAGTTGGCATGTTATTCTGGCACATAATATTAAAACCTGGAGGATTTTTCTGAAGTGGGAAAAAATTGGTTTGCAAGGAGATTTGTTGAGCTGAAAAGAGATTTGCTCATGTCTATTATTACATGACTGTGCCAAGAAAATGTTTGTGAAGGAGTTGTTTCCCATGAAGAATACAAAAGCCTGAGAAATCATCTGTGTATGTAACTATATTTCCAGTGGTCCATTTGCATCTCAGTGACATTAGTGTGTGGGAAAAATCACCAGTCTGTATTCTTACAGAAAATTTCCCAGAAGAAAAGCAAAATTAGAAAAGGTGTCTATACTTTTGTCAGTGCCACTGAATGGTACTGTCCCCTTCTTGCTGTGGTCAGGGAATGTGTTGCATTATAAGGGGTATTATGTTCCTATTTTTTGGTGATGTCATTATTTATAACAGACCTACTTCACAAAATTGGTTGTTTTCTGGGTTTTGGCTTTGAAATGGTGGTCTTGAAATGAGCTCAAACAGCAAATAAAGATGGTTTGTAAGAAGAAATAACAAGGTTATTTCCTTGCTGAAGCTTTCCCAGGTGCTCAGGTTTTCAGCTCAGTGCCCATGGGCTTTTCGTTGCTGTGCCAACTGGTGATACCTCCAGTTAATTAATGAATCATACAGCTCCTACAGGTGCACAAGAGAGTTGGTAGAGTTGTTAAATCAACAAAGAAGAAAATATTGTGAGTTATGGCAGCCTTGGACTGTCTCTGAATCTGTTTGTGTGTAGCTCTTCCCAGTTTGCTTCCACCTACTCCTGGTCCAGAGTTGTGACAGATCTCGCCTGAAGGATGTAGCGACAGTCTTTAGAGAACTGCTCCATGTGCTCATTTAGCTTTCCGTAATCAAAACCACAAGCCCTCTTCAGATCCTTCTTCTGCTTTCTGACCCTGTTACATGCTGTTTTGTTTCCACAGGGCAGATATTTTGGAGCTTTTATGTACCTCAATCCAGGAGGCAAAAATCTCCCACCCTGGTATTCACAGTGCTTCACAAGCACTGGATCAGTTCTGCAGCATCTTATTTATTCAAGTCTCATGTGCAGTATGTCTAGCTAGTTAAAGCATGGTGAATTAAAAGCTATGGGTATTTTTTTGACTGGAAATTTCAGTATTTCAAAACTGTTTATTCTCAAATTTGAATTAAATTTTGACCTTTACCAGGCGGAAATATAAATTGTTTACTTCTTGATGAAAAGCCAGCAAACTCCAGTTTGCTGTGGTTTCATTTGCTTTTATTTTGCGTGCAACTTCCTAATACTTCATGTGCACTGTAGATAGGGCATGCCCATTATCTATTGTTTTATTCTCTGTTTTATTCTGTATTATTAGCTAGATTGAATTTCCACTGGTGCACTTTGGCATTACATTTATCCACACACGCTGTAAGTGGTTTAAAGGGATGGTACATAAGAGTTACCTTTTTCTGGAAAATTGTGATTTCTGTGGAGTTCCTGACTGTCCCTGTTGGGTGCTAGTGAGTACCACTGGTTTCAGAGGACTTAGCATGAACTTTGTCCTGGACATGTACCCAGTGTCACCCCTCTGTGAGAAGAGAGAGATGTAGAACAGCTCACAGTTATTCAGTGGCGGCTACAGCACACTGGACTCATTAGGAATTTAGAACAAATTGTGCTCGGAGAGGCTTCTGAGCACCAAACTACCTCCTGTGAAGACATGGCAGAAAAGAGAAAAGGTCCAAACCCCTCAGTTATTTCTCATAGCCCAAATCTTTCTAAGTTGCTGATTCAGCATAATCTGTATCAAATCATGCAATGCTGATGTCACCAAATGTCTGATTTGTCACTGAGTAAGTTCTTTCATGTAATTTCAGCTGAATTTTAATCCATATTTTTCTCACTGGCTCTTTTAGATAAACCCAAAGGAGCAGCCTCTTACCAATCTATAATTTAAGAACTGCACTTTCCATCTGCTGTAGAAGATGGCAATCTTTATATTGAGTGTACACTGAGCAATATAAACACAGTAACTCTTGCAAAGCTGTCTTTAAATAAGTAGCATTCTCAGAAGTGAACAGAACTAGATTATGGTATGATATGATCATATATGCAGTTAAAAAAGAGAAAATTATGGCATACTTTAGGCTGAAGGAAGGAGCTTTGAATTTAAGATACAAAGTACCAGAAAAAACATTACTGTGGTAAGACCACTTCAAATCTTTATTTTATGATTTTATCCTTCAAGCTTGCTGGCTGTTCCTAAAAACCATTAGCATTCACTGAATGTTGCTAGTTCTTCTTTGATTTGGTATGATTCAGAAGCTTTCTGAATAGTTGCTGGTTTACGTTTTGCAAACGGACTTTTAAAATTGTTGTGATGGTCCTAATGACTTATAACATATTGGTGGAATTTCTTAGTGCATTCTGATTTTTTTGGGCTCACAAAAAAGGTTGCTTCTATAAAAAAGTCCTTGTGAAGAAGTTATTTTCTTTTAAGGATACTGTTGTGATTTCCATGAAATTCATTTGAAAGGTATTTGGGAAGAGGGTGTTTTAGTTCAAGCTCGAGGAATTTAGGTTTACAAGTTATTAAGCTATCTTTAATCCCACTAAATGGGCTGCAAGCTCTGGATTTTTAATATCCTCCCGTGGTGTCCGGGTAATTCTTTACTGAGGAGTTTAGTCTTTAATGAAAAGCTGAAGAAACTGCTGTATGACAGTAATGAGGGAAAAAAAAAACCCTGACATCATGTACAAAAATACAGAAGCACAAACATTTTGTAAGTGGAGTGAGACAGTTTCAAGAAGCTTGTGTGGGTCTAAGACCAGAGGCTGTGAAGTGCTGCATGGGATAAGTACAGCACAGAGGTGAAAGCTGTTATAAAAGCTGCTGGCTGTGCTGGCAAACATTTTCAGAGGGAGCTAATAAAGGTTGGTTTTGTGGGATATGATTTCTGTTTCCTGAACAACAAGGTAAGTAACACTTGGAAAGCAACAATGCTGAGCATTCATAACTACTGCTGTGCAGCCTTGCTACTTGGATCACTTGAAATAATTCACCACATTTTCAGGGGAACAAACATTTTTCAAGTGTGAAGCTCGAGTAGTATTAATAATAATGTATTCATTCTTCCCCCTAATGGGTAGTGAGTAGCAAATTCAACTTCTTTGCAAGGGAGCTCCCATCTTCTTACTCTCAAAATGATTCTGTAGCTTTGTATTTTAAAGGACTTGCTATGAATTCAACCTGGTATTTAATTTTTAAAATATGACATTAAATATTTCCTAGTGTCTCACGGGCAAATTGACACATAGATTGTCTACTGTGTATCTCCTGAGTAGAAGTATCAGACAAATGTCATTGGCCTAAATCTGGGGGAAATTTACGTGGCAGAACTTGCTGTGTGGCAGCCTAGCTATGGATGATATGAAGTATGAGTCTTGGGCTGCCTTGGAGTGCTCTTATTCCTTCTTTTCATTTTAAAATGAGTCAGCAAGAATGCTGTTTAATTTTTTTGCTATGAAAACACAGCTCACTATATCATGACTGATCACGAATGAAGCATGATGCTACCACAATTATTTAGTAAAAGATTTAATTTCTGTAATATGTAGCTATGTGATTAATTGTCAGTTATGTTAAAATCAGGATATGGGCAGACAGGTAATGGGTAGCCTGTCTGCTGGCATAATTTTTAAAGAATTACAGTGTCTATAGGCCAAGATTAGACCAGCCTGAGCCTCAGTGTGTGATGACATGCTGACAGAGAGAAACTTGAAGTTTGGGAGTGCATCACAATGTGTGAAGGGGTGGTTGAGAATGTTGGTGGACTGTGGTGATGCTGGAGATCAAGGGTTGACAGTTCACACTCCTTAGTTATCATCCAGTGCTGGTCCTGTGTCCATCCTGGGCTGGCTGCCTTTTCCTGGATATTTGAGAGGGTTTTGAAGTATTTCTGCTGTATCTACCAACAACTGAGCAGCACCTTTCTTCTGAGTTAAGTTCAGTGTGGGTTGAGTTGGGGATTTTTTTTTTTTTAGTTTGTTAATTGATGAGTTTGGAATTTTGTTTGTTTGGGGGTTTTGGTTTGGGGTCTTTTCTTGGCACTTTTGTGAGGGTGGTTTTGAGTTTTTTTTCCATTCAGCTGGTGGCTGTACAGGCCACATGGGGTTGTGCTCTCTTCTGCTCTGCAGGACATTGAGATTGCAATTCCAGGTGGAAAGGTCAGTGAGAAAGGAGGAAGTGAATGAAGGGAAGGGGGTGATAGGGCACAGGAAGGAGAAAGTGAGGAGAATCAAGGTTAAGGGATGCAGAGAGGCAGCACAGTGACCACTCAATAATCCCCTGTGGTGCAAGAAGGCTCAGAGATGTGCAAGTGTGATGTGCTCAGGGAGGAAAGTAGAGTGTGACTGACCACAGCTGTTCCAGGAAAAAAAACCCAAACTACCCCCACAAAAGTGCCAAAACCCAGCCCAAACCAAAATCTCCAAACTCCCAGACAGAAAAAAACCCAAACCAAGTAATCAACCAGTAAAAAACTCGAACCAAACCAACCCCAAACCCATACTGAATTTACCTCAAAAGAAAGAGAACCAGAGGGGGGGTGGCCTTTGTTTCAGATTAACCAGCTTGTATCATTTCAGTGCCTCAACTGATTGTGCAAATGTTGTTGCCCAAGTTAATTGAAAGTGCCATCCAGAGCAGCATGGAGGCAGTCCATGCTTGGCTCAGCTCAATAGCAGTGAATGAAAACTAAGTAACTGGCAAAGAAAAGAAGTGCAGTGTCATGGTGAGCAGCATACAGAGGAGGCTGGTAATGAGAATTGATTTGTACTGATTGAACTGCACATTGCAATTTCATGTTGTGCTTTTATTGTGATTTCTGTGTTGGTGTATTGCACCAAATCAGAATACTGTGTAGCATCAAATACCTACAAATGAGTGCATTTGGTGTTCAGCCCCACACCCTCCTTGTGCAGAATGTTTTAAAAGAACTCAGTCAGGGTACTGGGCTTGGGCAGACGTGGAGGGTGTTTTACACTCAAAGGAAGATAACCACAGCTCAACTTTTCTGTAATTCAGTTTTCCTATAAATCACTGGTGTTTTTCTGAGGATTGTCAGCTCATTGATCATATTTGCTCCATTTGCTTCTATATTGCTTTAAATTGCATTGAGTTGTACTTATTTCTCATCCAGATGAAATCAAAAACCTTTAATATTTTTATGGCTTTCTGAAATCTGATGCCGATCTGCATTAGGCTACAGGTTAATCCTCCTCCTGAACACAGTAAGCATTAGTGAAACATCAATGAGAAAAAAAAAAATAATTCTAAGCCTGGCCAATTTTTAGGAATTCCTGAAATCCTTTATATGTTAAGGAACTTATGTTTCTTTCTAAATAAATTAAACAGAGACAATAAATGTTCACTTTATATCAGATTTGGGTTTATTCAGCACCTTGCTTTCCCTAGGAGCTTCCCATATTTTTGGTCTTCATTTGGAATATAAATCATACAGTAAACAAGGAGGTTTCTTTCCCCCAACTGCTGTGCTGGTTTCAAATAGTCATAAAAGTCTCTTTATCAGTGCAGTGATGCAGGACAGTGACATATATCAGCCAGCTGAAACTCTGTTCTAGCTTTTTACTACTTAAGGGGCTACAGAGAATAGAGATACCTCCCCAGGCTTTTATTCCTCATGCCTGGGAAAGGAACAGTGCCATGAAGAGGAAGAATAAGAAATATATTTTCCACTTGTACCATTATTTTAGACAGGACTGCTTTTTCAGTGAAAGTGCAGAAGTGCTATGGAGAAAGAAAAAGACATAAAATTCTCAGGGATGGTTATGAGAAAGTGTGAGCTTGGATGCTCGTATGGCTGACAAAATTGGATGGCATAGCTTAGCTCTAAGTGTGACTGACATGCAGTTGGAGATAAATACTGAAATATTTGTTTCTAAAATGTAGTATGAAAATTCAGACCTATCAAACTGATCTGGATTTACATGTAGGTTAAGTCTAAGTTAAGTGATCTCTGGCAGAAGTGAAACGAGGGTTTACACCTCTATGAAATTTGGGTGCTCTCACCCCCTTTTTAGAGAAGGGTGTTTAAAAATACAGGATTAAGGCAGGGAGGAAGCCAAATTATTTACCTTTAGATTTGTGATAGTGTAGTTATAGAAGCTATTTTATATGTTCAGTTTTTATCAATTTTCATGTAAACTAAAAAATAGTTTGGAATATGTGAAATGTTGGCTTTTTAAAGGCTTTGTCACAATACAAAACAACAGAAAAATTCATCAAAGCATTTTCATTTAAATATTTACTGATACTTTAAATGAGGCCATATACAAATGCCAATGCCCACTTTATCTTTGCCATGAAGGCTTTGGACTCTCACACAGATGCCATTGAAGGTCCTGAGATTAAATCTTCAATTTGGACACAGACTGTGTGACCTATACACTTGGCTTTACCATGGCCATGAAGGGGCTGAGGAATGGATTTCTTTCCCTCCCAGGGGCTGCTGACAAAGGCTCTGTACAAAAATGGGGCTTCTCTGATCATTGTGGTTACCATTTCCTGCTAGTTGGTGTTTATTCTCCAGGCTCTTCTTCCAAGGTGTGAAGGCTTCAGGCCAGGCTTATGATATTGTAATTTTTTAGTTTGATGATAAGCGAGAAAGAAGGGATTTTTTCTTTTCTTTGTGGTCCAGGAAGCACTAAATCAGTGTGGGGTGATAAAATCATGAAAATTATGTTTATACAAACGAATCTGTTTTCGGAGAAATGGAAGCCAAAATATGTCCAATAACTTCAGATAGTGGGCCTGCATCACTGGAAATAATTGCTTTTCTGTTTCACTGTAAGATGGAAGAGCAGCTGCATTGAAGTGCTGTGTAGCTGTCTGAAAAGCAGCATATGCTCTGTAATTTATATCTGATTTAAGCAACTGGTTGTGCAAGATGATTTTCTGTTTGGCTTGCCTCCTTTTAATGACAGCAGAAAGTAATGTGTGCTGAGGTTTTGATCAGCTGTGTTCTAAATGTGTTTTCAGAGTGCAGCTTTTTGTGCTGTTTACATTTACATGAGCTCAGCAGGAATTGCTTTCTGAAGTTGTTCTCTCTTCAACTCATTCAGAACATCAATGTGTGTAAACTGGTGAGACTTGGCCACTTCTCTGCCACCAGCCCCGAGTTGGTCATTTTCTCATGTTTTTATGGTGAAATTTAGCTTTTAATAAAAGCTTTTTGGAACAAAAGAAGACAGTTTCAGCATGTAAATAACCCTGACAGTGGTTATTTAGTAGTGTTAGCTTGCCTTAGGTTACCTTGCCCTGTGAACCAGACCCCAACACTACACACAGGATTTTTTTCTATCAGGATAAGTTTTTTTCCTCTGTCATCTTGAGCCCTATCAGGGGAAATTTGCCAACATGCATATTTATTCTTGTAGAAAAATCAATGCCAGCATAGGCTAAATTTAACCTATTAAGTTTCTTATTTTTTAGGCATGTGGGCTGCACTTCTCATCAGATGATCTTTTTCTTCTCATTTTAAGAGACTTAATATCCTTTTGTGGCATTCCTTGTAGCAGGTAATATGTCAAAAGACTGTCCTCTTGGTCTTTTTTGTATTTCCTTCACAAGATGAAGAGTGGCTTTTTTGTGTGAACAATTTTGAAGAGAGTAGCCTGATTATGACAACTGAATTTTCCAACAGATTCCTGTAATACTAAATAGGTGTCATTAAAGGCCCAAGGGGCTGCTCCTAAATGTGAAGGGATATTTGCAGCTCAGAAAAATATCTCCACTCCCAGACAACCAACCAATCTCTGCCGGCAGCAGCGTTAATTAATGACACTCCTAATTGTCCACAGGTATGATGTGTCTTGTGGGAGCAGCAGAAATCAGGGCTCCTTGTTTGCTGAAGAGACAAGAAATACCTTAGGACTTGATTTTCTCTAGGCTGTTTCAAGTCGCAAAAATAACAAACATTAGGTCTTAGAATGTTTTTAATCTGGAGCTATTAATGAATAATGTTGTCATTATGAGATTTTTTGGTAAACTTCATTTTGTCTTGTTCTTGAGACTCTTTTTTACTGATTAACTGATAAGGGACAAGTTCAGAAAGTGAGAAATCTTCAAAACATGCTTGAAATACTAATGATGTACCTTTGAAGGTTTGTTGAAATAAATACAAGGATATGACAGAGTGGCATCTTTTATTTGCATAATGGTGCTTTTATAAAAAGAAAAAAATTTTAAGTATTTTTGGATAATTAAAAGTGTGGACATGAAGTAAATCCATGAAGGATGTAATTTGCTTGGTACTGTTAAAATTAAAAATGCTTTCCTCTTGTGGAACAAATGGGATATTTGATATTTTTGGATAGTGTAGGACTTCAACTGAACTACTTTCAAGGCCTGCTTCACATAATAATCAGCCACCTGCTTTCAAGTTACAGCAGCAAGTTTTTGTCATATTTTTGCAATACGCTCTAAAAGGGTGAAAAAGGGTGGAATAAAGAACCAGTTGTCTTAAGCATGATATCACCTCCTTATTGATGAAATTGCTGAAACCATTACTCCAGCCATTGGAAACTGGCATTATATTGTTTGAAATGTGACCTAAAGTACACCAAAGGGGTTTTTGAGATCTGAGCTGAGTTGTCTTATTGAGGTATCGGAAAGGTTTTATCACTTGAATTGGGTTAAAGCCTGTTCATGCAGGGATAGGTTCAAAATAAGAGAGCCTCCAAGAGAGCTGTGGGAAATATCTTCCAGGACTCTGTTTCCTAACAATTCATGGGAAACATTTAATGCCCAGCTATTCCAGCTTTTCATTTCTTTGCAGTCCTTTGAAGTGACACTTTCCCTGATTCAGTGTGAGTGCCATAGGAGAGCTTACACCATCCCAAATTGTCCTTGGCTCACGGCAGAGTCTGATTCTGAGGGAGGGAAACAATGGTGTGAACAATCAGCAGCTCCTGAGCAGGTTTTGTGCAGGTGGTTGCTTCTTTTCTCATCGTTAAATGCCCGTTTGGACCAGCCTACACTTACATCCTAGTTTTAAACTAGGATAACATTTTATCAATAGAGATAGAACAGATTCTATTCTATATATTCTACAGCCTGTTCCATTTTGTCTCTGAGAGAGTAGACTGTAGGATAAAGGCACAACACGAGGTCTGTGTCATGTCATGTGTAGTGTCTAGAAAACAGCCACATAACTGAAGTTATTGGGACAAGAAGGTAACACAGTTAAATCTCCTTTTCTAAAAGGCTTAACATAATGAAGTTTGCTGCATCTTGTGAGAGTCTGTTTTCTCTGGCAGAACAGAGACTTTTTTCACAGAGGTTTTGGAGCAAAGTTATTTTGGGTCTTGAGCTTCAAAATCTGAAGTGCAGAGTACTGCCTCGGAATTCAGTGACATTTTGTGTGCAAAATGGAGAGATTGTGCTGTTAGATTTCATGAGAAGTTGTAGTTTTGCTGGTTAAATGAGACTAGGTTGGAAGATTAGAGAACATCAATCTTTTTGGTGTTGGATGCTGTTGTATGTGTTTAATGTTCTCTGTGGTGTGATGTAAGATAAAGGACTTCTGCTCTCTGTGGCTGTTTAAATCAGAAGATAGCATGAGTCATGGAATAAATGACCAATGACAGTAAAGCAGGAAGGAGAAAGCTCTAGGAACTTTCTGTGGCATTTTGTTCCCTTTATCAGCATAACAGGACATTGCAGGGCCATTGCACGGATGCCAAGTTGAGATAAGGAAGCGAAAGGAGTCAAGGATCTCAAGTGCTGGCCCGTGGGACTAAGCCAGCCTGTGCCCCATTGCCATCTTCAGGAGCCTGTTTGCCCTGATAGTACCTTGATACCTTTCCAGCCTTGAGAATTAATAATGGTGAAGAAATTGTGTGGCCTGTATCCAGCCCATAGGCTTACTGGATGTAACTTGGGTTGTGCTGCTTTGTTCTGGAATTGGGTACATCAGAAACTGCAACTTTTTCTGGTTTTGTGTATTACAGCTCTCTTATATTGCTTTGAGGATGTGAATAGATGCCAGGTCTTGGAGAAGTGGATGTTGTAATGTTTCTGAGCTGTAACCAACAGGAGTTGTCCTCAGGGCACTGATTCTTTTTTCATACATGATCAGGAGCAGTGAGCAGCTGGGGAGGAGTGTGAGCAACATCCATGTGGAGAGCACAACGTCTGCATCTAATCCAGGGGAAATTCTGGAACCTTGTGCCAATGCTAAATGCAGGCAGACCATAGGAATGGGAATGGGACTTCTTAGAGATTTCTGTTTCTACTGACACAGGATATTCCCTACCACAGCCTTTCCCTGCAGCCACTTCTGTCTTATTTCATAGTGTCTGAAGCCCTAGAATAGGGAAGTTCTTCTACTCTCCTTTCCTCAGCATGTAAAGAGAATATTTAATATCACATTTGATCAGGTCAGCTAACAGCAGAACACAAGAACTGGCTATTCTAAATATGGGGCCTTTTTACACGGAGCACTGGTTGTGTTTAACTGGAGAGCAACAATTATACCCTGTTTTAAAGCAAACCAAAATTACAGTGCATTCTCAAAATTTTTATTTACTATCAGAAGTTGGGTCTTTTTACTCAGTATCAGTTCTTATGTTAATTTTGTATATTGTGTGAGACCCTCTCCTCTACAGGTCCAAATGCATCAGTAGGATCAGTGGATGGGATTTTGCTTGCAGCTAGCAAGAGCTTACTCCAACCTCTGAAGGCAAAATTCTGTTTCATGCATATTTGTTTGGCTTTGAAAATTAATTACTGCAAGCTTTATGTATGGGTTTCAATTTAAAACATGAACCTGTGGGCAGGATCCATCTGTGTTGCCATTTTAGAATTGTTTTTAGCCAGAACCAGTTTGGCCTGGCATGAGAAGGGAGCACGTGGCTGAAGTCCTGGGGAAGCCTCACAGAATGCTGCAATTCAACAGGTACCTCGTGTGTTCTGGGTCATTTTAGGCTGAATGAAGGATGTAGTTTTTCTGTGTTGTGCTTACAGAGAAGCTGTTCTTCAAAGAAGCTGTAAAACTGAGGTCTTTATTACCTGTGATTTATTGGAGCTATTTTAACACTCTCCAAGAAGTAAGATTTGACTTTAGTATCTTTGTGGTTTGAACAGCTGTTTTCTTCCTATCTATATTTCTTCTTTGAAAACATTTTACCTAGTTTTATTTCTTGAGCTGGAAATTTGTTGTAATAATGTTGATATTGACTTGCAATAAGTCAATTATGCCATTAATTTTTACTTCATTGCAATCAAAGCACTTCCTAGAATAGAAGTTAATTTATCTCCCTCCTACCCTGAATAATAAATAGCCCACAAAACAAGCACAAGGGAAAAAAGCTGAGGAAAAAGTAAATAATCTTGAAATAACTTGAGTTAGTCTCCAGGGTTTAGTGCATGATGTGGTTTTGTTTTTAACAGTTGTTCTATTAAACTCAGGTGCATTTCTTTTGCTGTGTCTGATTTTTGCATACATGACAGTGGTGGAATTTTTTCTTGACAGAAAGGCTCACTCCTTTAAAAAATTGAGAAACCAAAGTTCTGAATTCTCAGGGCAGACTCTGAGTTAATCTAATTACTCTGAAGTCAATAGAAACGAAGTGAGATGTATATTAATTCTGGAGTTTCTTGGGTCGTGCAAGTATAAAGAATCATGCACTTACTGCAGTAGCATGTTTGGTCCTACAGTGAAGAGGTACAGTGGAACTTCTGACTCTTAAAAGGGCTTTTGGTACTTTGTTAGCTAGTGTAGTTTGATGCCATCTTTAGAAACAACTTCTGATGAAGTCTCAAAAACTTTCTGTGTAACCAGCAGGTACAAGAGGTCTGCGATGAATTTTGTAAGCCCAGCATGAAAGAAATGAGAGCACTGAGAAGATGACCTTGTGAAAGGCACAGCAAACCAAAGTATTAATGAGAAAAAGCTCAGGTATAGCTGCTGTAGGGCTAAGGTTCCTTCCTCATTTTCATCTTGTAAAATCTATTTAACAGATATTATTTCCCAGAATCTTATTTTCGTTTGATGTATGAAGACTCCTCTTGCATTTAGCTTAGATGTTTTAGCTTTAGATTATTTGGTTGCTGTTTGAATTTGTGCTCTGTGGGAATAATCCCAGCAAGGTACTATAGCTGTGCTCAGGTTTTGGGATTCTGCTGCTGTTACACAGCCTGGCTTTGCAAGTGATTTTGCAAAGTTGCCATTTCTCTAGGGAGTTCTTAATCTGAAAACAAAACATTGCTTGTGTTCTGTTCTCATTAACTTCCAAGCTCCCACCTGCTTTCCCTTGAATTAGGAGTGTAATTGCAGACAGATAATGTCTTTATAGCAGGAGGTGATGGAGGATGGCTCATGGCAGTGCAGTAATGAGCAGGACTGAGGTGTGCAGTGGGAAATGCTGGTTGTTAGCGTTCAGAGTGCCAGTGCTCTGCCACTGTCACCAAGGACAAGCCTGAGCACCAGAAATGAGAAAACAGCCTCCAAGTGATGGTCTTTGGGGAGGTATTACTTTTGTTGGGATTCTCTGGTGGTTTTTAACATACTAGCTCGTATGAGAGCTTCTCCTGTTGACAGGGGAAGAGCTGCACAGGGTCTGCAGACGTTGTTTGAGTGGTCACTTCATGGAACCTGAATCGTGCTTGCATTTCTTCTGGGACTAGTGCAGATAAACTAGCAAGAACAAAAACAACAGACAGAAATAAATGTTTAAAGGAAATATTGATCATACCTAGCCCTTCTAATTAGGAAAACTGCCTACAAACAGAGCATTTAATGAGAGGCATTCTTGACACTGATTCCTTTGCATTATTTGTATTTATTTATTTTCTGATTTATTTCTTTATTTATTGATTTATTTATTTTCATGATGCTCTGTTTTCTGCTGGGAAGAGGCATGGATGTGTTTTGGAGTGTTCAGGTAAATATCTGTTGGAATGAACCCTCTGTGCTCTTGCAGTTGCCAGGTAAGCAGCAAACCAACAAAGCAGAGCAGGAACAGAGCATGTTCACACATCTCTGGTGCATTTATGTTCCCTTGTGCTCCTGCTTCTGGACAGTCTGCACCTAGGTAGCAGCATCTCTGAGTAAGGTGGAAATGTAGGTCTCATCTTGGCTTCTCTCCAAGGCATCAAGCCAATAAAATCCCTCGCTGACAAGCAGGCTGAATTTGTATTGACTCCCTTATCCGTACAAGTCCAAGAGGAAATCTCTGCTGTTGCTCAGGAAGTATTTAAGGAATGCCAAAAAGTTTCCACGAGTCACTTAGTGCAAGAGAAAGAGCACCCCAGGATAAATTTCATTCTGAACAAAAGAAATTAGTCTCTGAATATTTTTTTTTTTAATCAGGGTCCCACTTTTAACCCTACTATGAATATTTTTATTGAGGTGCCTTGAGGACAGTGACACTTTAAAGATGGTATTTAATGACCGTAAATTATATTGGAAGCAGTTATATTTCTTTTTACTTCTTTTCCCCATGTTATGTGCATCTTAATTTATAATAAAATCTGTCACTAGTTGTGGTTTTTACTCTGCTAATGTAAAAAACGTGAAAACCGAAGCAAGCTTTTAATGGAAAGCCAACTTGTGGTGTACTTACTTCAAATGCCATTGAATTATAAAAATTGAGAGAAAATCCTCCCAAAAAACACTTTTGTGCACTTGATAGTCTTTTCTACTTTTCTGCTGTTCTCTGGAATTGTTTTCTACTTTGTGACTGTCACCCTCTAGGTAATGATATTGAAAGTTGCTTTTTCCCATGCTTTAAGCAGCTCGATTCTTCTCGTACCAGAAGGAAGTAATTTTGTTACATGGTACTAGTTTTTGAAGGCATTAAAACTTTGTGTAGCTCAGGTCTTGCTGGGCAGGGTAATTATCTCTTTCCTCCTATTTAAATAAAAATTGACTGTTCAGGATATTCTCCTGGCCCAGAATACAGAAAAAGGGAAAAAGAGTTTGAGTGGCCAAAGTGGTAAGGCTGCAGTCTCTCCTGGTTTTGTTCTGTAGCATAGGCTAATATACAACTTGTATATTCCTTGCCAACCCTAGCTGTGTGAAATTATGTGGTGTAACAGAGTCATTTGATGTGCAATCTGCCTGAGCCCATGCACTGCCTTTGCTACTCCACCTGAATACCTCCTGCCACCTGGAAACTTAAAGTAGATTTATGTTTCAGCTATTTCGTTTAAGCATGGCTGCTCTTACAGTGTATACCCTTTACATCTTACATTCTAATGTAGTCAGTTCTAATGACCTCATGGTTGTGGAGAGGAAGGGTTTGAATAAATTTTTAGAAGACTTCAAAGAAGTCAGCTTGTGGGAGGAAAATAAACTGAAGCCCACCTTCTTTCTAAGCCAACAGCAATGTCTGCTTTATCTCTGAGCTGCAGATTTGGCACTTGTTGATTTGAGCATCTTATCTTTTTTGTAAAATACCATCACGGTTTTTAACTAAGCAGGCTTTGTATATTGAAAAAGATAAAAGATTGCTAGCAAACAGCCCAGCTGAGAATACAGTGTGAACCTAAGTTTGCAGTAATTACAGCAATTTCAAATCCATCCATGGCCATTCATATCCACCTAGGAATGTAACAGTTCCACTCATATCTAGTTAGCTTTGGATGGCTTCCCAACTCTCTACTTTATCTTGGTGTTTGTCCCATAGGCTGCGGAAAGGCCCTGTGTAACACCCTAGAAATTACTGGAGAGTTAATCCAGAAGTGATGTTCAGAGACAGAAATTGCCTTGTGGATAGCTTTGGAAACTTTTTATTAGACTCCAAAGAGTAAAAATTTAACATTTTCTTGCACTTTCTTTATTTTTAAATTTGTCAATACTGAGAATACCAGTTCTAAAAACTTAAATACCAGAATAAGTTGTAGGAAGTTACAGAAATGAAACATTATCTTCTGTCTTGGTGTAAAAACTCCTATGCAAGCACTTCAAAAAATCTACTTAAATCCAGAAATAAGACAATCCCTTTTGTGAGGGTAAAAAAGCCTTCTATTTTTTTTTAATGGTGACTCTCTTGAATAACTTAATCTCAGAAAACACCAAATAAAATGTACAGTCTTGATTTTTGCAGTCTTTCTCTGCATTCAGAAAAAAAATCTCCTAAAAACAGTGATCAGGGCTGGAATTACAGGGGCTGATCTTTACATGACAAAAATCCAGAAGTGTCTCATGAGGTATCTGATTCGAGGAACAAAGGGCAAGACTACTAGACCTTGTTCATTGAGATGAATAGAGGAACAGACCATAGAAATAGAAGAGGGAAGCTGTTGCATAGTATCACTAGCTGAATTTATGATAGTTCTTGAGTGATTATCTTGATCAAAGAAAATGCATAATTTTGTTGCTTTTACATGATGTTACAGCTATTTCAAATTAACTATTAAAACTTGAGTTTCTCTGAGTTAGCTGCTTTGAAAACTTTGACTACTTAAGCACAAGATACTTGTTCTAAGAATATTTTTGTCTTTCTACCAGCTTTTCTTTTCATCTGTGTGTTGGGTTGTAGGTTGGATTCGTGACCTGTAATGAAAATTACTTTATATTGGCTCACCACACTAAGCAAACTTGGCAGCCTTTAATGATGACCAGTGCTTTGTGCTACTTATCTTTAGCAGAAATACAGAGCTGTATCTGAAACTAATTTGTCCATTTTAAGTCTTTCCATGAATTAACAGAGACCCACTGTAGGTCTATAGGAAAAATATTTTATGTTATTGGAGATGAATTAAAATATTCTAATACTACATAGCATTTTTTCTGGCTTTGTATTGTGAAATAAATCAGAGCTCAAATAATGGCCTTCTCTTAAATGTGACTAATGTTTTCAGTCAATTGTATTTCATGTGACTTCATATGAAAGAGGGAGCAAATTTGCTTGCTAGGAGTAAAAAAGCAAATTTTCGCTCAGGTTGGAGGCCTTTGAATGTCTTGTGGAGTCTCCATTTGTGGCAAGTGACACAATGATACAAAAAATTAAAAAGCTTGAACTACATATACAACAGGACCACTATGAAAAAAATTCATGAATGAATGCATGTAAATTAGTGTAGAATAAGCCTAGTGATGGCATTCATTTTAGTGCCTTCAAAAAATGCCCTTCTGTGTTTCTATAAGCTTACTGAAAAGGCTTTTTCAGTAGTATCACTGCTTGTCACTAAATGGAATAGGCTTTCAGGAAAGCTCTGGAGAACAATTCTCTCTCCATCCCCTTCCAGAAGAGAGTATCTCTTTCAGTTATTCAGGGAAGTTTTTATCAAGGAGGTTATTTCTTCCTGTTAGATTTTGTTAGTATCTTACTGAAGTGTGAGTTCTGTGCTCCTGCCCTTGTTTGTTACCCTCTGCCCTGCCTTAAAATTCTGTCCCAACTGGGTGTTTTCCTTCAACTGACACTTCCCTCCTTAAAATTACCTGCAGGTATGTCATGAGGGGAGTAGAAATACTCTGACATACTGCCTGTTATTTGATAAATGGACATTTTGCAGCACATGTCTCCAGTAGTACCTCTTTCTCCTCAAATCATTGAGCTGAAAGACATGGGCATGAGGTTATCCAAACATCCTAATGTCCCAGGATGTCTATTATGGTCCCACAAAATAAGTAAATTCAATACTCATCCCACAATAGCCTGCAATGCACTGTTCTATACGTGTGTAAAATGTCCATATTCAGGTACTTAAATAAAGATTAGCCTGCATTTCTGCTTTTATTTTGTCTTGAACTGTCTGAAACATAAATCTGTTTTTAAAATACAGTAATTTCTGACCTAAGAATTATGCATTTTTCTGTACGTTTTCAAAATATTTCTTGTAAGAGAAAATCCCATGACAAGGTGAAATGGGGACTGCAACTGCCTTAAAGTACATAGATACCTTTTGTTCCAACTTTGCTGGAACATTTTTATGTTCATTAATATCAAATAAGCCAGTCATTTAATTTTCTTAATAATAGCATCAGAAGACTTAAAGGTGTAAGATGAAAAAAAGACAAGTCAGAATGCAGACACATTTCAATCTGATGCTGTGCCTGCACAGGTCCAGTTCCTCAGAGATGGGCGACTGCACAAACAAGTTTTACAGTAAAGTCTGAGGTGTTCTACACTGCTGATGGCCATGGAGCTTCTTTTCTGCTTGGAAGTTGAGAGATGATTAACAGAACACAGCTTTTATGTGAGTCCTTTCAAGTGATGTGATTAAAAGTGCAAGTATGTGAGCATGAAGATATAAGACACTGTGATGGGGGGCAGAAGCTGCCAACAGCTTTCATTGTCAGCTGTTTATTCCTTGATGTTACAAACTATTCTATTGCTACACAGCTCTGGCTATGGTTCCAAAACAGCTCTTGAGATGAGTTACTGCGACCAAGTAGGATGAAATGTGTATTTAATAACACAGATTCCTACCTGTTCTTGAAAGGAATCAGTGTTTTATATGTGTCTGCAAACAGATTTTCCCTCTGGCTCTCTTCCTTATCTGTTCTGCAGCTTCTGGTGCTGAAGTGCCAAGCTAAACATGTTTGGTTCCCTGTGGTACAAGTTGCTTAAACTGGAATGCATGGAAAATTGAAATTTAATAGATTCCAGTCTCTAACAAAAAAGGGGTTTTTCTGCTTTATCTACATTTCAGTTCTTGGTAACCATGCAAGAATTTGCTCCAAAAAGCCCTCGAGCGTTCATGGTAAAAGCTGTGTGCATTCTATTAAGGTATACACATGCAAAATACCTTTATGCTTCCCTAGAAAATAACCCCTTAAACTACCAAACTCAGAGAAATGTTCAATCTTTTTTTCTTTACCCAGGGAGGATAGAGAGGAAAAAAAAAAAACCCTTGACAGGGAATATTTACTATTTCGGAATGTAGAGGTCTCTAAGCTACTCTAAGTTGGGCCAAAATATTTAACAAGCAACATAAAACAGAAAAAAAATGTGCAGTATGTTCAGAGGGGGAGAACTTCCAACAAGTTGCCTTTTTTTTTTTTTTTTTAAATAATCCTAGGAAGCAAAAAGCAACAGATGAAGCTTTAGAGTTAGGCTGTTGACTGTGGTGAAAACCTTGGTTATTTTGGGCTGTAGTTTGTGGTTACAGGTAAGGGTCTGTTCCAGAACAGGCCGTGGAAAAGAAAATATATTAAAGGATGGCAGGTGGGAGGGTGTGGTACTTTGTAGCAGAGGAGAAAGCCAGGAGTTGACTCAGTCCATGCTTCAAACTTCCTCTGCAGTTCAGAATTAATATGTTGGTGTTTGACATTACAGCTAGAACCCCTTCCCTGGAAACCTATGGGGACAGCTGGCAAGTATTGAGGGTTTTTTATTTCTTCCTGTTACTAAAATAAAAGGTGACAAACCCTTCCAACCCACTTGCCATAGCAGAAGTCTGATTTGTGTGAGTTTCTCAAGGAAAATTCCTTTCAGGGTGTATGTGTGTGTGTGTGATCACTGAGTCTACTCCAGAAGCAGAAATTACCCTCTTCTATTTGCTCTCCCAGGCCAGTGGTGCCTGGTGCAGGACTCGCTGCCTGAGGCAGGTGGGTCACAGTAGCCCAGCAGAGGTACTTGCAGCTGATTTGGGCTGGTTTTCCTTCTTACTGCTAGTTGCCAGCCCAACTAATTAATTCACGCTGTATAATTTGAAGTAGAATCCTTAGCTTCTTTTTAATGGTTCTGTTAGTCAGCCTAATAGGGTTTGTAATGTTATTTTACTCTAGAAACCCATGCAGACCAGGAGTAAAAAACCCCCCAATTAGCCTTTCAGCACAGTAATAGCAAGCAGACAGGACAACTGGGCTATAATTAAATAAACAACTTTTTTTCCTTTGAGCACAATGTCATTGGTTTAATGACTCGAGACCTTACACTTAAAATCCATTCCAGAACATCAAATTCCTGTGAGGACAAAAGGTCTCTGTGCATTATTACAATGTGGAACAGGTGACCTTCCAATTTTCATTGTTTATAGCACAGGGTAGGGTTTGTCTGTATATCTGCCACTGAAAGACATAAATAATAGTGCTGTTGTTTACCTTGTGTTCAGTTACCTCTTGGGAGAAGGAGACAGGAGGAGAAAAATAAAGAACAAGCACATGCAACCAAATCTGAGTGTGGTTTGAACATTTTTCAGTGGATTAAAACTTGTAGGTTAAAACCACAGGTAAAATGAGCCATACTGACTCGGTAGCAAAGTGTATTTATAATTTCCCCTCACTGGGATCTGTCTTCCCTCGGTTATCTGATGATGGAGAGAGGCTGAGTGTAAATACAGCAGGAGTCCAGCAGCATGGCAGGTAAAGTGGGGCTGCTTTTATTTCTGGAGCATTTCAAGGCATTCAGAAATGCTCCCACAATGCATAATCTGCAGGCTTGATGAATGTGCCTAGCCACAACCAGGATAGAAGAGGCAAGGAAATAGTTTACAGGACATCTGTTAATCCTTGACACTTTCTGTTTGGAGGTCAAAGTAATTTACAGTGCAGTCAGATTCTAGATGCAGCATCTTCTACGTGCAGGGGGCTCTGCTCTGTGCCAGGTGCTCATGCACTCTTCTGTGGCAGCAGCATGAGAAAAAGCAGCTGAAGTGTTAGAGAAGCAGCAGGTGCTGGCCAGGCCTCCACACTCCTGAAAATACCACTCACCAAAACTTTCCCTGTGTGAAGTTTCCGTGTTTTATTGCATTCCTTGGTTTTTCCCAGAGTACTGTTTCCCCAGCTCTGCCATAGAGCTCCTGACAGGCTTCTTTCTGCCTCCCCAAATCCATTTGCCTTTTTCTGAACCTGCTATAGTCCTCTCTGTGCTTCCAGCAGAGAGAAAAGCCCTTGATGTTTGAAAAACCCTTGAGAAAAACCCCAGCTGAATTCTGGGGTCAGCTTCTGCAGTGCACACCGCAGGGAAGCTGCAGGAGGTGGTCAGTCCAGAGGAGGACACGGTGTTGCTTCCACCTTATTTCAGGCTGTTCCCTCCCAGCTTCCCAGGTTTCCTCATGACTGCCACAGGTAAATTTCTTCCCTGTTGTGGGAAGCAGCGCTGAAACACCTGGAGGCCAGAAAACACCCAGCCATTTAAGTGTGCAAACGCTTCAGCTGCCTGACAGTCCCATCCCTGAGACCAAGGGGCCCATTTCCCACAGCTCCCTGTTCAACACCAGCCCAAGAGGGTTGGCCTGAGCTGTTGACACCATCTGTTCCCTCTGCTGGGACAGAACAAGGAAAAGGGACTCCAGTCTTGTCCTACATCCCAGCCCTCAACCTGAGGTCTCCCTGTCTTTTTCTCTGGTCTAAATCAAGCTGCAAAGGGATTTTGGGCCAGGTCCCTGCTGCCCCATGGGCAAATTACCTGGGTGTTGAGTCACTGGCTGTTTTTCAGTCTCATAGGTGCTTGTTATGCAAATACATAAATTCCATGGAATTTTATGTTGTGTAAACAATTTACACCATTAGGCTGCTTATCTCACCCTAATCTTATATTGCTTTATACAAGGAAAAAATAATAAAAAAAAGGATGAGGATAAACACCATCTGGTATTTGGAACCAAGATTTTAAACAATCATCTTATTAGCTGTATGTTGCTACTTTTACTTGTATAGCTGAAACAGACCCTGTGGTTTTTGTAAACAGAAATACCCTCTCAGATGTGGTGTTGTTTTCTTGGAGAACTTGTCCTGGTAGTTATTGTTTAAGCAGTAGAATTTTACATTGTGAATGATGAGGCTTAGCAACTGGAAAGGTGAAATAACAAAAATACTGTGTTTATTCCTTGTGGAATGTGGTTTAGAATTGTGATACCTCCATCAAAATTTGTATGTCTTCAGCTTGCTAGCAGACCCAAGGATTATCCTAAATTCAACGTATTCCACTTGATTTTCTGTTGGATTTATTGTCTTTAAAGCAGTATACAATTTCTAAAACCTACATAATTATTTGAAGAAGTTTCCCTTATGACAAAATATAATCTAGTCATAGGTAGCTTGGCGCTGGGAAGCTCCAGAGATGGCAGGGCAGGCACAAATTTTTTTGTAGTGTGGAAAGGGGCAGGGTGAGGCAGACGGGTAATGTGGTTTATAGTGAGAAGAGGAGAGTAAGAAAAATACAGAATGTATTTGAACTTAGGTCAAGTAGAAATTTAAGAGTTATTAAAAATGCAGGAGATAAATCTGAGTGGAAAGGTTTTCTTTTCCAGAGAAAATGTTGGAAACTTTTTAATGTTCTCTAACTTTGAAGAAGGGGTAACCCCACTCAGCAGACAGTGGCATGAATGAAGAGCAGAACATATCACAGTTTGAAATGTTTTACTGTTGCTGGTTTAATGGTCTCAGTATAATTTTATTTTTAAAGCAGTTTTTTGATCTCTTAGGGGTGAATTGTGGCAAACTTTCTCCTTAATTGATTTGGTTAAAAATAACAAAAATTTCTTATCTGGGTCACCATCTCAGTCACTTGATTTTCCTGATGTTTCTATCAGGTCTGTTCTCTGAACAGCATCAGTGACATAGGGCTGACACTGACAAGTGACATTTTATTCACTTTTTGTCCTATAATTTGTGACTGTTTATTCAGCTCGTTCTGTATATATCCCACGGCAATGTTTGCTTTGAATTTTAATTTAGGGTCACCTTCAAGCTTTAATGAAAGCAAAGCATTGCACATTACGTACCTGATGCCCTGAAACTCAAGGGAAAAACTAAAGTTTCATCAAATGAGCTTCCTACAACTACTGTGGAGGAAATAAAATTTGTGACTATGTGGAGAGTTGATCTTCTCCAGCTCTTTCTATGATTTTTGTGAGGTGGAAATTCTGGGAGTCAAACACCTGCAAAGTGATGGGATGGTGGGAGAGCAGGTGATGAGAATTTAGGGAAACAATAGTGACCTTTGACATAAAAAAGACACTGGCTGTAATCAGATATTCTATGTCCTTAGAAGGAAAACACTAAAAGAAAGGAAAGAAGAGCCATAGAAATAGAATTTAAATCCTGATGGTAACATACAGAGAGCTCTTGCTGTACAGTTCATGAGGAGAAAGGAGATTAATAATGCTGAAGGTAACACTGGGTGGAGAGAACTCAAATCCTTCTCCATCCCCTGCTGAGCTAATCTTTGTTGGGATTGTATCCTTAATTTGAATATTTTAACTTTAAGCAAAATTTCTAGTATTCTAATGTTTGCTGAAGAACTTCTGTTAAAAAAAAAAGGAGTTTTAGATATCAGGTATTCCCCCTCAAGAGATTTAATTCTTCTCTTAAGCACTGTTTCATTAAGAAAGAAATAAATGGGACAGGATGCTTAAAGGGTTTGAGGCTCCACATGGACACCTTGCAATGCCCCTGACTGAGGTTTTGGAATCGTGCAGGTACCTGGACCTGGGATCCAGAAACTGAAAACTTGGGACATTGCATTGTTTTTAATTTACATCTCGACTTCTGAAGAACATCTCATGCTTTAGTATATAAGCCTGGCCTTGATAGGGACTTAACAAGACCTAAACTTTTAATGTCAGGTTTGGTCTTTGTTTCAAATAGCTCACAGCTGAATCCAGTAAGTAGAGATAAGAGTCAGAATAATGGGCAGAGGAGGAAATGCCTAACAATGCCTCATGCCTTCTCATCTCAGGAGATGAATTATTCTAGGAAAATAAACAGTAAAAGTGCTGATCAAATGGGGATATGATGGTAGTCAATTACAAGCAGTTAATAACTTTAAGAAGTAAAATATTAAAAAAAATCTAACAAGATGAGAGAGTTATAAAGTCTCTCTCTGGAAAGTTATAGTGCAGGATAAACTACAAGTGTCTGGGTGGCTAATTATTTTATGAGCATTATTTTAGAAACTCAATGGAATCTCAGGATTGTGGCTTTTTTCCATTAAGTGAACATTCCATTATTTTAGCATTTGCAATGATTTAGTACGACACAGAGGTTATTGTACTCTTAAGTATTCCTCAGACAGAACTATATTACTGAGAATACAACACCCAACTGCATTTTCAAATGAAAAATACCCATTAGAAGCTATGTGTTTCTTGGCATCAGACACTCTAGGTGTCTTGGAGCAAATTTCTTTGCTGGGGCTGATCCTAGAAACAAAATTTAATGTCTTTGATGCTTTGTTTGGCTTTTTATTTTTAAGGTATTTTTCTTTTCTCAAGATTGGTTCTGCTCTGTCACACTTAAATTGTTGAAGAAAGTTACAGGAGGAATCCAAGATGTATGGATAATGCTCTTGCTTGTTAAAAGTTTAATTTATATTGGAATGCAAAGGAGGTAACAAAATAAGGTTGTTAATGTGTGTTACTTTGCTTGGCAGAATAAGGTGACTTTATTATGGTGTATAAATATATGGTTTTCTGTATAACTGTTATAGTTTATTTGGAGTATATTTCCATTATTAAACTAAAACTAGTTCATTTCTCATGTTGGCCCCATTGCTGGGATCATAAATCTCTCAAATCTTTTATCAAAACCCCTAATAGTTGTAGTGACTTTATTCATGTTTCACAAAAGTCTGTGATGTCAAAATAATTTTGTGATTACTTGCTTAGTAAGTGAAAATTCATATTTATTTGAATCAAAAAGAACTCATTGTGCCAAACCGCAAAGTTTTACCCAGATTGGCTTTGCAAGAACCCAGTTCCTTCCTGCTTAAATCATTATCAGAACCATCTTAGAGATAAAGCTAACACTTTAAATAGATACTTAACAACACACACCTTCAAATCTTTTATCTTAAGCTTATAAAGGACTTCCAGAATTCTTAAGTTTTCTTTTAATCTATGCCTAGGAAGTAATTACAGATACTTTTTTTGTCTCACTAACTCTTTGGATCTCTCCTACTGCTTTAACAGTTTGATTAAACTGTCCATATGTATAACTGGCTAATGGCTGCTTAGTGTTCAAAGGTATTTTTGTCTCTTTATGGTTCTCATTATTTGTTAAAATTTTTTGAAAAAATTCCATCATCTTAAAAAATATGGCTTGTGATGAGCCATAATCCTTTTGCTACTCTGAGACAGGGAAACTCCTGTTCCATTATCTGGGTTTTTCATCATAGCCAGTGTAAAAGATGACTTGTTTCTTAGTATTTCCTTTAATATTAAACATCTAAGTTGTGAGTTCATATGATGACAGGATCATTCAAATTGGAGGGGACATGTGGAGGTATCTAGTCCAACCTCCTGCTCAATCCATGGACAGTCATGAGGTCAGAGCACGTTGCTCTGGGCTTCATCAAGACTTGTGTTGAAAATCTTCACAATTTTTCTGAGGAAACTCCTCCACTGGGACATCCTTCCTCTGAAAATGTTTCTCCTTTTTGGCTTGTCCAAACTTCCCCTGTAGCAGCTCACTCCTTCATCTCTCATCTTCCTGCCATGGCCTGCAGTGAAGAGTTTGATTCCACCTCCTTGACACTTATGGGCACTGGTAGACTGCTGTAAGATCCCCCTGAAACCATCTCTTCTCCAGGCTGAACAACCCCCTGTCCCTCAGCTTCTTCTTCAGAGCAAGAACTCCAGTCCCAGGAGTTCTGCTCTGCTCAATCCTGATGAGCTCTGTCAATGTTTGCACCAGGCTGTCCCTCAGTGTGCCAGCTGTACTCTTGGCATGGCCCCCAAGGATGCTGTTGAACATCTTTTCTCCAGAGCGCAGTGCTGGCTCACAGCCAGGTCTGTTTGTTAGAGCTGCTTCCAGCCCCACCATGCACAGGAAGGTGGGGGTCCTTCTTTCCATGGCTTTCTTCTTGCTTAAAATCCTAAAGGTTGGCCCAGAGGAGCTGTGGCTGCCTTATCCCTGCAAGTGTCCAAGGCCAGGTTGGATGGGGCTCTGAGCACTGTGGTCTGATGGGAGGTGTCCCTGCCCATGGCAAGTGATGGTAGAACTGGGTGATCTTCAATGTCCCTTCCAACCAAAACCATTCCACAATTCTATGGTTAGATGGCCAACATGTTTTTTGAAAATATTCAGGTTTGGTGTTAGCTAGCAGGGCTGCTTCTGTGAGGCAGAGTGTGCAACACAACCTATGAATACATGAGAAGTGCTTACATGAATAATTCCTTTTTGCTGTTAGTGGAGCACAGTTTCAGGCCAAGGCTCAGCTGCCAGGCTCTTTCACTGGACATTGTCGAAGCCTTTCTGCCGTTCTGCAGCTATTGGAGGAAAATGGAATGAAGATGTATGGAAGAAAAGAAATAAGTTATTTCCTTTTCATCAGATCTGTTCCAATTTTGCATGAAAGTATTGCTGAGAGCTTATCCGGGGGTTCAGCAAGAAGTACAGTCAAGGGCATCTCATGACACTCATGAGGAGTTAGGAATCCTTCAAGGGCAGCCTTGGATAGAATGTAAGAATGCACAGATATAACAAATGTGAATACTTGGAATTAGGTGTTGAGTTCTCATGAAATGGGACAAAGAGGAAATGTAAGGAAAAAAACCACAAATAGGCTAAATTATGTCTCGGTATAAGCAAGTGCAGGTCCATTAACTTTCCTTGCTTTGTATTATTCTACAGTTTGACCTTTGAAACTATGGTTTATCCACACAGGAAACAATTCAAGACCTGAAGTTCTATTCATCTGTAATTCAAATTATCTTAACTACTCTTAAAAAAGATTGCTTTACCATAAAATTAAATTGTGTATTACAATTTTCCCCTGCTTTCAGTGGCTGTCTTTGGTGAATTATCTAGGTAAGATGAATTATTCCCCTATTTTTCCAAAATAATTGTAGTAATTCATGCAAATCTATCCAAGATCTGTGACCAAGAGTGCAGATTGCTGTTTGAGCAGCTGCTTCTTCCTGGCTGGTTAGGGATTGGTTTTGTTTTACAAGGAGATGACTGTAGCCAGTAGAGTGGTTTGTTCTTTAATGGGGCAAGCATGGGTACACAGGGCTCTCCCATACACCAGACCCCAAGGCAGGCAACATCTGTGGGGCTGTGGCACACTTCTGCATGAGGTTTAAGTAGTTGCCAGTAAGAGACCAGACTGAGCAGAAGTATTTGTCACATAATTTCACATTAGTGACCTGAAGCTTCCCTCGCTGGAGCAAGTGCTGGGATAAGTTCTGTTTGTCACTCATGATATTTAGGGATTTTCCCCTTTTGACCTCTAAATATTTAATAAGTTGGACAGATAGAGCAAGAGAGACTTGTCCTGCTGGCTTTGTGGGAAGGACACACTGCAGTGTGATGAGAGATCTGTGTCCCATTTCTGCCCTGCCAGGCAAAGTCTAACCCTGAGTACCTCTGCTTTGAGGGAGGTCTCTAAAATAGCTTAACCACGTTCTTTAACTTGCTCTTTTCCTCTCTTGGTCTATGTAACAAACCTTCATTTAAATTGTTACCACTGCAGAATCAGAAATAGTTTTATCTTCTTTTGTTCCCTGTTCCTCAGGGGGAAAAAAAAAACATTGTGACCAACTGCATCAGTTACCTCTTTTCTTCAACTTCACAAAACAGGTATAAGATGAAGGGAAGTTGTAATATCAGAAAAATACTGTGATTAAATAGCTGAAAGTAGAAACTGAGGTTTAATTTTTCATTCTTGTGCTCAGAATATTTCCATGTTCATTTTCATTCTCTGCAATTCTTGGGGCATATAAATTTTGTGCTGAAATACATTTTTCTCCCTCTTTTTTTGTTGGGTTTGTTTATTAAGTTCTTCAGTGCACAGAAGGATTTGGATGCATAGTGGAATATTCTGTCTCCATTAAATTTGGTGCATATTTTCTCTGACCTCTTCTGTACACTTTTTGTGGTAACTCAAATGTAACATTTTATGAGCAAATCATAAACCCTGACTTTACTGTGAGGATAAAATCCCCTTCCTTTCCTAGCTCATCTCTTAGCTCCAATATCAGAGAAACAGAGGAAAATGCTATTATATCAGCTTTAAATGGCAGTAATGCAATATTCATCTGCCCTGTGAAACTTCCACTGAAGGAAATTGATTTCTGGTAGGTGGAGTTGCCTTGGAATAGTTTTCAGGTCCAAGGAACAAACAGTAGCAGATGTATGTGAGGTGCTGTGACAATGCTTCTCTGTGCTTAGCATAAAACTGGGCATAGTTAAAAATAAATAAAATTGTTCATCTGAAAGGAAACAAATTCATTTCTGGTTTACTACTTGGCTGCACATCTGTAAGCAAGGGCGGGATTTATTTGAATTGGGTTTTCTGCTGTCTCCTGAAGAGTCTGCAGGGTGAACATTCCCACCTAGTGGCTGGCAGCAGTGCAGGAGGTAAGAACTGGACAGCACTGAGTGCAGGCCTGGTGATGGCTTTTACGAGTCTGCTCACCACATGCAGAAAGCTCAATATCCGAGAGAGACCTCTCAGGTTTCTGCTCAGCTTAGCCCCTAAATATTTCATTGCACTTGGGAGATACCTTTATTATGAAAACACAGAACAAAGGGAAATTAAACTTGCAGTTGTGATCAGGAATCCATTGGCCTCAGATTTGCTGCAACAGCAGGACTGCTCCTCTCCAGCAGATGTGTAGTGCTGCTGAGTCGGTTCTGCACCAAAAAGGAAACAGCTTCAGCCGGGGCTCTGCCTGGTGGGAACAGACACCTCTGCTGAGGGCCTGGCTGAGCTTAACTCAGCTTATAGAAACACTGGCACAGAATTTGTTTCGTTTTCTCCCTTGCCAAAATGTTGGTTAAAACCAGCAATTAGTTCTTTTTCAAAAAACACGTTTCTCTATAACCTGTAAAAATGAAGTCTTTATCAAGTTTAATTTCCCTTATGCTGACAATTCAGTTCTGTTGGTGTTGTGCTGCATCATGCATTGGCTCATTGAAAAGGCAAGAAATTGGAAGAGATTGAGTGTCTGAGATAGCTCAGATATTTGTGGTTTGACTAAGGCTGCCTTGAGTAGGCAGCAGTACAAAAAGTAGATTTTANTTTTTTTTTTTTTTGTCTTTGGAGATGAGCATCACTTACTAGAACTTTTTTCCCTGCTGGTGCTTCTGCCACCTCCAGATTTTGCCTACATTCCTAAGGAGTCTGGGGTCAATGGGGAATTTAGTAAGAAAGCTAGTAAGGACAGCTAAGTAAGTACAGGCAATTCTGGCAAGAGGACCAAGCTAGAATCTGAAGTAGAAAAGCCTGCCTTTATTACAGGTGTGATAAATAGATCAGAAATGGGGATAAAAATATCCACTCTTATATCTGTGTGTGTGTGCTTAAGTCTGGAAGACTAATTCTGAGATTGCAAATGAATCAGGTCAGGAAAAAGAGGCAAAATATTCATTATGAATACTGAGAACTATTCTACTAATGAATTTATGTATTTCCTGCTCAGTAATGGAGTCGAGTATTTTATGGTCAGCTTGTGGGTCTAAGTTTTCATGGACCAGTTTTAAATCTTTTGCATGCTGCAAATGGTCTAAACTGCAAATGAGTTATGTTCTGTAATACAAATATAGTTATTTCCTCTTGAGAAGATCATAGATCTGGCCAAACATCTTTGAGTATATGCTGTAGGAAAATATCTGGAGTTTTGACAATGACATTTGTATTTCTATGTAAAATGAAACTCAGTGACTACAAATAGCTGAGGGAGTTGAGAAGTATGTAGAAGTGGAGGGGGGGGATGGCTTTTAAGCAATCATTAAGTTGTTTTATGAGAAAAGTTGATACCACATCATGTTAGTTCTGAGAGATTGAACTTTCTAATCTCAAATGTGCTTTCTAGTGAAAAGGACTTTTCAAATGAAATCCAACAGCTTGCGAGTGAGGCTCTGTAGCAACTGATGACAGGGTTGTCTTTTAGGTGTTGATAATTGTTCAGTCACTTGTAAAGAAACTATAAACTCCAGAGATCACTGTCTGCTCTCTATGAAACAGGGGAGGGGAAGTTTCTGCTTCCTGAGAGCACTGTTTCCGTGGTGGAGAATAAAATGGGACCAAGTCAATAATTATTTTTTTAAGCCAAAATATGCAGTGTTCAAATAATAAACCCCACACCTTTGCATTTTCCACTTCCCACACCCACAAATGGAGGAGCAGGTTGGAAACTTGACATTTTTCCTTCTCCATTCCATTGAGTCTCTGTTTAAAGTCAAAAGGTTGCTGCTAGCTAATAGTCTCTAGAAAACTTGTGTGTTTTTTGAAAACAATCACTTGTAGAGAAAAATACCACAAAAATAATTGTATGGCAGTATATTGATTATTGCACAGAATATGTTCAGGAAGTCCAGGAGCTAATTTTCTGTCTATACAAGAGAGAAGGCTGAGAAAAACTGGTTAAAGAACAAGTGTATAAGATTAAATGAAACTCTGAAGAGCCCAGCATTCACTCAGGCCTTGACAGCATATTTCTGGTTCGCCATTTAATGTAAGCCTCTCTTCAAAAAGTAACTGCCAAAGCTTTATTATTTTAATATTTCTTGGTGACCAAGGACAGCAGTTCCCGTAACTGCTGAAGAGACAACTGGAAACCTGTGAATAACCCGCCTTGTTAGGGAAGGAAAGGCTTCTTGGACAAAAGAGTCAATTAAGAATTAATCAAAGAGGTCATTTGTTCATCTTGATGGCAAATTCTTTATACAAATGGCTCATGCAAACAGGTAGCAGTGGCTGCAGAAAAATCCAGTGCTTAAAGAGTTTATGGTGATGGATGGTCCAGTAGTACAAGGCTTCTTGTATTGAAATTGGCAATGTGTATGAAGTAATTCCTTATTATTAGCTGAATAATTATCTGTGATAGAAAACTATCTTTCTTCAGCAAAGAAAAGAGTGGCTAGGAAGGTGACTTTTAATACATGAGAAAACAGTTAAACTGTTTCTGATGCAGATGCATCCATCCTAACTTCACTAGTATGTACTCAGCTTATGCTTTATTGACTCCTGCAGGGCTTGAGCACACCCTAAAGTTTAAGAAGTTACAGGGTGCTGAATCAAAAAAGTCAGTCAGCTAAACCTTGTGTTTAGTACTTACTTGAAAGTCCTTTTCTGAACCGAAATTTGCAGCAAAACTCTTTGATTCTCTTACAAAATCAAAGTTGGATTTGCAAATGAAGAGTAAAGCATGACAGGTTATTAATCTAGAATGCAAATTTATACCTATGGTACCATTTGGTTGAAATTCTTTGCCAAAAATGTTTATGATTTTTGGGTGCCTTTTATAATTTATGGCTGAAGGCTGCTGTATTTTATAATGGGACTCTGATGAAATGCTTTAAACAAACAATTTTCTGGTGGCTGCTGCAGTACCCATCGATGCAGTAGAAGTCCTATAACGTGACTAAAACCTGAGGCAGGTGCATGTCTTGCCCCTTTAACTTATATCTGATTAACATCTATTGTTCCTGGTTAAATAACTCCATGAATTCCATTAGGTAGTGTCTGCTGGAGAGTGAAGAAAGCAGGACCTGGCTCTTACTGATCTGTGGATCTGCACCTTGGACTTTTGCCAATAGTATTTAATTGAAAGGAAGACTGAGATAAAATTATAGCCTTATGAATGCCAATGTGTGCTTGCAGCTTTGTTAACCCACTTGTGTTGAATCTCAATGAAGCATTCTCACATAAATAAAAGAGATTATTATAAAATAAATGATGCACAAAATGCGTTTTATGAAACTAAATAAGGAATAGCAAACTGGAATCTATTACTGGTCTGTAAGTGGTTTAGCTATCTGAAGTACCAAAAAGAAAAAGTAATGTATCTGAGAGTGCAAATAGCCTTGTTAGAACAGCGTGAGGAGAGAGGTGGCAGATGAAATAGGAATACTTATCTGCATAGTCTATGTTCTTGAATATTGTTGTTTTCAGAGGGATTAAAATGGAGCATGATAATTCAGTATTAAGCCAGATCCCATCCATCTTTTGTTTGGAAGAATTTGTCTTGAACAATTGACAACTTTGGTACCAAGAAGCCTGTCATGGGACAGATCCTTTATGGTGTATTGCAAGAATATCAGTTCATTACTGGTCTCTTGACGACCTCAGCTATTTCATTCCTTTTCTTGATAATAGAAGACCACCAGATGGCCCTGTCTGAAATAATTGGAATGGCATAAATACCTGAAGAGGAGAGGGAATGTAGGGAAATATGGAACACAGATTTCACTCTTACTCCTATTAGTTTTTTAAGCTTACTTCAGTTCTTGAGGATGGGGTGTGTCAGACCCATTTGATCTTCATGGGAAAGATAAACACAGATTTACAGATTTTAGTGTAGCCATTGAACAAGTCTGACACCAGATATGAATCCCATGTGCATGGGACTTTGGGAATGCAGGTTCATGATAGACTAAGGTCAGCGGGGGGTGGTTCAGGTCCTGTGAGCCCATCAGGCTCTGAATGAAGCAATGTAGAGTTTTTTTGTAACCTCCTGGCACAGGTTAGCAGTGGGGAGCTTAAAAGGATTTGTGAACAGTAACTTTTTAAATAGCTGCAATGGCACCCAAAATGATTCTCTCCAGAGCTTCAGACATTTCCTTTATCATAATTTTAACTGAGTCACTTCAAGTTTTCCTTCTCTTCCCCACCTCTTTTTTAAACCCTTTGGCATTAGAGGAGCTGATCCAGGCTTGCAAAAATGGTGTTTCCTTGTACATTACATAGCCTGGAAGAGCATTTTCCTGGTACCAGCTAAGAAAATTGGGACCAATGTCTAACAGGCAGTTCTTCTTGTGAAGATGGGTTCTCTAGCCTCAATTTCTTCCTTAATTAAAAGGCAGATTAAATATGCATCACATCTTTTGCTGTTTTTAGCTGCAACAAGAACAGAACACTGAAGGCCTTTGAAGAGATTGTTAAAGAGTTTTTGCATGTGATAACAAACTTTATAGACAAAAAATTCAATATCAGCAAAACGGAAATTATTTTAAATATAGCATTTTCAGTCCATCATCATGATTTATGTTAATACTCACACACACAAAAAATCAGGCCTCCAACCTCTGAAACTTTCAGCTGCTTGTCAGATTTTGAGTAGTTAGATAAAGGAAGAAGTGGATGGTGGAAGATAAAATTAATGAAGATAACCTTTGTGTAGCCTAAACAGATCTGTGCTGTTACAAACTCCAGTAGAGTTTTTTGTCATGCACATGGAAACTCTAGAATTTTTTTCATGAAAACAAACAGAACTTGAGCAATGTTAAGGAAACAAATATGCAGGCCTGGGGCAGAAGGAAAACCTACCCTGAGGTGCCTACAGTAGATCTTGCTCCTAATGGTCTTTATAATGAGATTATTCCATGACCCTCAAAAGTATTGGCAATTAGTCAGGTTGCACAGAAATTTGCAATTGGTTGATGTCCAAATTGCAACCCATAAATTAAAGGGATGGTGCAGGGTGAGTTGCTCAGTTATGCTGTTCAATAATTTCAGCACACTGGATCATCTGGGTGAGCTTCAGGTCTCGGGGAACAGCGCATTTAGCACTTTAGAGCCAGTTTGATTCTATTTAAGTACATGAAGGTTAGAGAACCCTTGAAGGAGTGAATGTACAATGTGCAGAATAATTGCTTAATGGAGAATGTAGTGTACTTGATGGAGGCTTGTACTGATTAGTGGAAAGGGAAAATGGTGTTTTATGAAAGTCATTGGTATCTCCTTTCACTGTACAACTTAGGCACTGCATAGTGTATGATGTGTTTGAAACTTCAGGAGAAGGGGGAGGGTGTTCAAGTCTTGAAAATTTCATATGGAAGGGAGTTTTACATGACTGTATTTTTTGTATATCTGAATAATCCAAATATATTGGCCTTTTCTCACTTGCAACTCTGTTTTAGATCCCAAACTTGAACACATAGAACCAAGGAGGCCTTTGTCTGAATAGTTTTTGGGATTTGGGATGTTTGTCTTTACTGAAATCTTAAAAGATAAATTTTTTCTTATTAAGAAAACCAATCCAATGTAACTCTTGGCATTTATAAGAGTCTATTACATATTCATCTTTTGGCTGGGTATAAACCCACAGATGTGAAGATAGATTACTGAATTATTCTCACCTACATGATTTTGTAACCCTTGGGGCAATGCCTTCACTCCTTACAGAGTTTGTAGATGGAGTTAAACACTGTTCAATAAGGAAATGTAGCACTGCAGGTGTTCTGCAAGGAGAACCATATTAATTTATTGAATATGCACTCCTAATTTTTAAAGGATTTGCTGCAAATTATATATATCCAGGAAAAAAACAAACAAGCTTGTTCAGATTACCAATGACTGGATTAGGCAGAAAAAAGGGAGAAGGGAGAGAGAGGGGCTGAAAGTTTATTACAGAGAGAAAGTATTTTCCCATATGTCTTATAAACTTCATTAATATGTTTGTTTACCATTTCTCCCCCCCCCCCACACACAGCGAAATCTTTTCTGAAACACTGTTCAGACTGGAGAGCATTTATTTAATGCTATCTGAAAAATGGCCATAACTTCCCAGCCCTGGTGGTGTCCTGCTGAGTAAGAATCCCAGCTTTTACTCTTAGCTCTCTGCCCTTTCTCCACAAAAGGCTTCAGTTGAAGCACACAACTGAATGTAGGCATTTACATGGGGGCTTTTGTGTCTGAACTCTCACAGTTGGCATCTAAAGCATAACAATGGGATTGCATTCTAGCACTCCCCTCTGCCTGAGAGGGCTGGGTTAATCCACGGATGAACACCTAAAACTGGGTGAAATCAGTCCCACTTTCAGCATCCCACCCAGCTGGCTCCTTACTCAGCCCACCTGAGCCACGTTCTGTCTCCTTGGCCAGCCAGAGCTGGCTTTGTCATCAGTGTGTCTTAAGTCCTTCTTTGCCATCTGTCTGCTTTGCCACCCATCTTGCCTTTTATTAAAGCAACACACCCTCTTTTCCACGCTTTTTGGGGGGTTCAGAAGTGGCAGGCTGGTCAAGGAAATTAAATGGCATTTGTGTTCCTGCACCTCCTTCTGCATCTGTGAGAGCAAGGGAGAAAACCCTGCCCATCTCCTGCAGCTCAGCTCTCTGCACTGCAGGATCGTGATGGGTGGAAAAAGGTCAGCCTTCAGCTTCCCCAGAGAGCTGGGGCTTGTCTAATGCTGCTGATGGCTCCTGAAAATGAGTTGCTTTTGTCATCTTGTCTGCTGACTACTCATGACCCCAGAGTTTTGAAAGTCATTTAACTTGCTAAGTTTGAATAGATAAAATTATGTGTTTCTATCATCAGGGACACGCTCTTTCTACCCATCCTTCAGTGGCTTTAAAGTAGATATGAGAGGTTTTAAATTAGGGAATGTTTTATCCTTTCTAAAAGATCTGCTCTTTTATTCTGATTTTCTTCCTGAAATGGCTGACTCCTTTAAAAAAATAAGCCCCAGACAACCCAATGCAAAAAAAAAAAAACCACAAAAAAAACTTCACAAATTCAACTTTGGAAAGAATGATAACACAGATAGCACCAGCCTCAATGATTTGATTTGTCAGTTAGAAAAGAAAAAGAAGAAAGAGGCCTACACAATCTAATGATAAAACAAATAAGGTGTCTTTATATTTGATTTATTTTTACGAGCATGTTTATAAATGTTGTAGTTCAAGGCTGGAACTCTTTCAGCTACCAGTCTTTATCAGTAGAAAAGCACAGGCTTTAGGTAACACAAATCTGTCCATTAATTTAGAATTATGCTTATCAAATAGTTTTAATTAGGAAAGAGGCCTTCTTATTAAATAAGGGATAGTGAGGAATACTGAGGTTTGGTGCCTTCTTCTGTAAACACATCTGAACTGCTGCTGGGCAGCTCCAAAGAAAATTCCCTGATCTCTTTTATATCAGATATTCTGGTATTGGTTGTTCTGGCATTTCTAATCCAAACCTTTTCAGTGTCTCCTAATTTTAGCATTCCATTCACCAGGGGTATTGAGGGTGAAGGGGAAGCTGCTGCCCACCCCTTTATTTCTTGGCTTCATTTTATTCCAGGTGTCTGAAAAAGAAATGCTGTGATTCAAGTTAGGCAAAAATAAATGTTAAGGAGAATGTCCTGCCATTTGAAGTAATCTGTAGTATTAAGTAAAATGAAGATAACGGAAATGCTTCTTTCATTAATTCTCTAGGAGGTTTGAGTGATAGATGTTCTCCTGTAAGTGTGCATGCTGGGAAGAACCCTTTTATCTTAAGAATATGATTTATTGTGTTCCTGAATAAAGATATATTTCTCTAAGTAAGCTGAACTGTGAGAAATGTCTAATTATCACCTTCTGAAGGTAACAATTAACCTTTCTGAAATCTTCTGTTAATAAGATGTATTTGCAAAACAATTATCAGTAAACCTTTGTGAAATCTTTTAATTCCAACTATCCCCTACAAATTTCTATTTGCATTGGAATTGTGGAACATAATTTGTTAAAAAAAAAATTCTCCTCTTTAATGAGAAGGTAAAATATAACCCAGAGGAATCTTCTGTTTTCCTTGTGCCAACTTTTTGAAGTTTCATTTCTGTGGTTTATTTACCAGGATTAGAATAATGTTTGGTTTTGTGGTGCACATAATTGCTCACTATTCCAAAGAATCAACACAAAAGTAGCCTTTTCCAAACAGCAGGATGCTTTAATTGCTTCAACAGGGCTTCTTGACGAATGTATCTGTTAGGGAAAGGCATTTTCTTTACCTTCATTTCAAAGGGCAGGTGTTCCAAGCCCCTACGAAGTCACTCGCAAGGTGAGACTTACCCTTTGCCAGTGTACAATTAGCCTTATATCCAAATAAGTTAATAACTATGATTTTTTTTTAATAAACAATACATGCCAACTCCACATAATTCTGTAGAAATCCATGCATATTACACTCCAGAAGCCTCTCACACCTAATTAGTGATTGTGAAGCATGTTATACTTACCTTACACCTCAGTCATCTGCAGACTCTAAAGAATTAATTTGAAATTCTTTCCCTTCTTTTGGGATGCCCTTTTTAAATTATGTGCTGCTACCCATATTTGTGTTGTTCAGTTGTCATACCTGTGGGGTAAAAGGCAATTTGCTTGTAGACAAGCAAAGAAGAGGGAAAAAAAAGGCAACAAAAAATATTTAATCAACCATGGGCTTCAAGGTGAGGAGGCTCCCTGTGGATTGCACATCAAAGTACGGGTTGTGAAATAGGAGGTTGAACAGCTTCTAACAAGCTGTTAATTGAGCCAGAAGTGAGGGTGTAGAAGTGTGGAGTGAGGCAATGATCCTTAAGGCCTGACTGCAAAACATTCCACAGTGGTCATCCTTCTGGAAATTAGTAGCTCTCTTGGTAAATTCTGCAAACCTGAAACCCTTACTCAGAGATGAGTCCCTGGGCATCAGGAGGCACTTCTTGGGGTCCACTTTCTGAGTGACTCAGCTGATCCTACAAATTTTGATGTATGCATTTCAATTACTCTGGACTATCATATGACAGAGGTATAAATTGTTATCACTTCCAGCTTTGAGAGCACAGCATGATACTTATAAGCCCTGGCTCCTAATAATGCCTGTGCTTTCACTTCATGCTGGAAAATTATCTTGCTGTAGTTTTCTCGTGTTGACACCTTTTTATATAGCATGGAAACACTTGCAGTAAGAACAGTTTACTTGAAGTGTTTCTTAATTTTTTTGCTTAGATCAATAAAATATCTCAAACTGCTACTGACCAGCAATTCCTTGCGAGAATTTTGTAAGGCCCATCAGTGCCTTTGGGGGCCTGGTGCTGGATTTCTTCACTTTGAAGAAGGAAGGATTTGGAGAGGTTCGAATTGCTGTCCTCATGTACACAAGGGGTATTAGAGAGAGTGTGATGTGAGGTCCCCTTGGCAGGGTACAGCAAGAGAACAAGGGGCAACAGTAAGTCGTGAAAAGGCAAATTCTAATGGAAAATAAGAAGAGAAGTCGTGGGCAAAGTGGGGGTGGATTCACTGCCAGAGAAATCTAATACTGCAGCAGATGCCCAGGGAAGCTGTTGAACCTCCATTCCTGGTGGTATTGAAAACTTGACTGGATGAAACTGAGCCATTTGGTTTGACTTTGAAGCTTGTCTTGCTTTGAGCCAAAGGCTGGACCAGATGATGTCTAGAGACCTTTCTGCCAGAATGATTTGTGGCTCTCATTTCAAATACCTGGACCTGTGGTCAAGTTCCCTGCTATGGAGGGAGAGGTTACATAAACCAGCATGTTCTTTCTTCAAAAGTTTAAGAGGAAAAAGAGAAGACAGAAGAGTTAAATGTCTAATTTTGTTCTCATGAGAAGTAACAATGTGCTTGAAATCAGACTTAAAGATTCAGAAAACTCTTTCCAACTGTACTAAAGCAGTAAAAGAAAGGATTGAAATCTCAACTTGCTACTCTCTACCAAAAGGAAGCAGACTTGTGCCTCACCTTTTCAGTGATTGGTGCCATTCAGAACAGCAATATGAACAAAAAAATTGCTGAGATCTTCAGTTTTAACTCATTTTTTCCATGTCCCTGTGAAGCCATCATCTTCAGTACTGGTTATTCTACTTTCCAAATCCCTTGGCAAAACTTAAAAGAAAATAATCCTCCTCAGAGTGGCTCATTGCCACCCATCGTTATCCCTAGGATTAATAACATTTGTTATAAGTGCAATAAATTGGACCATTTCATGTTACCATGGCAGCCAAGTTGAAAGTAGCAATTTTTTCCCCAGGTTGGCTGAAGATACTCTTGCAGGTACAAGATATAAACTAATATTGATTAAAAATTTTCATCTGTGTTATACCAAAATATCTTTTCCTACATTTCTCCTTCTCTGTGATAACTACCTGGAGTGTAGGAGTATTTCATTAAAGAAAACTGGAGACAGAAGAACTTCTTATTTGAGTGTATCAGTGATAAAATGAATTTGACGTTTTGTCTTGAATGAAAGTGAATTTCAATTTCTTCTACTGTGAGGAACTCTTACAAAGTGTATAATTGGAGCTTGTCAAAGAAAACTTCCTTATATTGCTGTTTAGAAAAAAAAAATCAGGCTATCTACTAAATTAAAGCAGAACTGAAACAAATGGCAAAAAAGAAAAATCAACAAAAAGAATTTGTACTTAAAAGAAAACTGTGGGGTTTTTTTTTTTTTTTAATGGACAGAAAAACTCTGCAAAATCTATAGATGTCATGAGATTTATTTCAAATCTTCCTGTTCTATACAGTCTCCATTCCTCTGTCACAATTTTCACTGAAGACTCTCTTAGCTCATGCTTTAGTATTAGAGACCCTGATAGTCTGTCATTTTTGCATTCAAACATATAAAGTGCTTTCTTTCTGGATTCAAATGGCCTAAAAAAGTTTTCTGCTTATAAAGAGAAATTTGTAGGATCATCTGTTGGAGGTATAACAAGAAGAACAGAGAAAGAAATTAAAAAAACATTAAGGCAATAACTTGATAATTGGGATCTTCCTGTAATTTTTAATAGCTTAGGTAAAGAGTCTGATCTTAACCCCTCCAACACTGAGAAGCTAGGTATTCCTATGGTTTTACTTAAAAGTGTTGTTAGTGCGATAGATTCGTGCTGAAGGAAGAACATCAATTCCAGCATCAGGAAGGCAGTGTTTTAATGTGCTTATGGGGAAATAAGGGAGTTCACCCCGGCACAGTCTGTCTGCAGTTCTGGGTTCCTTTCCCTTCCCTGAGCACTGGTGGCCAACTGGTGGCAGTAGATACAATGTGCTGATACCGTGCTTAACCACAGATCAAATGGAAACATCACGCTCTGATAGCTGAGGGTTCCAAACATTTACGTGATGCCTGCTGTTACATCCATTAGCTCCTAAAAATGTGTTTGAGAATCTGTGGCACTTGGCTTCATCTCAGTTTTTCCTACCTCTGTGCCAGCCTCATAGGGGAGTTCCTCCTGAAACAGACTTCTTCTCCCTGAAGAAAAAGCAGGGTTCTTTTTCTTGGAGGAATACAAGGGATGGATGTGATGGTGGAACTGGAAAGAGAGGAAATGGGTGGGGAAGAGGCAGGAGAAGAGGTGCCTGTGGGTAAGGTAGATGTGAACTGTGGCTTGTATTTCTGTGGTGAGTTACTAATGGCCTGCCTGCCCTTTAGAGTTATGCACCTCTGATCAAGACTTTGATGGCTGATGCTGGGTGTCTGGTGTTTACAGTATTACCCAGGCCTGTGTGTAATCCCAACTTCTCTTTTTATCTGGTATAGACAAGTGGGGTCCTGCAGCATTGCAGGGCTGGATGAACAGCAGTAATGGTCCTCCTCACTCCCAATAAGTTGATTTTCAATGCTACTCTGACTATAAACAGTGGTGTAGGGAGGTTGTCATGCTTGCATGAGCTCTGCTGTGGCCACTGCAATGACATTTTTTCATTTCACAAACAACCACAAAATCTTTCCTTGGCATTCAGTCAGTTTTGCCTGATTATATTTGTGTGCAGAGATTACATCTCCATCTTTTTTCATATGTTCTGTTGCTGGAGCTCAGGATGTTCAGGTTTGTTTGAGCAGAAGAGAAAATCATGCAAAAGCTGACTGCTAGGGCACCCTTTGTCCCACACACCTGTCTCATATTATTATGTAAAGATATTGCATTCTTTTTGCCAACCCTTTGGTCTTGAATTCATCACTTCCCTCTCTAGCTATTTCCATCAGTGTCCTTAGGTTTTGTTTCCCTCTCTTCCTTCAATATTGCCATTTTAAACATTTGTCCTGTGTTTGTAAGTGAATTTTGGGGAGCACTCAGGTAGTTTAGGATCCTCTAGGAACTTTTTAACATTGTGTACTCCTGTTTCAAGGCTTAGCTGAAATTTTCCTTCCTGAGCTGCAGCTTCCTTATACAGCTGTATTTCTTCCCAGGTTGTCTGACAAATGCTGTCCAGTAAATGTGTTATCTCTTGCCTGCTTTGATTTAAATTTACTTTCCCATCTATCTTCTTTGTAAATATTTTTTTATGAGAGTGGTAATTGCTAGAGTGGAGAAAGACTGCTGTGTTTTGAACAGATTTTGTATTAAGTGTTGTAATAGGTTTGATGTTCCTTTGTTTCTGTCAAAGAAATGCCTCTGCAGTGGGTTTGGATAGCAAATCTCACCTGGAAACTGTTGCCAAGTGAAACTTTTGTTGATGTCTACTTTTATTTATGGAACACACTTAAGGTTAATTCATTATAAAGTTACTCAGGTTCATCTTTGATTTATTTTTTCTCTTTTGGGGGGCAGCTCTGTTGTGGTTTTTTTTTTTTTGCAGATTTTGCTCTTTATGTGGCATTATTTGGTGTGGATTTTTAATTGTTGTTTTCCTCATTTTTTTTTTTTTTTTTTTAATCAGTCTTTTCTTACCAAGTATTTTAGTTGAGCTCGAGCTTCTTTACAAAGAAAAGATCCTGATAGTTTGACAAACCACATGTGGGCATGGGTTTGTGGATAAAAGGCACGGCTTAAACCTGTGCATTAGGCATAAATAACTGTCATACCATAACAGGGCAGAAGAATAAGAGGCACATTTGGCCTAAAAGCACAACCCAAAGACATCACCTGCGGGTGATTCTGTCAGCAAACCAGAGGAAGACAGCCTGCAGTGGATACATTTGGGAAAAGGCCAGCTCTGAAAAGAAACCTGACTGCCAAGGACAGGAAATCACATGAATAGCTCAAAGCAGCAGTGGAGAAGTGCACTAGAGGTGATTTGCTGTAGAGGGTCAGCTTTAAGGAGCGTCTGAGGTGACTGCCCTGACAGTGCTCCACACTGGAATTTTGTCTGCAGCCTTCCCTGTGTGGGAACTGGCTCTAATTGGATTTCCTGCCCAGTGAATGCCAGTGCTGCTTGCCTAACTCCCAGCTCATTCTGAAGACTGCCAGGTGAGAAAGTGTGTAATTGCCTTGCCTCAAGAGGCAGCAGCTCCTCGAGAGTGAAGAATTCTCACACACAAATTCTTGAACTCTCAAGGAGTTTTTCTCAAGTATTTCTACTCCTTTTCTGTGCTAGCACAGTGGTTACAGCAGGGCTGGGACAGTGGTACTGCACCTCATGATGGGAGTGCGAAGAAATCTTCAGGATTTCCAATCAAAGTCATTACAGCCCCTTCTCAGAATGAGGAAAATCAGTCTCTTTCTACTCGGACACAGTTCTGTTACCTTCCTGTCTTTTACAAAACCATCTTTTCTTTCATGTCTGGTTCTTAGATATTTGGAGATGAAGTGCCATCAAGACCAAGATTTGTGTCTAGTGGAAGTATATGAGCCTGGAGATTCAGTGATGCTGTCCTGTTTGTCTTTCAATTCAGGAAGGCATTAATTTTGCCACTTGAAGACCAGCTCTCATAACAATGACTGGGTTTTTTTTTTTTAATATCTGTTATTTGAGAAGATTAATTCTCACTCAGATTTGTAAGGAGTCTGACTTACTGAGACTTTGGGTGTGAATGGAGATGATCAGGATTTAGACCATGCAAAAGCATCAGGACTGTGCCAATGTTTGTCTTCATGAACGAAATTCCATGATAATGACCCTCTCCTCTTGAGCAAATGTGATTCTATAATCTTCAGTCTCTTAATCTGTGACAAAATGCAACTTATAATGTTTATAAAATTATGGGTTTTTGTGGTTTTTTTTTTTTTTTTCACTCAGGATGTTAGAAATGTTGAAGTAGGCTCTGTGTGGCTAAAGGTTGCAGTTTTTACCTACTTCTCTTCAGAATAAATAATTAGCACAATGCTGTTGATTTTTTGCAGGAGGACTGCAGACTTGAAGAGGGACAACTTTCACTGGCTTGGTGCTCTGCAAAGCCTTTGAATGATGGGATTTCTTTGTACGTGACAGAATTATTTCAGTGCACTGGCATCACTGGGAAAAGTTGTCTACTTGTTCCAATCCTTTCCTAAAAACAGGTGACGACTCCTTGTGTTGCCTTTTGACCTTTAAAAGTCTTTTGGAAATTGGGTCATAAACTCTTTGATATTGTTCATTTTACCTATTTCCAGCCTTAGGGCTTTCATGTATCTCCTACCACAAGTTTAAGTTGTATTCCTGACATTGATAGAGAGAGGAAACTTGTCAGGATAGCATTTATGTGTGTTGAGTGCAGGCTGGGCAGTGACATGGCCACATTTCTAACATGTGAAAAAAAGAACAGAACTCAGAGATTTGGGGTTTAAAATGTTGATAGGAACAGATAGAAGACAGCCTTTTGATTGGGCGTTCTTCCCTAGCAAAACTAGAGCTTGAAATGCAGAGTCTTCTGTGTATGTGTGTGAGTGAATGGAACTTCTCCTGCCAGAGTCACTGAAATAGGCTACAATCTTTTAATTTTTTAGGGGTGCAGCAGAATTGGCAGTTCCATCCTTGTTTCTTCTGTTATCTGTCCCTCATTTTCTCCAGTGGTGCCCCAGACGTGTTGCATGTTTGCAGTCTTTTATTTTTTCTGGCTTTCTGGAAGGTCATAAGGGCTTACTGAATTAGCAAGAAAATTGGCTTTTCAGTGAAGACAACTCTTGCTCACGAGAGTATTTCCCAAAGAGGTAGAAGGGCAATGCCTCAACTCCACAGACAGCAGGAGACTATGCAGCAGTACCCATCTCACAGAATTATCTGGGAGTACAAGGCTCAGCAGCTTCTCTTACAAGTCTGAAACACCCTTACTTGTGACACGGAGCAGCCTTCCAAGCTGTACAGCATAATTATTTTCCTCCTTCTCAGTCTTCCCCTCCCAGCACAGGATATGTCATATTGGACACTTAGGAGGGAGAAGGTACTCAGCAAAAATCTCACGTTTCTGCTGTTGAGCGTATGTAACTCTTGAGCAAAGCTCTTTAGAATATTCTTGTTAAAATTAGAATATTATTTAAGTGCAGGGAAGCATGCAACATATCCAATTTAGCGTCTTACTCAGAATGTATGTTTTAAAGAACAAAATGTATGTATTAAAGAAAAAGTGAAACTGAGGTGACAGAGCTCTTATAATCTACAGTGTGAGTGAGTATAATTCTTATTGCATGTGTATGAGAAAATTATGTTTAGGTGTCATGCAGCTTACTTAAGATGTTTGACTTTGTATTTGAAGAAAAATAAAACATCTCTAGCCAAATAATTAAATAACATTTTCAAAATCTGTGTATAAAGAGGCCACCGTCAGCATCACTGGACTGAGACAGGAACCCTAATGCAAGAGAACAGTACTAGCTACTCACCAGTAACAGTGCATTAAAGGAGAAATATGTGTTAGAGAAGGTGAAAAATATTGGATGCCTGCATAATAATTAATTTAGCAGAAATTGTTAGCAGGGCCAAGTGCTACCAAGACAAGAATTTTTCAAGAATTTGAGTTGTCTTGCAAACACATGGACATTTTGATTTTGTTTTCAGCAGTTTGAGCAGTGTCTACAATGATGTGTATCCTCTGTGAAATGCACAGCTCCAAGTGCAGGGCTTTATATGATATTACAGCATAAACTTTCAATTTGATACTGCCTTTTATTATTGAGAAAACCTAGGTTTAAAAAATACTGTCAATCTGAGAAAATTCTTTGCATGGTGCCTCTTTCAATTATTGCCTGTAGAGTGACAGGAATACAGTGCACGTGAATGATTTGCTGCTGGAATCTGGGTTGATTTGCAATCACTTCAGAATTCGAGGCAAAAGGGGATTGGTTGACTTTTTTGTTTTATTTTTAATAGTTCAAATACATAAATGTTTAGCTTGTATGCTTGAATTTGAGCTAATTCTGAGTTTAATAATCAATTATGTAATTCATAATCTTCACTACTGGTGGTTTGCAGCATAAGTAGGATCAAAATAAATCAAAATAGTAGTAACCAGAATGTTGTACAACTTATCAAGGAGCCTAAATGTCAAGTTTATTTTTTCTGTTACTAAATAGGGTGTTGAAATGGTTGCAGAAGCAAGCATTTTGAAAGTATTATGTTTCTCTGGTAAATGAACAAAAGTAAACAAAGGAATATTCTAAGAAATTAGCTACATTCTTTTGCTTGTGCATAGCTGTTTTAGAAATGGAATAATTTTGTAGATCAAGGTGCATTAAGAGAAGATTTTACTCACAATTTTAAGCAGAAATTCTGGAAGAGCTTTGGCTTTTCATGCTATGAAATGACCCACACCAATCAACTATTAATCAAATATGTATTTTCATAAAGATTCTGAGCCTTTGTTCCAAGAGGGACAGTTTGGCATTAAAACACCCTCAATTTAATGCTAGATGGATAGATCTGATCCGTTCTTCCATGCAATGTGGGAACCATAGTAGGGACATGGATTTCCATAGGGTCCATAGAATCACACTATTCAAACTCCCTCTCCCAATGGGATAAAGTTCTGACTCTTAGCTCTACCAAAAAATGGAAAAAATCCAACTAATAATGCATTTCCCAGTGTTCATTTGGGTTTCCCACAGAACAGATAATCAACAGATAATTAATTATTGTGTTACATTTAAATTTGCAGATGTAAAAGAAAATTTTTGCATCTCAAAATCAGTGTGTTTCTGGTAATGGCTTCAAGAAGTAGGGAAACAGGATCCACCTGAGATGTGCATTGCCCATCATTTACATACCCAGCAAAGTGTGGATTAACTGGCTAATAATTGCTAAGAATCTGGGTAATTTAAAGCAGTGTGTTAATACCTTGTGGAGGATTACATTAGTATTATTATATATAAGGTATAATCCTAATATAATACATTATATTATAGAATATTAGGATTATATTAATATCTTTCTTTAGGATTACATTTAATATTCCCTCCCTGGGTTTAACTAAATAGGGAATAGCTGAATATATTTACACCAGAGAAGCAAGGCAGGAAGCAATAACATGGATGACCTTGCTAATGTAATCATCCAGAATGGTTATGAGCTGACCCCAGCCTGCTGCTGTTGTTTACAGCAATGTCCAGAGAGACAGAAGCTGTTATTTGTGCCTTATTTTACAGAGCATTTTATAGAGCTACATTCAGGGTTTGCAGTCAAGGGAAGTGCTCCCAGACATGCAAGCAGCATGTTCATTTTGTTATTTCTCTAAAACCACTGCTATCTAAGCGTAACTGATTTTGGAGCCTTCAGTCAACTTCAGTCCTCATTTCCACAATAAAAGCCCATTTATTTTGCCTCCTCTAAAGAAATCACTTTTTTGTTTAAGGACAAGGTTATTCCTCTCACAGTCATGGGAATCTGGAGATGATTTCCCACTCTGGCCTTGGCTGTGACACCTGACCTTTGTTTGGTGAAATATTGGTGACCTAATGAATGTTATGGTCTCCTGCTTCCTACAGGAATTAACTTGTATTCTCAGCTTCTCACAATCTCCATTTTGTCCAAAGAGTAGGTAGGTGTCCTAATAACCATGGAAAGAGCTGAGATGACAATACCAGAGCCACTCGACCTATCACCTTTTTTTCTTCTTGCATCTACTTATCCCATCAGGAATTTAAAAAGAGCACTTTGTGTCTGCTGACTGTTTCCCAGTGTAACCCAAAAGGCAGGGATTAGTAGCTGGTTGTCTTGAAAGTTGTGGTCTATAAAAATCCACAACAGCTCTCAAGGGAAATGCTGTGTCCAGCCTCCTGGGAAATGTCTGGAGTGGGTTAGGAAGGGGTATGTGGCTTATGGAGAACATTTACTGTCACCTCAAGGTAGACAGTGAACCTGCTTCAGTGCAAGCTCTGAGAGCACAGCCAAGTTTAGGAAGGTAAAGGAGAAAATTCTGTTTTGTCATGCTTCCATGCTGAGCATTTGCCACTTACCTGCATGCTCTGTGATGAACAGGAGACTGCTGCAGCTTATCCAGACATAAAGAGCTTGTTGGAAATAGAAACCCACCATGTGTTTGGCTTCTGGGAGCTGAGTACAATAGTGTAGGAAGTCTCCACAAAAAGTAATGGCCACAATCTGGACAAATTGGTTTCTTTCCAAGCACATGGACGTTAACAGCCTGGGAAGCAGGTATTGGTCATCACATACTGACTGATGAAGTCAGTTCATTACATTTGATGTGGTTTGGATTCCAGGTCCCAGTAGGGCGTGGTGGCAATTCTTAATGTGTCATCTATTGCACAGAAATGACAGGCACAGGCTTTGACAATGATATTTGCAAAAGAGAGGATTTGGACAAGAAGGGAAAGTGGCTAGGTAAACCTTGACTGAAGCACTTGAGACTTCAATTACTTTTGCAGAGCATGGAGATGACTTCATTCTTTGAAAGTCAGTACAAGAGAATAAATACTCTTTGACAAAGCATGGAGTCATCTCATGCTGTTCAGTGCTACAGGACAAACAGACATTGTTTTGGTGTGGGTGTTGTGTTTGGGTTTGTGGTTGGGTTTTTTTCATGGGAACACCTACACTCTTTTCCTTGCTGGCAGTAAGGTGCCATCACAAGACAGGGTGCATCAGCAATACAGAGATTTTTCCTTACTAAATATATACATATAAATAGTTTTTGTCATTGCTCATACTGTTTATACCTGGAATTAAATTCCTTATGTATGTGATTTGTATAGTTGACTTCAGCACAGTGTTGTTATAAAGTACAAGTAAAGGAATGTTCTGTTGTATTTTCTTGTGCTAGGAATTTTGAGCTACTCTTATTTTGGTGGTGTGTGGGGGAAATACTAATGTGTTAATTCAGAGTCATTAGAGAGAAGGAGCCTGCACTTGTAAATCAAAGACTATGATTAACTGTGGGTATTTTTCCTCTTGAGTGGCATCAGAGAAATACCATTTCCATCTTGAGGAACTGCACCTGTACTTGGGGTGTGGCAGTTCTTCTCAACCCTGGACATTTCTAGAGAATGAAATTGCTCCAAATTCAAAGACGTCTTTACCACAAGTCAAAATTGTACAGGCAAAGTATAACACAAAAAATTCCTATTTATTCACCTGGAGTGCTCAGAAATGTGATGAGAATGGCTTAAATGGAGAATTACATGAAAATCCAGTCTTTGAAACTGCCCCCACCTCTCCTCCATCATGTCTAGAGGCCAAAGAGGTCTAGATTATAGAATCATAGAACAGTTTGGGTTGGAAGGGACATCAAGGGTCATCTGGTGTTCAAGGGAACCTTACTCTAGAGCAAGTTGCTCAGAGCCCCATCCAGCCTGGCTTTGATGTGTGCTCTCTTGCTGAAGCAATAATTTAAACCAGCTAAAGAACCACCCTGGGCTGCTGAGTTGCTCAGTCTGATGGGAAGCCCTGGGCTGCCCTCCTGTCTCCTTTTTGCCCCTGTGGGGGAGCGAGGTCAGAGCCAAGGGCTTGGGACTGCTTTCCCAAGGGAGAGGGAAGCCAGCCAGGGTCATCTGCTCATAAAGAGGGCAGTACAATACAATGCCCTGTATTCTTTCTATCAGAGAGTGAAAAAGTACATTTTTGAAATCTGGAATTCTAAGACTCTAAAGTGGAGAAGATTATTTTGTTTATTGCTTTTTTTATTACATCCCACACGGAAGATGACTGCAGGAAGGCACCTGTCACTGAAGTTGGTCATAATTTCAGTTGCTGGTATTAAATCAAGGTTTATTCTAAGGCTTTATAGTATATTTTTCTTTATTTAAAGAGAATAGCTAGTTATTTTGCAGGTTTATTTTTTGCCATCAAAGCTGTTACAAACGTCTCTGCAGGATTATCTCTGTTTATAGAGAATTTCCTGCTAGGACATAAAAAAAAGGCAGCTTATGTAGTGCTAAACAAACATAGCAGTCAGCATACCCTGAATGTGGCACTTTGAAACCTGCAAACATTCTCTATATTGCAGTGGCTTCTCTCTTGATACATCCATTTCTAGCACAGTAAAAGCAAAAACCAGACCAACCACTGTTTAAAAAAAAAATGGGATTTTATTCTTTTAAATCAATGAGTTTTGGAAGTAAAAGAAAATACATCAGATATAATTGACCAGTGAAATAAAAAAAAAAATGAAAAATTATTCACAAATTTTTTCTATGCAGCTTTCTAGATATGTATATATATGCATTTGAGTGACTTTCATTCAAAAGAAAATTACTGTAGTAATGAGCTTGAATATTTAGGAAAATTAATTTGCAAAACACTGAAGGTAGTAAATGCATTTACTGCTTTGCTTTGTTTCCCCATCACTGCTCATGTTCTGAGGTAGAACAAAGAGCATATATTCTGCAGCAAACAGAAAATGTAGACAGATTTGTGGACCTGTTGGCTTGTAGAGTGACAAGTTTTCCCTGCTGAAGTTAACAGCTCCCTTGGAAGGACTTTAGGAACAAGTCAAGTGCTAGGACAGTGCTTTCATGAAAGTAGTGAACAAAGAAGGGTAAGGGTAAACAACACAGAAGTATCACTGATGGGCTTTTCAGAGCCAGGCTGCATGAAGTCTGCAGCTGCTGTGGGGGAAGGCATTGTAAAAACAAATTCTGTTGAATTCTGGTGGTGTGAAGCTCTAGCAACTTGGAAACGCAGTGCTGAGTGTGGGCTGGATTCAAATCCTCTGGGTGCTGCCCAGAGGCCTGGGAAAAGAGGATGACAGGAGCTGAACTCCTGAGGGACACACAGAGGGGCCCTTGGGAGGTCTCTTCTTCAAGGGGACCTGCTGGGCTTGTACATTCATCTCCTTCATACAGACCTAGAGGATTTGCAGATTTTCAAAGTCCAGCCTTATGCTGTCCTATGGTGTCTTCTGAAACTACCATTGCACCCTTTCTGGTGTTTTTGAAGCTATAACCTGAAATTTGTTTTATATTATTTAAATACACATATAGTTCATCATCTGTTTTCAAAATCCTCTCTTCTACTACTTTGTAAGTAACAGAAAAGAGTAATTTTGACTGTTAAAGTACCCTGAGCTCTTCCTGTGATAGATTTCAGCTTCTGGAGTGTAAAGAACAGATGCTCCTGTTGACTTGTGTTTTGGGTTCTGTGTGTTGGGAAGAGGAGGAGGAGGAGGAGTACTTCAGCCTTTTCATAAAAACACTTCAAGAGTTCATCCCATGTCAGTTTTCCTGTTCCTGATTACCTCAGGTGTTTTCCCCCATGTTTGCCTTACAGTTTGCTTATTAACTGTAATGGAATATGAATGATGGAAGTAAGATAGGAATGGGTGTCCTACCAGAAATCATTGAAGAAATTAAGGTTTGTTTCTTTTTTTTCCTTTCCTGAAAAAAATAAGAGTTGTCAAATGGCTTTTCATCTAGGGATCTTAGAGCTTGTTAAGCATAAATGTGTCCTTTCAGAAACTGAGCAACTGAAGGCCAGACACAGAGCAAAACTCCCTTCCAGAGAGTACAAGAAAAGTCCTAAGAACCACCAGTCACTAATTCAGGTGCCCCCCTCCTCCCCCTGCCACTAAAGGCAATGAGTGGTGCTTTGGAACCTGAAGCTTTTAGAGGAGCATGGAACACACGTGCAGAGATAGTAAATGTTCTGCTTTTCCCCTTGGATTTGCTACTTTCATATTCCAGGACTGAATTTGTATCCTATTTGGGATCCTATTTGTACTCTATTTGGGATGGCCTGCAAACTTGCTCTGCTCTCTGGACCTCTGCTGAGATTACTGGTGAGAATGCCACTGTTCATTTTGAGTTTTGTTTGTGATCTGGATACCTGCCTGTCAGGAAATTAATTGGAACCACTTGCTCTTATAGGGGTTGAGCTGAGGGAGAAAAACAATCTGTCAGTTTCAATCAGTGCTTAAGTCATGTTTTTTGATTTGTACAAGAATTAATTTTATGAAGTCCGGATTCTGAATTCACTGAGAATAACATTTATGGATTTCAGTGGCAACAGCACAGGCTCTGTTTCTGCACATCACAAACAGGGACGTGTGAGTGCAGGCTAACACAGAATTCAAGAGAAGGTTACCTTTACAATGTTTCCTTTACTGTTTTCCTGAAGAGAAAGCAGTTTTTTCTGAGACTTGACAGATCTGAAGTCCAGGGGCCTACAAAGCATCCCTTAAGGGAAACACTGTGTCTTGTACTTTTTCATGGATCTGTAGTTGGCTTTTCAATCTATGGACCAGCTTACCTTCTGGAAAACACCTGTGGTTGCAGCTTTGCTGCAGCATTTGCTTTTAACAAAGAAAATATGAAGCAGAAGTTGGAACAGTCTCTTATCTTTATTTATTCCTGGTTTTGCTTTTTTTCTTTGCTTTTGTATATGAGAATGTGCATTTGGAGCAGGGGGTGATGTAACAAGCGTTCCACAGTCCACCTTCTGTGTTTTATGAGCCACCAGCAGTCCATGAACTACAGGCTTAGAAACAATTCAGAGCACTGGGCTGGAGCCCTCTCCCTGTTTAACCATGCAAACAGCAGGATAAAGTTTTGGCCTGATGCCCATAATTGGAGAGAAATAGAGGGAGAGATTTGACTGACCATATCTGCTGGTGTGCCATGAATCCTGATTTCTTGGCTAGTGGGGGAGAGTCACCTCATTTCCTGCACAAGGTGCAGGGAAATGCAAACTGAGATGCTTACTGGAGGGTACACACATTGCTCTGTGTGTCCTTGTGGCCATTTCCCTATGTTTTATCCAGGTCTTAATCTATAAGTAGTGAGAATTGTTTTATAATTAAATTCCTGGTTCCCAGACTCAGTTGTTTAGGAGTGTTCATTTTCTAATTCTCTTTCTTTAAAGTATTCTGGATATTGGCACAGCGCTCTGCAATTTTAATTCTCTTCTTCATGAGCTGGTTACTTTCCCAAATCTCTGAGATTCAGAAAAGGTTCTTAGGGTTTGAGATAAGCAGTCATTTCTACTACAATATGTACCTTTCTGGTGCTATTTTTCAAATTATATTACTGAATTTCCGAGGAGAGTAATTCCTGTTGAAGATCTATTTTCAATGCTCAGAAAGGATGATGGTTTCTCAGTCTGTAGTTGGGAAGAGATCACAGTGCAAATGAAAGCAAAAGCAAAACAGATCCCTTAGGGAAAGGACTGGGGAAATTAGCCAGGGTTTGGGAGCTTTCTAATCTAAGGAAACCCTCAACAGGGGAAACCAGGGGATCGGAATGGTAAAAATAGGACAGATGGTGTTCCTTGTGAAAATCCTGGGAAGCTGTGGATTTCCTAAGTGTCTGAGCTCTGGTTATTATTCTCCTCTGTGCCTAGCAGCATGCCATGCTTTCCTGATCCATAACTAGAAATCAATATCCATCTGAGAGGTAGTAGCCCTCCAGTAGCAAGAAAACTGACTGGACTTTCTTGGAAAAAACCCAGCTTGTTCAGCTACTCATGCCCTTTGAAATCATAAGGATGGTTTTCCACCCGCAGGAACAGTCCAAGAAGCAGAAGCTTAGGAAGTTGTGATGTCCAGTCACATTATTTAGAGTCAATCCTTGCTGTTCCCATGTTTTGTATTCTGGAAGAGAATAGGGAAGTGTCATTATCTAGCCAAGATAGAATCAACTGAAGTATATTTAGATTTGATCCTGGCTTACTGAACCTTGAACTGATGAGGTCACTAAACAGCTGCTTGCTGCCCAGTGGTTTCTCTTTTTCTCTTTCCAAGTGGACAAATATCCAAATCAATGACTGGATATCAGATGAAGCATCAGTGGAGGGAAGACAGGTTGTATTAGTATGGATGCCATGCATGAGAAAAATATTACAGAATAATGAAGGTAAATGCAAAAACAACTGAGGTGATCACAGCTTTGTTGTCTCTTATGGGTTTTTTACTGTATATAAACTCTGTTTTCAGTCCTGTCTGGTAAGATATCAAAGAAGATGGAGATGTCAAGAGCTTAGCCGGGTAACAGAATCAATAGCAGTGTCCAGCTGTCCTGAACATTAGTTCTGACCCGTACATTAAAACATTGATTCAGTGCATGAACTTAGCAGTGCATTGCAACTGCTGGAGTTGGAGTTCAAAACACACACACGCTTACAGGACACCTGGGTTGGGATGGTTTTTCCTGCAAGCTCCTTGCACAGTCTCTTAAGTTTGGAAGCAAGGCTGTAGTGACATAGGACAGGCTAGGGGACATGGCCGGAAGCTGTGCCAGGGGAGGTTCAGGCTGGACATCAGGAAGAATTTATTCAGTGAAAGGGTTGTTAAATATTGGAATGAATTGCCAAATTTACTATCCCTAGAAGGGCTCAAGAAACAACAGGAAATCTCACTGCTGTGGGCTAGTTGACAAGGTGATGATGTGCCAAAGGTTGGACTTGATCTCAGAGGTCTTTTCCAACCTCGATGATTCTGGGATTCTGTGACAGTGATCACTGTAGTGATATAATGTCTCCTTGTCAGGCATTTTTAATATTTAGTCAGTGTTTAAAATTATTTTTCTGTTTGTCTACAGAACAATAAATCAGTGCTGAGCAGTGTTTGTTCATGTTTGTAACAGGTGTCCCACTGCTTTTGGAAAGTGAAAATTGTACACCCTGTGAGTTGCCCTTGACTTTTCAATATGAGAAGTCTTTTGAACAGTTCACTGACATTCCCGTGACTTGGCTGGTTCTAAAACATTTGCTTCTTTAAGCACTCTCTTCAAAAAATGAGTATTCACAGTGTCAGCACATGAGATGACAGTGTGTGCTAGGCACTACTGTGATTAGAATAAATACTGTATTGAAACCTGGATGGACAAAGAGCTGTAATTTTGGTGTGATTAACTGAGATGGATTAAATTATTCCCACAGGTTTATTGGTTTATGCTGAGATAGAAATGAGTGAACTAAGCTAAATATCATGAATGAAGAAGCTTTTCTTCTCAGTGAGCAATATGCTCATCTTAGAACAATTGTGACTTAGTTCTGCAACACACCAAACAAATATAGTTTTGAGACCCCTGATTTTTAAGATTTTGAAGTATTAAACCATTTGTATTCAGAACACAGTCTAAGGCTGAGAGTTTAAACCATGAGAAAATTAAGTTTTTCCTGTTGTTCTCTCACTGTTTTTACTATAGATGTGCACATGAGATGCTTCTATCAGAGGATTAAATCAAATACTTAGAGGCTAATTCTCACAGCTTTACTCAATCAGTCAGTTTGATTTATTGTTCTTGGCTTATAGAGTTCTCATCAGTTAACTTATTCTCTCAACAGGTGGTCACATAATTAAAATGGATTTATATTGCAATTAAAGCATGAAGCTTTCTCTGTTTGCCAGGAATCATTCCTATTTTAAACCAGTGTATGAGAGGAGTGAAGTACTGGGGGGATGGGTGTTGATGAAAATGGCTTGAGAGTGTTGGAGAAAAGTTTTATTCTTTGGAGCACCTTTCTGAAGATGCCTTTTTTTTTTTTTTTTTTTCCCCTTTGGAAGGGGGAGTGACATTTTAAAAGACTGC
>VXAC01007106.1:166832-210398 GCA_013399225.1 Rhipidura dahli | reverse complement strand
TGAAGATGCCTTTTTTTTTTTTTTTTTTCCCCCTTAGGAAGGTGGAGTGACATTTGATAAGCATGCAGATGGGTTGCTTCTGAAGTGATGACTTTAATGGTGCAAAGAAATGTTAGAGGCTTTTCAGAGCTCCAGGGAGGGAACTTTCACTAAGAAAATGTTTATATAGGCCTGTTATGTCTGACCTGGTTGTTCTGGGTTTGTTTTGTGGTCAGCAGAGAGAAATAGGCACTTTTTGTTCCAATTCAACTCATCTGTGGGGGAAAAGAAACTCATCTAAAATTGATCAGACAACTGGGCCCTGAAGTACTTATTTCTCACTATGGATTATAAGGAGAGTCTGAGGTGCCAGGCCCAGCTGCTGGCATCTTCACATCTTCACTGTAGTTCTCTAAAGTAAAGAGAAATAAATCAACACTGGAAACAAATAGAAAATTAATCCCACTTTGGCTGCAAGCTGGGTTGGTTTCCTGTGCTTCCCCATTCTTTACTCTGATTTTAACAACTAGGCTGTTTTTAGTACTTTCGTCCACCCTGAGGTATCCACCCAAGACCAGCCAGAGGATTGAAACCAAGCTCTGCTCCTCTGGCTTTGTATCTTTCCTTACAATCTGTTAGGTTTTTTTGTATTGTAGGATCTGGGATGGGTTTTAGTTAGCTGTTTGTTTGTTTCTGCTGGATGGTTCATTTGTTCGAACAAATCAATTCTTGCAAATCCCTGTCAGTTGCCAGCTCTGAGGGGCTGAGCTCACACTGCACCTTCTCCTCTGCCGAGCTCTGGGCTCAGCTGCTTGGATTTTGTGTAGTTCAACCTGGAACCCGTAGCACTGAGAGAACTCTTGATGTGCCAGCAGATGTGAACATTCACAAGACGCAGCTGCTGCAACCTCGTCCTGCTGGGAAACCGTGATAATGCTTTTCTGGCTGCTGGGGGCTGCTCTCTGCTGGCTTATAACATGATTTTCACCTTCCAGGGAGGATACTGGAGCACAAATGAACTGTAAAACTACAGGAATATTTCTTCTGGTTCAATTTCTCTTTTTTTTTTTTTTTTTTTTGGTGTTTGTTTGTTTCTTTTGTCTTGGAAATTTATTTTGAGTGTGGCTGTAGTTGTTATTTTTCTCAAATATAACTTGTTGTGTGGGTTTGCTGCTGGTTTATTTACAGATTATGGAAATTGCCAAATATTCAAAGAGCAACGCTTCAATTTTATAAAGTGCCAAGGCTCAGTTCCAGTTTATTGCAGGTTTTTGAGCCACTTTAACAATTCGTTTTTCGAAGGGACCTGAAAGACCTGAATTCAGCAATCCCATTAAAACTCCAGGTTTTCGATTTGCCTATAGCAGCTTTGGAGGGCTCATCCAGAAATGCATTTCAAAAGCTGGTTGGGATAAAAAGAATAGGTTTTTTTGTGCCCAGAGTTGAAGTCAGCATGCAAAGAAATCTTACAATACACAGCCTTTATTTTGTCTGAGGAGGATGCCTTTTTTGTTCACTTTTCAATTTTCCAATGTGAGATTCTCCAGAGCGTGACTAAGGTGACAGGCAGAGCTAGGTGCTCTGGACTTCCTCCTGGAATGCAGCCCTTGTTGTTTCTGTCTCAAACCCAAACACCCAAACTGTGGTGATTTGAGAGTGGCCACATTAATAACCCTGCTGCAGCCCCTCTCCCTTGCTCCAGGAGCTCCCTTTGCCCACAGCACCTCTGCTGCCTTGAAGAGCTCATGCACCACGTGGCATTTAAAGCTCTCATCTCTGTTCAAATTCAGAGGTAAAAAGTGAACGTGCCAGAGGGGTGAGGAGATGCTCTCTGCTCCAAAAGGTGTGGGGTGTGTGACAGCTCTGCGCTGCTCACTGCCAGCCTGCCTCATGAACTAATCTCATTGTCTTCTGCATAACATGGGCTTTGGCACAGGGCAGTAATTACCAGCTGCCTCCTGGCAGTTGCTGATGTAAAACGCTGTGGAGTGTGTGCCATCTGCTGCTTGAGCAGCCATTTCATAGCCTGGGAAGGAGAGCTGGGCGAGGTCTGAGACGTTGCAAATGTGAGGTGTGAGGATCTGCAGGGCAGGTGCTAGAAGGGGACTTGGCATAGCAGGGTGGTTTTACTGAAGGCCATGGAACCTGTGCTCTCTGCTCCTGCTCCATCCCATTTGCTGTGCCTCTCTTTTGATCCTGAACAGCTCAGAATTCATTTTCAGGTGGATTCAGTTGGTTTGTGGATATGGGCTCATGGGGCTGTTCTGCAAGGGGTCCTATTTTCCCTCCTTGCTGCATGGGTATAAGGACAGGGAGCACAGAGGATCCCCTCTCCCTCTTTTTGTTTGTTTAGTTTGTTTTTGTGGTTTTTTTTTTTTTTTAGTTTTGTTTGGAGTTTTTTTCCTCTCTCCCTCCAGTTCATGAAAGAATTGTTTTCTACTTCTTTCCCCACCTTCCCTGTTGAGGTGTATGGACACTGGAGAAGGGGCAGGTGATTCCTTGGCTTTTAGCTGTTTCTTTAAAGGCATTTGAATGTCTTTTTTCTTTTTGTGAAGACTTCTGAAAGTCTATTCATTTAAAAAATATGTTGAGCTATAACCTGTCGTTAAGACTGCCCTGGCCTTTGTCTGTTGTTTGCTGGTCAATAGTTGCCTGGCTTTGACAACTCAGGATCAAATTTTTCATGCTTAGTGGGAGACTCAGAGGAATTTTTCTGGACACTTTCACCAATTCCATTTTTACGAGAGAAAAGCAAGGGAAAATGGGTTGAAGGCATCCTTAATTTTGAGGTAACCACATTTTGAGTTTTGGCTTTGCAGGTAATGTGTGTGTCTAGGCTAGAGCAGACAAATACTTGGATTTGCCTGCAATTAGTAGATCTGTGGTACACAATAGAAACTGACCTACTAACACATGCGAAAAGTTACCCTGAAGATAGGACTTTTCTGGTATTTTTTTAAAGGAGGATGTTGTGCACTCACACCTGTGCTTCAAGGGTGGAAGGGAAGGCAAATCTTTCTCCTTCACAGAATGCAGATGAGGCATGTTATCCATGAAAGTTATAAGACTTTTCGCATCTCCTCTTATCAAGTATTAAAGTTGTTACTTAAAGTGATTAAAGAATAGTTTTAGGAAATATTATTATAATTAGAATGTAGAATTAACTGAATTCTTTATTTAGACAATTATGAAAATGTTTTAAAGGTGTTTAGAGTGTGTAAATAGTTTTAAGAAATGTAATATTAGCTTACCCAGCCTGCAAAAAGCACACACCCTGTTCCTGCAACCCGGCGCCATGGAAACCCCGTATTCAAATGAGTCCTTCTCCCGCCGAAGATACTGTTACACACCCACGAAGCCTGTCACCAGAGCTGGGAGAGGAGTCGACCAACCACTGTGAGACACGGGGGCAGAACTGAGGGAGGGGTGGAGCAGAGCCGACATTCCAGCACTCTTTCCCAAGCCGCAGCTCCCAGTTCTTCCTCTTTCCCATCACCATCTATCCAGCGAAGGAGCTCCGGTGCTGTCCAGACCGCTTTCCAACCACGCTTTTTTTAAGCAACCAGCACCAAAAGAAAGCTGTGCCCGGGGTTTTGTTAGCCAAACCAGCTAGAAAGGTCTTCAATATGTGAAGGAATCCGGAATTAATCTCTTTTACTGATTTTTCTAGGTTTTTCTTTTTGGTTCTAGTTTTCTAATTGTTAAATAAACCATTTTTTTACTTGCTTTAATACCTGGGAGTAATCCTCCTTCACATATAACAAGGCACCTCTGTGACAACCTACATAAGACCACTGAAGGCCTAAAACTCTGCTTTCTAAGAACTTGACATGCACATCCTGATGGAGAGGTGTTCAGGCAGAGCAGTTTGTGTGTGAGGGTGGGAAAGAAGAGGTGTGGGACACTTGCTAAAGCAGGAGATCAACAGCTGGGTGATCTCAGTCTCCATTTCTGACTACTGCTCATTATTTCATAAATTCCAACCTCATTTCTGAAGAGAAGCTTGTACCAACTCTTGGGTACCAATTCCTCACATTGAAGGGGCATTGGGTGCTGGTACAGCACGAAGAATTTGTTGCTTCTGCCTGAAGCTGACATACAATTAAATGAGAAGATAATGGAACAGACCTATAATTAAGTTTTATGGTATCTGACTGAAGTTGATCACTAAAACCTTGCTGAATTATTTTATCCCCTGTTGTTGTTAAATGAAAGGAATAATGGTGCAAATATACACCTAAAATCTCTGGGGGGCAATTTTTCTGGCCCTCTATGGAAAAACAAGGTGAAACCTATATAGACTTGGACGTTGGATTGACTATGAGAGCATTAACTCATCCACTCTTCTTTAGTTTGAATAGAGATACGAAATGCCTGCTGACACAAAGAACCATTACTTTTGATTTCTGATGTGCCAAAAATTCAAGCCAATGCTGTGGAAATGCAGAGGTTTGTGTGTGTGTGCACAAGCACACAACTTGTCATAATTGGTGTCTTTGTAACATTTGATTCATTTTTGTTATTTTTTTCTTTAGACAGAATGCAGTGTGTTGTAAAGTCTGTCATTCAAGACACACTGAATGCTGCCAGCTACTTCTTTTTATGAAAGATGAATTTTGAAATAGATTTGTTGCTCCCCTATTTTTCAATTACTAAGAAAAAAACCCACAAGCAATAATTTTTATTAACCTTTCAGTTTATTTCATTTAACCCCAAATCTTAGGGGTTTTTTTCCTAGTTATTTGGTATGAAAGTTTGTCACATGTGTTCACAGGTCCATGCTTTTTCTAGAGATGGTCTTCACCCTGCAGTATCTGAGCACCTTTTTATTTCACTGACCACTGAGGTAGTGTTAATCATGTTTGTAAGTAGTTCATTAAAATAAAATCTTCAAAAATTCAATGTGGGGAAGAGTGTTTCTGAAGAGCTAAGAGGGAGTTTAAATGAATGTGTTGTTTACATTAGAAAACTAAAAGTGTGTGAGTATTAAGTGAGTTTAATTTTGTGATCATTGTGTTGAAGCAGTTGCTAAGAAAGTTTTGTACATAGCATAAATGAATTGTATTCCTCAGAGAACTTTATTCAAAGATTACACTTAGATGTCACACTGAACCTTAACTCTTGCTCATTTTTGAAGCACGTTTTGAAGCATCGTATTTAAAGAATGCAACAGCTGTCGCTACCAGAGAACACAAAAGGGTGGAAAACTTTCAAAATTGAATGTTTTAATAGTATTTTCCTCTTCAAAGTAGTGGAAAAACTATTATTTCAAATATTAGTATTACCCATATTTAATTGGCATTGGTAGATGAACAGTAAAAAACCTTGTGTGACAAATGGATATTTATAACCTGTACCAGTTATCCTGACCTAACATATTCTGGTATCTGGATATGCTTCTCACATTCTGTGCTCACTGAAGAGACCAAAATATGTCCAAGGATTTTTATCCTATGACTTCCACTATGCCTTTTTTAAAATAATATTTCTGTTTCTTCACCTTTACTCAAAATTGCTAATATTTGGGAAAACTGTGAAACTATTAGCTCAGAGTATCCTTTCATGGAACTAAAAGCTATCTTTGTTTTGAAGGAGGCTGTACAGATACTGAACAGCTTCTGTGTTTCAGCTGTAAATGTAATATAAGCACACAATCAGCTCTGTCCCTCTGTCCAAAGCAAAGCTGTAAATTATGTGTATGTATTTGCATATAAAAAAAATATTTGTTGCAAAATTTTTCCCTTTTCCCCATGGATTTCCTATGTTTAAAAGATGATTTTTGATAATAGAAAAATACTGATCTTGCAGAAGGCACCTTCTGAGAGCTGGTGGTGAGAGCAAAGCATGTGGCCACAACTTCTTCTAGATTAGTAGCCTTTTTGTTTAGCATGTAATTTAATGTAAGAACATGGTAAATCTCTCTGGATTTTTGACTTGTGTAAATCCAAACTCACACTGACATGGTGTCTTACCTCCCTTTTCTATGACAAGTAGTTTTGTGTCAGCATATAACTCCTTTCTAATACTCCTTTCTAATATCACTCTGGTATATTTCACTACAAAGGAGATGTTTTTGAAACAAACACAACCCAGTGTGATAATTTGGTGGTTTATATAATTTTTAACCATTGACCGAACAGTGAAAATTAAATAAGCAATCTTTTCCTAAGAATGATTATTTAAAGCGAAGCTATTAATAAAATCCTCTGACAGGTGGAGGCACTTAGTAATATCAATTAGTTCTCTCTTTAGATATGAAGTATTCATTTTATAAATTTATTTATTCTCTATATAAAGTTTGTTGCCTCTTGAAAAATGGCTTGCTATTGGGAATACATCTTGCTATTCATTTAGAAGAATATTCTGTAGGTTGTACAGACAGGATTTCAACAGTTTGAGGAAAAAAAGAACAAGTGGTTTGTTTTGCAAACACGAAGATGAGGCTGAATGTTGGATTAAGAAAGAGATTAAGAGATGGCTTTGTGGATATCTTCTGTTCAGGTACTGTGTTTGCTGTGTGGAGATGAGAAGTTATCCTAGGCTGTGATAGAAATGTATGCTCTTTTCTTCAACTCCTTATTTCTTAGTTATCTTTCTCTGTTAAAGAGAATTAACATTGTTAATCTGTTAAATCTTTTGGGGACTCAAAGATAATTTGTTTCAGGCTGGCATAGAATAGTCACCAAAGAGCAGAAGTAAAACTGAATTGTAAGGACTTAATTCATCATTCAGGTTGCTCGGCTGAAGATCTGCATTAAAATTGTAAAGCAGAATAAATACCAATAGCTGTGAATCATATCAGCATGGGGATGTTAAAAAAAATCAGATATGTTTTGGGGTTTTTTTTACCCCCCTCAGGCATTTTAAAAAGTCACCATGTTCTCAGTGGGCTGAAATAGAGAAGGGAGATCTGATTTCATGTTCCTTTTGCTCTGTGTTTGGGGTGCAAAGAGGGAGGGAGGCAAACACCTGCGTGCTCTCTGCAAAGGAGCAGTCAGGTAATTCACCAGATATTTTAAACAGCTCCAAAAGGACTGGAATTGGAAAGCTGGTGTCTATTCAGTCTTTTCTCTCCTGCGGAAAAAGTAGTTATGTAGTCAGTCTGAGTCTTCCCTTCCAAAGGGATGTTCTGGGAAAATTCCACTTATATTTTATAAAACTAGTGTCAAATAAGAGTAATTGGAATATGGGGTATTACTTTGATCTGCTCCTAATAAATGCTAAGTGGCAGAGAAAACTGTGGGGTTTTTTCCTTTCCTAGAGTTTTGTGACAGGGGATGTGCTGGGTTTTTCATTACTTTCATTTTTCCCTTGAAGATACAGTAATAACCCACTCAAATTCACTTCTAAATATAAACAGGTTAGACTATGCCTAATCTCTGAAAAAACTGTGCTATTACTGACTTTCTTTAAGGCATGCCAACCTTTTATTTAATATGTTGTATATATAGAAAAAAAAATGTAATTTTTACTGGACAACAGGAAAAAGTGGCGTCCTCCCATGCAAGTGAATTTGCACCTTGTGGTTGAGTCAACTGAGTAGTTGGAGGGAGCTTGGAAAAGGGAATTATAGTTCCAAATTGGGGGGGAAACAATATCTGAAAAGAGGAGAAAACAACAAAGAGAATTAATAAGGTAAAAACAGAAAAGGGAAGATTTTCTGTGTCTGTTTGTTCATCTAAGGGATTTTGGGAAGATGCACTCAGCTGAATTACATTTTGCAGAGTAACGTGTTTTACAGAGATGTGTGACTTCGGTTTTTCTTGTGGGTTATGATGGATCATGTTACAAGAAGGTTTGTAAAAGGGGCCATATTGCTTTCTTTTTTTAAATTTTTTTTTATTTTTATTTTCAATTTGTTATTTGTTGTTCTTCACATGGTCTGTTGAAGTCCAAACCTGTTAAAACATTTCACGGTGCAGTGGTGGGATTGTGGCACTGTTATCAGCGTAGATCTTGAGACCATAACAAACTCAGAGATGCTGTTTAGAAATCATGTTCCTGTGCTTGCTTCCCCTTTGCTTCTGAAAGTACTCATTCATGCTGATCTGAGGGTGAATGGGGAGGGGAATTCTCTTGGAATTCTTCTTTAGGCAGCGTTATGTGGATGAGGAGTTCCTTTTGTTCCCATATCTGCACAGCCTTGGTCCAGATACATGGTTAGGAAAAGTCAATATTTTCCTGTGTATAACCCTTTTGGAACACGTAATCTGCACAGAACCCTCTGTATTGCTGACTTGTTATTCAGCATCACACACAGATAATCATTATTCTTGTGAAATAAACACAAGAGTTTGACAGTGACTTAAAAAGAATGTTATTTGTGTGAAGTCTTAAGTTACAGCAAGGGTTGGCTTAGGTTTTCCTTGCAATTACTCCTTTGTTTCCCCTCATCTGCTGCAATATCCTGGTAAATGGTGTCAAAGGTGTAGGGAATGGGGGGTCAGTTGTTCTCTCTTTCCTTCCCCTGCCAGGGGAGGCTGCAAAGGCAGGCAGCAGAATTTCGCTCTGGTGAAATCCTTGCCCAAATAGGAAGGAATGTGCAGAGAGAAATCATATTTGAAGGCCCTGGGTTTTGCGTGTTGTACTCTAGGAGCCCCCTGAATTAAAGCATCTTTTGCAAGAATATCCTGACAGAAACCTCATTAAGAGCCCAACTCCTGAGATGCTGTGCAGTCCTGAGATGGTCATGGTCTGGAAGGTGAAGGAAAAGGGCATTGCCTGGAAGCATCCATTCCTTGAGGGGCTGTGTCACGCACTGAGGAACAAGCTGGGGAGTGCTCTGGAAGGGGAAAAAAAATCCCCCTCCAAAAAGGAATTCCCAGTAAATTATGTGGCTGCTGAACCTCACATATGAAATGTCAGAGCTCCTGGCTGGCTGTTTCTCATGCTGATGCTTCCTGGCTGCCTTGGGACAGCTGGAAATTGGCCCACTGTGCCTCTTCCTGATGTGGTGGCCTTCTTCCTGCACCACCACCATGGCAGCTTCAAGTATGGCACAAAGCAGGAGTCACTCATGATTGAGGCACACTGAGAATGGGGCTCCTTACCCACAGCTACTGCTGCTCTCCCTGCATGAGAAGAAAGAGGGATTTCAAAGGTATAAATGCTGTTGAGGTAAATTTAGGATTTCATTTCCCTGGAGTGAGTCTGTGTAAAGAACAGAAGGGCTGCCCCTCTTCTGCTTTCCCCCTCCCGTGTACCTATTTGAGTTGTGCTTTTTTTTTTGGTTTAACACCTGGAGAATGGCGTGGGGTTTTTTATTTAAATATCTACTCCTCCGGGTCAGAACACTTGCTGATGAAGAGAAGCTTTTAGCCTTATGTTAAATGTGTAATGCTGTCAGACTCAAGTGCAGCACTGGGATTTAAAAGGACATTTCAAAGCCCTATTTTTCCTGCATCTTACTATGGTGTCTGTGTGGTGTCTGTGTGGCTGGGCTCTTCAAAGGGATTTAGCAGAGCAGTGGTATCCTGAAAGGGCTGTAGACACAGTTCCAAGGAGAAACATTAAAATGTTTGCCTGGGGGAAAAATGAAACCATCTGCATGTTTTCAAAGAGTAAGTAATTCTTCTACACCCATGCAAATTGTACATAACAATTGCTCCATTGCTCTTGTTTGAGTTGAGTTTTGTTCTGGGAAGTTCCCACTCTCCATCTTTTACCTGAACAATATTTTAAGAGAGGTGCATATACAGATGATATAATTTTATTTCTCACCTTTAAAAGAGTCAGAAAGTACTCTCTCCCTAACCCCCATTCTCATTTATATTTGAAAGGAGACAATGATCTCTCATCTGTCAACTTGCATGGAGACTGAATCAGCTCAGATCCTGGACAGTGGCTTCTGCATTCTGAAGGCTGGACTCACACGGTCCTTTGCTGGTGGACACAACCCAGAAAGTGTGAGTGGAGTTTCTGGGTTCTTATTTCAGCCTAGTGAGAGATTTCAGACTTCTCCCCATGGCACAGGAATATATTTAAAAGGTGTACAGTTTTATAAGTGAAGCTCTGATCAGAATCTCATGGATAGGTCTGGCTGCAATCCCCAGGCTGGCCTCTGATTTCGGGTTTCCTCACCCAGAATGTTCAAGCAATACTTTTGGGGACAACAAAGAGATCTTTAGATGATCAGAGACACTGAAGGGCAAAAATCATGCTCTACCCTGATAATTATTCTTCTCCTGAGGAGGTGCACTTTTCAGTTTTAACACTGCTTGGTGATGATTAATCGAGTTGTGAGGATTAAATTTTCAGCAAGAGTTATGAGATACTTTCCTAAAGAATAATGCATTTTAAATGTTACGTGAGATTTAAGAATTAAAATTTTATCTCATATTTCAAAGAATTTTAAATGACCTTCAGACTGAGCCAGCCAGTGGTTTGAATATGCTAATGAAATCACTTTGCTGGCAAGATGTTTTGTTTGGTAATGAAACACAAAACTGCTGACCGTGTTGAGCTGCTGCTGTTTGTCTGTCTAAGACAGTAATATTCATCCATGCAGTGTGTACAGGCAAAGTTCAGGGATGAATATAGATGGCCAGGATTTTCTGGGAGCTCATGTAATAGTGTCCTGTAGGTTGTGATCTTTGTAACCAGCTGATGACCTTTATTTTACACAGATAATGAGAGAAAGTGGCATTACTCTGTCACTTAGCTCCATGAATACAGAAATAATTGAGTTCTCATCACTAATCATTTTAGCAAATTAGAAAGTCTCACTTAGCCCACATCTTGTACTTTTACTGAGTAATATTTGATGTATTGTGAGAATGTTTATTGCTTAATTCACTGCTCAGTGAAGATATCAAAGTCTGACTCCAAGGTTTTGAATGAATTTCAGTCTTTTTGGGGTCATTTTGTGTTTGGGTTTTTTTCCTACTTGATTGTTGCTGTCATCTTCATTAGGCTGAACCCAGAGGAATATAAGTCAAGTTCCAGGCTGAAGTATGAACATTACAGCCATCTTGGTAAAAAAAGAGCAAAATGTATCTGCATATGTTGTGACCTAAAGTATTAAAGTTGTTTAAAAAATTTAAAACCCAGATCTCAGAAGATTCAGCTGAATTTAGAAAAGTCCACAGATTTCTTTTTTATCTTGTGCCTTTACTATTGTAGATCTTAGTAAGTTACACTGTATAAATCTGGATTAATTCCAAAAGAGTGGGTGTCTAAAGTTGTAGTTTGTCTGGAAAGTTTTCCTTCCACAGTTTATTCTGTTTGTGCAATTTACCTCATACAGTTCTCACAATGCTGCAGATCAAAAAACTTGGATATTTTTTATAAAATAACCTCAGGTAGTCAAAAAAAAAAAAAATATAAAGCTCATGAAAGATGCCCAAAGCAAGAGGAGAGAATTTTGATACAGTTATTGAAATTCTGGATGACTTTTTATCAAAGCTGATAATTTCTGTTTAAATTCGGTAATTTGATTTTATGCCAAAATTGTTGAAATGAAAGATTTTGCTTTTAGTTTTGGAACAATTTTAGAGCTGAAAAGTGTTCATCAGTTCTGCTGGTCAGATATCCAAATATAACAGGGAATGTATCATCCAGATTCTCTTTTCTGTCACACATAATGAGTGGGGAGTAGGGGCAGGAGGCACGGAGCAGAAGGGAAGGAGATGAGCATATCATAGGGTGATTGTTATTCCAGAGGGAGAAGAAGGGCGGGGGGGAAAAAGCATCCTCATTATTCAGTACATTTCCTGTGAATTTTACCACATCCTTGTCCCAAGCTTCCAATAAAATTGAACAGTGGGCAAAAGTATTAATCAGTCACAGAACCTCATTTCAGTTGTTGCCTTTTAGGTGCTCCTCACACTTCCCTGGACAGGCTTGGGGACCTGAGGCACACACTCTCTGCCTGTGAATGATGGAAAGCTGATGGCAGCTTTTAGGAAGTGCCTGGGCTGGGAAATTTTCTTGGCTATTCCTTCTAATTAAGTTAATTGTTAAGAGCTGGAGATGGGGTCACATTTGTGGCATGGAGATGCTCATAAGAATTGTCTTGCTACAGCAAAAAATTTTCTGTGGCCCACCAAGGGCTGGACCAACAGCGAGATAACGCAGTTCTTTCCCCCAGGAAAATGCAGAAGGTGAAAGCTGTTCAAAGGTGGCACAGGCTGTTACACCAAAAGCATCTTGCTGTGATGAACAGCCAAGGAAGAATGTTTTGAGTCTTTAAATGTACTCTGAACACTTCAGGATTTTTGATCTCCACAAGGAAATTTCTGAAATCCTTTCAGAAGACGGTGAGGCTGGTACTCAGTGCCCTCTCAGGGAAAAGAAATTTTGCTTTTGGGGACATGTGAAGTGAAAGATATTTGCAAGAAAAGTATGTGGGGGGTTGTTTGCTGACATTTTTTCATTCAATTGCTTGATTATGTAAGCCCAGTTTCTAAGAAAAAGTTGTGCTCAGTAGATTTTTGCACTGGGGGCAGGGGACGAGCAGTACGGGCTTGTATTGCTGGTTAGATTGTGGCTTTTCACAGAAACTTTTCTTACCAAATTTAGTAGGAAAAGAACAGATTCATAGCAGATCTGCAGCGAGAGATGATGATGTGTTCTCAGGTTATGTGTAATGTCGATTAATTTCAGTATTAATGTGGTAGATACTCAAGTGGCCGATCCCAGTCATTTTCTAGGGCCAGATTTGTGATCTCAGCAATGTGGCTTAACAGCTTTACCCTGGCAAACTCTCTCCCTTAAGTCCTATTCATTTCCTGTACTTTTTTGCCCTGTTGGGCTTACACTCATTCCATTTTTCTCTTCCTTCCTCCTTTATATTGTTTCAGGGTACGTCAAGTGGGACATTTCTGCAGCATTCAGACATGGAAATGGTCAATTCCCTTTATTTCCATTTTTTTTTAACTTAGTTTTTAAATCATCATGACTTGTTGTTTAACTGAATTTGAGGAAAAAGTGTTCTACTAATCAAAGTATAAGCTGAGAAGCAGGGGATGCATATTTTGCTCCATTTTGGGTTATGTTAAAGTGCACATGCATAGTACCATTTACAGTGCATTCTGTGTGCAGGAATATTTACCAAAGCTTTGTGAAGACAATGTTTGTCTTGTAACATGAAAGGGAAAACTGGGAAAGAATTAATGATTTGGCTACTGTAGCAGTAGCCCATGTTTGCATGATAAAAACCTGCCCAGGGTTACAGATCCCCTTTCTGAAATGACATGAGAAAATGGAAAGAAGTCACTTGGTGAAGAATAAAAGCACTGCCTTAAAAGCTGGGTTACTAGAAATAGCATTGTGTGGATTTAAATTCATAACTGGGTATATAAAATTCTTTCTCTCTGTGGAGAAGTTCTGATTTTCCAAAGGAAAATGTGGGGGGAAAAATAGACTTTTGCTACTGAAATGGTTGTTACGTGGTCCTGAACGAACTGAAAAATGAGTCAATTGTAACACAGTAGTAGTTTTAAACCTGGCCTTTAGTAAATGTGAAATCATTGTTAGTATTAATATTTTGTAAATGTTTCAAAGATGTTAAGTGCAAGCTGTTTTTTTTCCCACATACTTGACTAAACTCATTCCTGGTATAGGTCCCCTGAATGGTCCCAGCCATGACTGTTTGCAGTTATGATTCTACCCTGTTTTTCACTGGAATAAGGCTGGAAAGAGTTTGGATCACTTCCATGAAGGGTCAGGGTCTCCACCACTATATTTGCAATGTGAATCATTTTTGAGGAGCACCAGTCTGACTGGGAACATGAAGAAAAGCAATGGAATTTTATCTGTTATTTCAGGTTGTAGCTCTTATGGATAAGTTTAGCCATATTTCATGATGCTCCCTGCATTACAGGGAGCTGCTGCCCAGGCTCAGGTTGTTGTTTGAGAGCCGTGGGAACGCCACCTTTCCCTGCAGATAACAGATCATGTCTGAGCTGCACGTTCAGGGGGCTCTTTTCTGCAGTGGTGATCTAAAGTTAAGGACAGGTGGCTCAGAGAAACAAGTAATCTTACATTCTTTTTTGGTCTTTATCAAGCGGTCCCGCTCGGTCTAAATCAGGCTTTAAGGCTTTTGTTTGCTCTAATGCAATTACACATGTTTTTTACTCAGACTCCATTGAGCCAGACTTTGGCAGCAAGACTGGATAAGCTTTCTGTAGGTTTTTAAAAGCAAATTGCATTGTGCTGCTCCCTGAGAAAGTGTCTTCCTTGAAAATGTTTAATCCACCCTCTCTCTCCATCAGTTGTGAATGAAACTACCCGCAGCTTACACTGACAGTTTGTGAGTCAATTTGTGTCTTACCGAAGAAAGAAGTTGGTGGGTTTTTGTTTTTTTTTTTTTTTCCTGTGCACAGTGTAATGCACTTAGAGATGTCTTTTTCACTTACAGTATGGGAAGTAAGCCATAGATCTATGATATCCTTCTGCCTTGTGGGCATTTCATAACATGGGCATAGTTCTTCCAGTTCAAGGACTTACTGGATAGGAAAAACAAGGGGAAGAATTGTGCAGAAATGTGCCGATCTTTAGAGCAGTTTTATAGCTTTTACCCAATCCAGTGAAAACTAACCATGAAACTATGGAGTTAAAACCTGGGAATTTCAGTATTCTGAATAAAAATGAAATGTGATAGATGAATATTGACACATGAGTGCATTGTACAAAAGTGTATGGGGTGACAGGATGCAAATTGCAGTAGTATTGGAAAAAAAGTGATGCCTTTTCCTGGTCTTAAAATCAAGAGTCAAACGTGGTTAGAAGGGAAAAAAGGGATTTTACCTTGGTATTTATTTTAAGGATCCTTAGGTGCACCATGTCCAGGTGGAATGCACCTCCATGCACCCGGCAATGCACACCCAGTGCCCCCACTAAAGATCTGGTATATCATTATAGGTGTTACTAATTAGCACATCTATCAAAGATTCCCCATTGAGAGGTTCCAAGGAACCTTCCCCTGGATGGTTCTATCTCAGTTTACAAAATGTGTTCTGGAGAGGACCTTAGGGTCTGGGCACACTGATCCCTCACTGTGAAGCTTCTAAAATGGTCAGTCTCCCAGCCTGACAAACAAGTCCAAGAATGTAGACAAAAAGCACCAAGAATACAGAAGCTGTAAAAAGGTATACCAGGGGTATAAAAGAAAAGGCAAAAAAGTCGTCATGGCATCAGAAGAAAGAGTTGATTATCTCCCTCTCCATATGCAGTGAAGGCAAAAATAAAGCTCACTTCCCAAAGAACCACAAGTTCTCTGAGATGCATTATTGGTGTATATATATGTGTATGTATATGTATATATATATACATGTACACTCCCCTCCAGAGTGTAAATGTGTGAGTGACTGTTTCAGTGGCATTTATGTCAGCTGCAGCACTATCGTTATGATTAGGCTTGTAGAGACTTCCATCTCTGCAAGTTCTTTATTTGAACAAGCATTATAGTTTTCAATTTATCTACAAAAGGGCTTGGAGACCTGGGAAAATGAATGAATGAATGATGCTGCCAAGACTTGTACTGTGCCAGATTTTCTTTGTAATTTTGTGGTTCTTGGCAAAGGTGAGGCTGGAAATCCGTGTTGTTGATCAGCATGGAATCATCTCCTGGGAACAGAAATGCTGTGATCTCGTGGAGGAAAATGATGGAGCTTTCCCTGCCTTGTCTCATGGCCAGACCTGAGATCTTACAATGAGATGCTGTTTCTGAGCTGAGAAAACCACTTGAAGGGATCTTTTTGTCACTAAAACAGACATCTTAATGCTGTCTTAAAAACCTGCAATGGGGTTTTGATGGTTTTCTTCATTATTTTGGGATTCAGTCAGAAAAGATTTAGGGGCAGAAGAATCAGTCTACTAACATGGAATAATGATTGGAGTCCGCTTAAGGAAAAACATTAAGGTAAGCTCAGGGTTATCCCATAATGAACAGTGTAAAAAAGGGCTCAGTCATTGCAATCTAAATTTTCCCTCATCTTCCTTATAGAAGTAACAGTCCCCAGTTTAACTGAGGATTCAGCAGGAGGTAGATAGGCTTCACTGTGACTTTTACCATCCCAATGGAGAATGGGGTCTGGGTTTCAGGGCAGAAAACTCCCACTGAACTTTTGAGGCTACTTGTAAGTGTGAAGAAGGAATGATCTCTTTCAGTCAGTGGCCCAAAATTCCTGCCAGAAGACTTCAGCTGAGCTGTGTGCTGTGAGGCAGAGTCTTAAAAATGACCAAGAAATTACAATATATGGAACCACAGGGTAGCTTTTGGTCAGGCAATCTGCAGCCTCAGCACGGCATCCACGAAGGGTTGTAACAAAGCTTTATGAGAGGCACTACTCATGTTAGAAATGAGCTCTGATGAATGCGAAATTTTTCCAATACCTAGTACTGGTAACAGTCTAACTTTCCAGGGTCCTCAAAAATTATGCCAAAGAACTTTATTTTAAACTGAATGCAAGTAAAGAAACTTGGTCTTAATCAAAATGAAAAATACTGAATTTATTTGCAAGAAGTAGGCGACATAGCACAAACACACAAAATTTTAAATTTTTTTATTCAGCACTGTAAAACAGCAATAAATAGGGCATGAAAAAACTCATTTGAGGTGATGTCTGTGATGGTGTCACAAGACAGCTTTATACTGCACTGTGAAGGAAAGCTCAGTGCCTCATGATTGCTGAATGAATTTACTTTCCCAATCAGCCCAGCTTCTGTGGGTGAGCAACATCCACAAAAACACAACCACCCCCTCTCATGAACTCCATAGGTCTGGAAAGCCTGAGCACCTGGGCAAAGCTGGGTAAAGCTCCTCACTTGGGGAAGAAATGGAAATCTGGAAGTGAGCTCCATCTTCTACTTGGGGGACAGGCTACAACTTCTTTGCATCTAGAGGTAAGTTTACAGTGAAACTGAAAATTTTCTGTTTACTGAGTTGCTATTTACAGTGACACCTGATGGGATTTGAGAAAAAAAAGAATTGTCAAAGACAGAGATGTAAAGTTTTTCTTTTTCTTCCATGGCTTCAAAGCTCCGGTATGTGGAGGGGAGCCCCTGGTAGATTTATTGTGCCCCTTGCCGAGGGAGAAAAGGAGGTGAAAATAACTAAAATGCTTTTTGAATATGAATCCACAGACATTAGGGTGCATTGAGCCAAGCTCAAAGTAATGCAGATGGCAGTTTGTTTGATGACAGTATCTTTCATAATATTACAATAATTATTTTGATGTTTTTTGAATATTTTGCAATCTGAAAGAGGAGGTGTAAGTAGTCGATAACCACTGTTAAAGCACATGTGCAGTTTGCCATGGGCACTAATTCTGAAATTTCTTAACAATCTTTACACAGCCTTTCCCAAAACACACTTGAAGATAATATAAAGGGTTCTACAGAACGGCTCAATGCAATGCCACTTTTCTGCAGTAACACATGAAAAATGGTGCAGCAACAAGTATGATTGCTCCGATCTCATGTCTCACGTTGGTGGTGTTAAAATACTAATTCAGACATTTGACTAAGTTTGGAATACCAAGCACACAAAAAGTATTGTCATCTTCACATAAAATACAACCAAACATCTTTGGTAACAAAACCCAAACCAAGCCAAAGAAACCCAACAACAAACACCCCACTGTTACTGCATTTACACAGAATGTGTGACTATGGTGTACTGCAGAGATTTTCATCATTTTTAGGGCAACCTATATGCTCAGTAGTGCTCCAAAACAATTCCAGTCTCATGTTGGAAAAGTCACTTATCTCCTTTGAGAGAAGATCCTGGTTTTACTTAGGGTCTTCTGGAGAAGACTTTAGATGCTGCAGTAATATGAATTAATAGGAGGAACTCTGAATGAGTTTTATGTGACACCGAGGACTCTGTTGAGTGTTTCTCTTATATAAACATTTAGCACATCAGGCTTATGTAAAGATATCTGTTCAAAAACTTCCTCCTGGGTACAGCTTCATATCACACATCTCTGATTTATACTGGTACAGGTTAAGACAAATGATCACTGTGCAACTGCTGGGAATTAGGTTAATGCAAATTATTTTGCTATAGGTTCTTGACTACTGCAGACTTCTGTTTGAGCTCTCAGACAGGTTGCCTTCCAGACAATTTCCAGGATGAGATTTTGGGAGCAGGTGTTGGCTGTGGAAATTTACTTAGTATTAAACTTACTTGTCTGTTTCCACTGACTTTGGAGACGATACCTTTTTTTTTTTTCCATCATTGTCCTTCACAAAAGACCTAATTGAAAATACCTGTCAAATCATGTCTCTGGTTTCCCTCTTCTTCCCCCTCCCCCCCATTAATTGGACACGTATTGTGTTTGTGTGGGAAGGAAGGAGGCTCTGTAGCAGGGTAGCAATATTGCTGGGAAAAGAACATTAAAATGGATAAAGGGATTTCCTGGTGGTATAAATACCTGCACACGACCTCCCTGTGCTCCAGAGCCCTCCTCTGTGTGTACATCCAGGTAAAATCCTGGAGCAGAGTTGGAAGTGCCATTCATCCTGCAGGATCTGCTCTGGTAGGACACGGGACAGGCGGCTCTCTTGCCTCTTGGAGGGTATGAGCTGCCAAGCATTTGCTTCCTCAGACACCTTTGTGCCCTTGAATTCTGACTCTTCTCCCTCTCTGCCTCTGATAATGCACCACAGCGCTGCAGAGTGCCTGCAGGTCTCCAACCATGCCACCAATGTTGTGTCTACAGGTACTTTTTGAAAATACTCTTGCTCTCATTTGTAATTTTTGGGTGATACATGAGTTCATCAAGTTCTCAGTATTTTAAGTGTTTAGTTATCAGTGTTATGTGTGAATGGGAATACACCAAAGTAGAAGCAATTTCACAATACTCTGCATATAAATGAATCAGAAAAACCACAAATGTCTGTGTTTTAGCTAAATACGTAATTTTCTCTAAGTTTGTTACAAGATTAGACTCAAATATGCTACCAAATTAAAATAGGTTGAAACACTGTTGTTGTTGGTGTAACTACAGTCTTCAATGATGTGTCATGTAAATTAATTGTAAGGTTGTTTATTATGCAACCACAATTTTAAATAATATAAATTACTTTACATAGGAAATATATTTAAAAGATATCAGGTATAAATACCGTTTGGGTGAGTTTTAAAGAAGGAAAAACATTGCTTTGCAAGGCATATCCCAAGCTGAAGCTACACTAAGGTTTAAGTGGGGTGTTGAAAACTGGTAGTGGAAATCTTGTCAGTAGTTTTGAATTTTCTATGTTTGCATATATAATCCAATTAGATGCACTTAAATACTAGGACTATTTAATCACTGAACATGTGAGACAAAGAGTTTCTTTCAGCATTAATACTGCAGAGGTGGGATTCTGGAATACAGGAATTGTTGATAGAAAGCCTTCAGGAACAGAAAAAGAAACAGTTGATTTATGTGAAATTGCATTAACTTTAGAGTTTTATTTGGAGTCTTCCCAAGAACCAAGCTTTCTCCTGCAAAGCATTGGTAATAAAGCATTTTAATGAAAAGAAAAAGCATGTAAGTAGTGAAAACTGATCATCAGTAACAGAAATCAGGATCATCTTATACATTAAGCAAGAGGCACAAAATATCCTGATACAGCTGTGGGTTAGCAAGAGTGGCAGGGAACAGGAGAATTTAAATTTTGTATGAGGTCAAATTTATCTATCTGTATCACAGCTGTACTTTCTAGATTCATCTGACTTTTAATGGAAAGGACACAATGACAGCCGGCCCAAAGCATCTCTCACCTGCTGCAAGGTTTAGGTTTTGGTATTTTAGGTTTTTGGTATTTAGCTGCCCCGCCCCAGCACAAATCCCACTGCATTCAGTGGGAATTTTAATTGCAGGATCATGTCCAGAAGATGGTCCTGTGAAAAAATAACCCTGGGAAAGCAGAGACAGAGGGTCTCTTGACTATACGGAGTCAAGATTTACAAATTTCATACATAGATTAAGGAATTGTAATAAATGATGCCACTCCGTTGAACTCATGTGAGGAGAATTTGTGCACAATGTAATGGTGAAAGAATTTTGAATAACTACTTATTTTAAATGTCAAAAGTTTTGAAAATGGATGTAGCAATCCTGCATTACAAGAAAGGTGAAAATACTTCTGCTCAAGTACTATGCTGTATCATTCAGCTGATGTTCTGCAGTATCCTCAACACTTTGATTGCTATTATTTCATTGAAATAGCATCATCCTCACTTAATTTAAATCATTATTAGCCAGTCAAAAATTATACTTTCATGCATAAAAGTTATAGTATGTGGATTATGAAATAGTGGAAAAAATGCAACCAGTAAACATTTAGATCTTAACAGAAAAGTTGAATTGCTCTACGTGCATTGCAGTTATTAACACAGTCTTTATTTTCACTGCATCTAGATTAGTATAAGCATGTTTGTCTAAGTAGATTTTACATCTGTATATCTAAACAGGACATTTTACTCTTATGATTACTGTTGTAAAATGCAAAGATTCTAATCCCTAGTTAAAACAGACTGTTTTGAACAACAGGAATGTGTTCTTTAAAATGTGGGTTTACATATCTGAATGTTCATGAACATTAATTTTTAATGTTCTGTTTTATTGCAGTTGTTAGAGGGGACAGTACATGCATTTTTTTTCCCTACTTACACATGAGAGACTGCCATATCTCTATATTGCATTCAGCAATAAATGGTCTCATTCTTCAGGCACTGGCTATTACTGAGCACAGATCTGAAACACCCCTGTGAAAACACCAGAGATAGATAAACAGTGTGTTTCTTGGTGCTGGTGATGGAAAATTTTTATTTAGGCCTGACTTTTTAAAAGAATCCAGAATTTAACATCTTGTTTCTCTACCTTGACAAAGCACTCTGAAATGGGTTTTTTTGTGTCTTGGCACTTTGAAAATTGTGACTTTTGGATGCCTCAAAGCAAATGTCCCAAACTGCTGCTCTTGGAAACCCAGATCATCATTCATTGTGGAATTTGCACAACAGTGAGGGCAATTTCCTGAGAACAAAGAATTAGTTTTTGTGTGCAATTGAATGAATCGGCATGTGGAAGCCGTGTGAGGAGAGGAACAGGTCTCCTCCATAGGAGTGCAATGCTTCCCCTGCTCAGCAGTTTATGTAAACTGGGTTATACCCATAGATGATACAAAAAACAATGCATCAAAAGGCAGCATGACAATTCCTAGTCCTGCCTTGGAGGATGTCCCACTATTTTTAGTGGCAGCTCTCCCTGGCAGGTGCCTGTTAGCCTGACGGCTGTGTCCCTGTGTTAAATGCTCGCAGACGAAGCTGCAACAGCACAGAAGGCACTGCCTGCCTCGAAGGCTGTGTCTTGAATCTTGAATTCTCATGAGTGCCATCTGTTTTCTCTTTGCTCCCAACTCGTGCACGTTGGTGCATTGGCTTTACCACGACAACGCCGGGACACCCTTGGCCAGGCCTTCACTACTCGGTGCCCTCCTGTCACTATGGCAATCAACCTTCCACCTACGGGGTGATGGCAGGTAAGAGGCCAGCCCTCAGCTGGGTGAGCTGTCAGAGTGTGGATTTCAGCCAGTTTTCTTTCAGAGTGACCAATCCAAGACAATTGTTTAAAGAAAGACGGGATTTGGATTCAGGCTTTGGAAAAAGGGTCAGAAAATTAGGGGGCAGTGCCCAGAGTTTCCCCAAACCTCTCAGTCTCTTGTGAAATCACTCTGTATCTTATATCTCCCTACAAGGCTGGGAAAGTCCTGCCTTTTTGCTCACCCCAGGGGTAGCTGAATTCAGGAGGCAGATCAGCCACGTGATCGTGGATTTTTACAGTCATTTGTTCCATGTCCCAGGCTCAGTAAGAGTGAGGAACTTTTATTCTGTGTGTGCAAGTATAAGTAGCAGTCAGTGGATAAGGACACAAACCAAATTAACATAACTCTCAGGAAATAACTGGGACTTGGAAATAATCCAAAATCAAACTCAGAATTTTATTTCATTTAGGAATTAAGGAAATACTAGAGTAAATCAGCGTAGACTGATGTATCTGCATAGGGTCAGAGTGTAGACTTCCTTCACGGTGTGCAAATTTCCAAATCCTCCTATTTCCTCATGCATTCCTGTGTCTTTTGCAAACATTCCTGGCATTGTCCAGATCCCAGGGAAAAGTTAATAGGTATTAAACAAATTGTATTGCTCAGAAATTAGTCTTCTTTAATTAAAAAATAAATACATTTTTATTCTTCTCCTTTCTTTCCTTCTTTTCATCTTCTTTTCTTAACCTTTTTTTTTTTTTCTTTAGGCATCAAGCCTGCAACTCCAGAGATGCTCTCAGCAAGTCTCTCCCAGACTCGCATCTTACAGACATGTAGCATGCCCCACCCCAACGTGGTAAATGGTGTCAGCACCTTGCAAAGCAAGTCCCCCTCTTTTAAAGTATTTGTCACTGTTCTTTGAGAATTTTTAGGGGTTTTTTGGTGGTTGTTCCATGTGAAGTGTATAAAATAATCCTTTGAGGTTAGAACCTCCAGCACTGATGGGAGTAGTCAGCATGGTGAAGGAAAACCTAGTGCTAATAAATGGAGGAGGCAGTGGGAGGTTAATGAAGTTCTGAGTTCTTCTACAAAGATTTGTGTACTTTAGAAAATTGGGAAGGATGGCCTAAGAACCTGGATTTTACTGGCTGATTTTTTTACTGATTTTACTCCAGATACACTGAGGAGTGTTAATATTTCTCCCATAATTCCCCCCATGCCTTCTTTAGGTCAGAGACTTTTTAGCTCTCTGTACAGTATTTGGGGGAAACCAGCCTTCAGTCTTAGCTGACTCTTCTTGTTAAGTCTGACATTTGTGAACAAAAGGTAGTGAAAGATAGTTCTGTTTTGTCCTTGAGCAATTTCTTTTTCAGGCAAAAGGATCATTCTGAATGAGTTCTGTTTTTTTTTTTTCCTTTGAGCTTTTACCTGTGTACTTTCCTCAAAGAAATTTATGCTACAGCTAAGCCAAGATAGCATCTTGCTTGAGCATCAGATGGCATCTACGTGGGAATACTCTGTACCAGAAAATAGAGACTGGCAAATTTTAAGCGACTCAAAAGTCCACAGATACATCAGTCTTGTGCCACTTAATTCCAGCTTAGAGCTTGGATTTTTATTTCTGTAAATTTAGGCTATTTGCCTCTTATTTAAGTGCTTCACAGTTTGCTAAGCAATAGGATGGCTGTGGGTGGTGAAAGGAGTTGTTGACAGGTTTCCGTGCGCTGGGGCAAGGAAGCGAAAATGTATCCTAGGAAATTCTAACTCTTGGATTCTCTCATGTGTGTTATGGAATAAATATGGATTACGAGGTGATGAGGGGAGGTTTTTACTGTGCAGCAGTAGAGAATCCCTGCAATGAGCTTTCTCCTTGGTGTTGCTCAGGCGGTCTGGCCCCGTGCCTCTACAAATTCCCGGAGCACGCGCTGAGCGCCGGCTCCTGCGCCCTGGGCCACGGCTTCACCCCCATGCCCCAGCCCCTGCTCACGGAGGACCCCACTGCCACCGACTTCAAGCAAGAGTTCCGCAGGAAAAGCAAGTCCGTGGAAGAGCCCGTGGACATGGACTCCCCTGAAATCAGGGAGCTGGAGAAATTCGCCAACGAGTTTAAGCTGCGGAGAATCAAGCTGGGTATGTGCCTTACGTCCATGGAGAGAAGGCTGAAAGTTTCTGGTGAAAGCCCATTTGTTTCTGAGTGTTTTATGGTTTGGCCTGTGCCATTGTCTGATCATAACTCTAATCCTGCTTTGTCCTGCAAAACTTCCTCCATTCTTAGAAGAGTTGCATGGAATTAATGAATTTCAGCTTTTAGTTTGCAGAAAGGGACTTTAAAATTTCCTGCCCTTAAATTATTTGTCTTAAATGCAGAGAAATTTATTGCTGTTGGATAAATTACATTCAGTGTCAGGTGCGACATTTTGCACAGCCCCAAATTATCTGCAGCTTAGTGCAGGACGTGCTCTAACCTCTCATACCCATCCTCTTCCCCATGGAGTGATTCATCTGATGGTGTGCTGTCATTTTAGAACACAATGAGTGACATCCATGGGAAATCCTTCACACAAGTAGGAAGCTTCTCTTTCTGGTTTATTTTTTTGTGCCAAGTCACAGTTGGACAGCAATTGGTATCTTTTTTGCTGTGACATAACTGCTGAGGACAAAAGTGGGCCGAGCCCCGCCTTTCTTGACTCTATCACTTGTAACATTGCATCAGAATGGCAGGCAGTCCTTCTACTTTATAAATCTTTAAAAATTATAGCATTATTTGGGATAAGTGTATGCTATCTCAACAGCCAGAAAGCCAGTGTGTTCCATTTGCAGTCTAAACTGAAATTAAAAAAAAAGATAAGGTTTTAAAAAATATTTGCAAACTGGCCAATTTTCCTGTAGACCCTACATTTGATGTCAGCCACAGAGATGGAAAGCATTTTCCAGGCCACACATAATTAATCATTGTGTCTTCATCCTGAAGTTTTGAGGGAACAAAACTGCCTTTGGTGCAAGCAAATGACATGGATCCTGTAGAATGGGAGAAATGCAACATGCACAGGAAAAAATAATCTGAGTTTGAGCTTTACAAGAGAAAACAGAGTTGTGGGTCTGAGCCTGAGAGACACAGGGTTAGTGCAGTCAAAAAAGCAGGTTAAAAGGTGCCTCATGGGACGTTCAGCAACTAAAGAGATCTTGCCTTGTCCTGGAACCAAAGCAGAAAAGGAGGTTGAGGATCCAGCCCCCCAGGCATGGCAGATCCCCATTCAGATCACTGAACAGTGAGGTGATGATGCAAAGTCAGAGTCTGCATGGAAACTGCAGTATTTCTCTGATGACTTCAACTCATTTGTTACAACAAATAACAGGAGAGCGGCTGTGCCTCTAGGAATGAGCTCACTGCAGTTGCACCATCTACAGAAAGACATGGGGTGTCTGGATCCTTCTCAAATCCCTAATCTTGGAGTGTGAAATACCACTAAATCAGTGTAACACTCCACAGAAAGCAGCAATAGACTGAACACGGCTCTGAGGTGAGCTCAGCTGGCCCCAGAGACCTCAGCAGAAAGTGCAGCCTGAAGGCACTGCAGCACACACTGTCCACGAGAGCCAGCATCACTGATGATCTGGGGGAAAGTGACCCTTCCTAGAAAGCTTCAAAGTCCCTTTTTTACCTCTTTGTTTTTGACAGGCTATACACAAACCAACGTTGGAGAAGCGCTGGCTGCTGTGCACGGCTCTGAGTTCAGCCAGACGACGATTTGCCGGTTTGAGAACTTGCAGCTGAGCTTCAAGAACGCATGCAAACTGAAATCCATCCTGTCCAAGTGGCTGGAGGAAGCAGAACAAGTGGGAGGTAGAGGGATAAAATCTTCTAAATATTGATTTGCAGAATTTAAATACTGATTCAAGCAGAATCCCATATAAATGTTTTAGGGCTAGTACGTGTCTTCCACAGGCTAAAGGTTCTGTTTTACCAGCTTTAAATGCTGAGGTGTGCTTGTATTAAAGTATAGTTATCCTTTTGTTGGGTGAGCAAGGAGGGGAAAACTAAAACCTATGGAATGCTTACAACAGCAGAAACATCAGTTGGTCTGCTGGAAGAAATTTCTTCCAGTCCTGTCCCAGCAAGCCATTTCCAGTCCTGTAGAGAGTCAGAGCAGGATTCACAGGACAGCCCAATTAGCAGCATACAGAGACTTTTCACTAGCAAAGGGCTCTTGCTTCTGACCATTTCTGCCTATAACCATTTATAGTTGGAGGTAAAACAATGACCAACCATCCTAGCAATGGAGAGATTCTGTGTGTGATGCTCCTCTTACTCAGCAGCGTTTTCTGTTGTGCTTTCTCCTTCTTTCAAAGACAGTGCTTTTCTGGAAATTATTGTGCTTGTTTTCCCTTTCCAAGTCCCTCTGGAATGTAACTTCCAGGTGTTTTTTTTGGTTTTTTTTTTCCTTTTTTTTAATACAGCTTTGTACAATGAAAAAGTTGGCGTGAATGAGCGGAAGAGGAAGCGCAGAACCACCATAAGGTAATAAATATTTAAGTTATTACAGGTTAGAAACCACTTTGGCGAAGATGCTTCTTTTCCTTCTGTCAAAATTGAAGTGCTACTTTCTATTAATGAATATCTACATCTCATGCTTCTAAAAGGTTTAATATTTGAAAATGTTCTGGTGAAAAAGAACAGCATAACCCTCCAGACCCCAAATTAATTCCAAAGATACTACTTTTTCCCAATTAAAGACTTTTTTTTCAGCCATACACTTTAACATAAAAATATATTTTATTCTACTTCTGTCAAAATTTTATTATATCTATATAGTGAGTAAGGTATCAGAGCACCCTTATTTCCATTTCAGGAGATTCTACATGATACCAAAATAAATTGCATTACTTTTGTGTAATAAATAAACATATAGATACAGTAAAAAACCCATAGAAATTTGCCGGGGAACTGAGGTCTTGGGAAGCTTGGGGGAAGGCTGTTGTTTGTCCTGTTGCATACCTGTCACTGAATTCTTTGCAGTTTCAAAGAAACACTTTAATGAATTAAAGGGAAAAAAACCAGTTGTTCTAGAAACATCCTTATGTTGTTTCTCACAACTCTGGTGGCCAACATCTACCACCTCTCTAGCCTCAACTCCATATGGAAATTAAGTAGGCTGGCAAAACATACTATAAAAAAAATTACCAAAAAGTCAAAATGAGAGTGTGGAGTTCCTTCTCCTTCAGATATCCCAGATTTCTGTATCCTTTGCTAGAGATGCATTCACCCAGGGGCCTCCAAGGAGCTGTAGTTTTCTTCTCCAGGAAGGGAATTTGTGTCTGGGGATGACCCTGGAGCTGTTGGGCCCTACCCCTTGCAGTGGGATGCCTGTTCCCACAACAGGGATCATCCCTGATGTGCAGTGCCACCTCATGGAGATGTGGGCTGCTCTCCTTTCCCACAGCCACAACAAGGACCTTCCCTGCTCACACCCAATTTGAGACTTGCTTTTTTGAGTCACAGGATCACAGAATGGTTTGGGCTGGAAGGGAACGTTAAAGGCATCTCCCTGAAATTAAAGATTCCTCTGAAGGGATGCTTCCCAATTAGGAGTGAATTTGGGATGGAAAATGCTTCACAGCTCATCCCAGCCCCTCACAAGAGATGAAACTTTACTCTTGAGAGGGCACTTTCTCCTCCCAGCTTCTCTAGAGGCCAGTGAGGACTCGAGTGGCAGTGCCAAGACCTTCCCCATTCCATGGAACGTGGCCTCCATGAGAGCTGGGAGCTGAGAGTGTCTCTGTGCCCCTGGCCAGAAGAACCCACTAGAGACTGCTCCTCCAGCACTGTGGGCTTTGGTTTTTAACACCTATTGATGAAATCAGTCTTTATATTACACATTTTTACATCTAAGCCCTCTGCAGTGGGAGTAACAAACAAGGAAGGTTGCAAGAGCACAGATAATTGAGAAGTTCAGGACAAAATCCTGTGTAGAAAGAAGATATTAATTATTCCTTTGAAGGAATACAGCACCTCAGTTTAAAGACCTGAAACTAATCAGGGAGGTGGGCTTTATCTGAACTCTGTAGCCTTACTCTCAGCCATTCTAAATGAATATTTGAAGACAAATTAATGATATAAGAAAAGTCCCAAGAACTAAATTAAGTTAAACCATAGTAAAAACTACTAAATTTGAATTGTAGAAAGTATTTTATTTCATACTTTGCTCAAAACCTAAGAAGTTGTTAGTCAAAAGTAATGATGTTTCTATACTTCTGTATGTGCAGAACACCATGCTATTAATTAGGCAGTTTTGTTAAATATTAGTAAATATTGCAAAATTGACCTGCAAATTAAAGAGCAACAGATGAAATAACTTGACCTCGATACTGTGTGCATTCCTGTAGCAGAAACACCTGAGCCGCACTTCCAGAATAAAGCATGAAGTGCCCTCTTGTGTCCAAAGAAATTCACAGCTGCTGCTGAAACTTCTGGGAGCCTCCCGGTGGCACACGAGCATGTCACAGACGTGTTTTTTGAGAATAGGTAACAGAAACTGGAAGCAAATTCTATTTGAAAATAAGAAAAATAACAGTATTAAGTTCTGTTTAGTGAACCACTCAACTTTGGTTGCTGCTGACTCTGAGGAACAGACTAGGCCAGACATTTGGAAAATGTGATGATGGCTAAAACAGCTGGCCACAATCTCTGTGATTTCTAGGAATACTCTCATGCTGTCTCTATAATTAATGGAATGCAGAACACACAGTGGTTCCCAAATCTAAGTGATGGAGCTCTTCCTCTTTGTAAACACAAATGATTTGATACAACCACTGATGTGCACTGGCTGGGGTAGAAGGGTGGTCAGGCTTGTTCCAATTACTGTGACTCCACTTGTGACCAGTTATTAGCTGTACCTCCTAGATAATATCAAGAGGCATTAAATATCTTGTAATTAACACTGAAATTGCACTGAACTTGATGCTATTTTTGCCTTTTAATCACCCCATGCTGAAATTCTGTACAATGTCACTCTGTTTGTGTCAGCAGAGAACTACAGAGTACTTTTAGTGCTTTGGGTTTCCTTTACGTAGAAAAAGATGAAACAAACCAAGTTGCTGCTTTAAGTGCTGTTACTTGATCTTTCTCTTGAACTAGTGGTGGAAGCCTGAACGTGCAGAAAAGTTTTTACAGGTGAAATTTTGTTCCTTTATCCAGTATCGCTGCCAAAGAAGCCCTAGAGAGGCACTTTGGGGAACAAAGCAAGCCTTCTTCACAGGAAATCGTGAGGATGGCTGAGGGGCTCAGTCTTGAGAAAGAAGTTGTGAGAGTTTGGTTCTGCAACAGAAGACAGAGGGAAAAAAGAGTGAAGACCAGTTTGCACCAGAATGCCTTTAGTTCTATTATCAAGGAGCACCACGAATGCCGGTAAAGCTTTTCCATGTACAGATGTGGATTTCTGGTTTGCTTTTTGTAAATACTGTAAATACTATGTGGAAGACCCAATTTTAATGTAAAAGGATGGAAACTAAATCCTACAGTGTCTGTTTAAGGAGCTGGAGGTCTCTGCAAGGAACCTGTCACACATTGTGTGACTAGAAACGCTTCCTAAATTTCACAGGTAGCTGTGGCCTCCCTGTGCTGCACCTTTCTTGCCTCTGTGGTACAAATTAATGACTAAATGTGTGTGTGTGTTGTATGTGCAGAAAGGTTGCAAAGCTGGGTGTCAGCATGGGAAGGGTTTTGCTGTCATTAATTAAGGCAGTGTGAGCTTACCAGGGCAGAGGTGTCACGCTGCTCCTGCTGGGTGTCTCAGCCCAACATCTGACTGCCTCGAATGGTTGTCAAGTAGAAGAGGCTTTGCTAATGCTTGTTATCAAAGCTAATCCTTGCTGATTTGTTATGTGCCTCAAAGTTTGGTTTGGATAGGCTTAGCTATAAAAACAGGAATACAATTTACCTGACCTTAAGGCTTTGTGGCCTGAGGGGAAGAAAAATAATTATCAGGGGTTTTATTACATTGGGCTTTCTCTGACTAGTACTTTTTTTCTGATTAAAACTGTGTGTGGACATAATTACACCAGAGATGATGGTATGTTAAGCTAAAAAGCATCCAAAAGAAGAATTTATTTCACATTCCCATTCTATGACACCCGACTAATTGAAAATAATCCCTTATTTGTCATCCTCTAGCCTAGAGATAATTTAGGGGAAAAAATACCAGTGCCAGAGCTCCACCTATCAGGCAGGGACTCAGAAAACTGAATTAATGACTGAAGTACTCACCAGGGATAGATTATCTTGCCATCTCATCAGCCCTGCTCATTGTTATGGGAATTAGCCCATTACTGTATAAGTATTTTGATTGTTTTCCCAGGACTGAAATTAAGTGACTACACGCAAGTCACACTGGCCAGATACATTTTATTTTTCCATAAAACAAACCCGGTGATTTAGAAAATGTCTATATAATAGGCCCACAGAAAGCCAAAGGAGTTTAATGTTCAGGACCACTTAGAAGCAGCGTGCACAATTTAAGTGCTCACTGTCTAGTGTACATTAAATTACCTCTGATACTTATTACAGTGACCGTAAGTATATTCGGCTATGGAAATCAGGCTCCTGGATTTCTAAAAACATGTATTTTTATGGATGAATGAACTACTCTAAGGCTTTAATTGAGAGGAAAACTTCAGTTTAATAACTCAAAGGGAAGAAACCGTGGCTATGTGCTCCCTTCAGGCTGCTCTTCTCACTAGCACAGCTCCCCCACTACAGCAGAGACCAAGGTGTAGACTTTATCCACCACATGTTATCAGCAGAACGTGAACTTTACAAAGGATGGAAGTAAGTTCAGCTGAGAGGATTAGCAGTCAGCAAAGGTGGTGGCATGCATTTGTGTACCTTTTATGTGATGTGGTGAAATGTTATGTGTGCTGAAGTTACTCTCTGATATATATAAACTTTATTTATATTCTAAATTATTTTCTTAATTATAAAAGGCTTCCTAGAAATCCTTAACAGCCTGTACTTCCCAACCTCCTCATACCAATAAAGTATTCGTCTACATCTGGCACCCCAAGTAATGGTTTGTAGTTCTGTTTTGGTAACACTTTACTGTTTTTAGCCGTGTGGCATGCTGAAGAGCATTAACAGTTTATTCCAGAGCAGTTTCATTGTAATGTGGTGGTTTCTTGCCGCTCACAAAGTGAAAGCTAATTGCAGCAACAGAGTAAAATAACCTGAAAGGTGACACATAACACAGTTGTCTTGTCTTGTAAAGGAGTGACAAAAGGCCAATGGGAGAAGCAGCCACCATTTAAACACACCTAGCTATTGCCACAGAAACAAAAGCAAATTAGAGTGGAATTATTTAAAGAAGAAAAGCTGGATGAAAACAATTTCAACAGCTCCAGCTGGAGCCATTACTTACAGAAAGCGGCAATTCACTTTTTTTTTTCTCTAGGACCAACTTAATTACCAGCAGTTACTCTTGGCTGGGGTGGGGGAAACCAATCTGGATGTAAAGCAGGATTTCCAAGGGGTAGCTTTACAAATCTGCAGGAGTTTAGTTGGCTGTTCAGCCAAGCTGAGCTGCACTATTTTTGAGGTATTTGTGGGATATTGTATTTTTTCTTGCTCTTTTTTTCCCCATGGTGGCTTTAGGCAGGGTGTTAAAGCCACACTAGAGGGCAAAACAAGGCATTATCACAACATATAAATCTGAGGTTCAGCTGTCTCTGAAGAACTGTGCTGTGCCCTCATGTAAGTGATACAACAGACCAAGCCAAGGCCAAGCTGCTGATCAAAGGTAAGGTCAATAACCTGAAGTTACTGCTGCTCTGCTGGATTAATGTGTGTGCATTGAATGCTATAGAGCCTGCTCAACTATGAACTGTATTAAAAGACTGATGCAGGCAAGGCTGTTCACCTTCCTGCCTAATAGAACTAGGAGTAAATATGGGAAGATGGAAAAAAGCTTAAAACAGAACAAACAAACAAAAAGGGGTGTTTTTTAACATGTTTGGGGAAAAAAAAACATCTGTGGAACTTCTCCACTAAAACATGTGGGTGCCAGAAGTTTCTTTGTATGGATGAGTTCTCAGATGAGACAGCCACTCAAAGCTGGTGTGAGTAGAACTTGCATATGGCTCTTGAAGTGCTTTATGTTTAAAATAGAGAATGGAACAGAATTAGGCCAGGAAGCATCATCTGCATTCATCATGTTCTTGTTCTCCTGGGCACCTGTGGAAGAGGACTCTGGATAGAGCCATTCTTAGGTGTGTGTACAGCTAGGTCACTGCTCTTGAATGGACTCAGATACAGTTGCTATTTAAAGTGTTAAAAATGGTAAAAAAAAGTTAAGGATTGAGTGTTCCCATGTTGGTTTTTTTTTGTATGTCTGTAGGGGATAAAATACTGTGGTACTTTATAGCTCAAGGGAATATATATCAGTGCTCACAAAGAAAGCCCAGCAAGAGACAGACATGTAAGACTAACCCTATAGAGGACAAAGTCATTGTGCAATAAAAAGCCTTTTATTAATTAGATTTTTACAAAATAACTTGTAAAAAAAAAAATCACCTCGTATTGGATATATGCAATATATTAACTTACACATTCCTACCTGCTACCTGACAGATTTAGCTTGTCCATTATTTCTTTGAAAGAGAAAGAACACCTGCAATTCTAAGCCAAAAACCTGAGGAAGGCTCTGCTATGAATTCTCTTTCTCTGCCGACTTCAATTCTAAACAGTAGATGGTGCAACAACAGCAGATTCACTGAGATTTCCTGCTACACTTTGTCCAGCAGCAAAGTCTCTTTATGAAGTTTGTCCCCTCCAGTTGTCCTGGTTTTGCTTTTGGGAGGTATTTTGTCTTTCTCTTTTTAAAGTCAAGATGATAATTGTTTCTATTCAATGAAAAGCACCACTAAACCAGCAATGAGGGTAAATATCTCCAGCTGAGGAATATCACACCACCTAGGAAGTAACAACTGGGAACTGCATTCTCATTTTGTCTATTTCAAGTATCAACAGTTCTTATTCCTTTGCCCAATACATATTCCACTTGAAGCTAGAATTGTGTTGATGCAGTTCAGAGACCATAGAAAAACCTTCACAGAACCAGAATGCTTTTATTATAGTGTTTAGACAAGTAGTTATCATTCATGATCCAAAACTGTTCTCAAAACTAATATCTGGTTTTAGTTTATCAATGCGATCAGTTGCATCTTAGCAAACAATACAATTATGCACTTATCTTCCATTAAGAAATACCATAAAATATTTACAAATGTTGCTTCAGGCAAATATCCTTTTTGCAAGTGCACAAGTTGCATTTCTGAATGAGTGCATCTCTCCACTTCAGCACTGAGTCCTTTCAAGTGTGCAGAGGTCTCACTAAAGCATTTTGTGAAACCATCTTAATTATTAAGTTTACTCACCTTTCAAAGACTCATTCTGAAAGAAAACCACAAAGGTACAAGATTTATATACATAAAGGCACAGCAATTCTGTTGAAACCAGCTATGTTACAGTACAATAGAGTTCAATCAGTGCCTTTCATGCAACAAAGTTCACTAACAAATGCAATTCCTCTTCCAAAAAAATTAATTGCACAAGGAGTGTATCCTTCCATTCTGGTAAGAAGAATGACGAGCTATTATTTCATCAGCTCAAAGGTTGCTACAGGAATTTCAAAGAAATACATAAAATATTTTTTCTTTCTGCCTAAATTTGCTAAGACTCCCAAAGCTATTTCTCATGGAAAAAATAGTTTCCTAAGACCCAACGTGAAGTTTTGTTTGTGCTAAGAGATGACAGACTAAAAATATTTCTATAGTGGTAATTTTGTAATAATGATAAATACTACATGGGTGCTGTCCTAGGAAGTGGCATCACTAGCCACAGAATAGCCTGTTCTAGGATAGATCAGGAATCGAGTTGGAAGAAAACTGTGAATCCAAAGGACAGATCTGGATCAGGTGTAAGTGAATTTATCATTAGAACTACACCCCTGGTTGGTCCAGAGTCAAAAAGACTCCATGCAATGGACAAAAAATGTACTTTTCTTTGCAAATTGATCTTCAAGTTGTCATTTCTGAGACTTCAGGGTTTTCCTAGAAATCAGCTGCGTTGAAAGAGTATTTGCACTTTGTACATATGACTAGAGTTGAACACTCAGCAGGCAGACTCTGAATTGGGTAATTTAATCCACCCCCAAGGCTTTGAGCTGGCGTTCTATCTCCTCATCCGATATGGTGGTGGCGGTCGATGCCGATGCAGATGGCAACCCTCTGGCAGCTGAGGGAGCTTTGGCCATCTAGAAGGAGACAGAAGTTTTCTTCAGTCAGAGTAATGGAGGTTATGACAAGCTAACTTTTAGAACAAACTATTTTTAAAAATGGAATGTAGGGGAAAAAGCACATGAACTGTGCAAAAACAGCCATACCTTGTCAGATATTTCAATCCCGATCTCATCAAGCACTTGGTTAACAATATCTTGGCTTTCTTCCTCTTCATCAGAAACATCAAAAATATCATCCAGAGTATCATTAACTTAGAAGAAAGAAAAAAAAATCCAGACTGCATTAAACTAAAAACCTGGTGCTATCTTTCTACTGTCCCAGAACACAGCAGTAATACCCCAGTGTAAGATACCAGCAGAAGGCACCTGGATGTTAGATAGGCTTCTGTAGCTCTGCCTTGCAAAGCCTGTGAGCACAGCCAGGGCAGCAACAGGGTGAGGCATGGCTGCTTTTATGAATGTTTAGTTTCACCAAAAAAAAATCAGCTGCTGTACCTCCCCCCATACTGGACTTTAACATTTCTGCAAAACATCTATGTTTTCATAAAAATCCCCTTCCTCTTGTTCCTCCAAGTACGTTGCAAAATTGTTAACTACTCAGATAACCGGTGTGCAAAGGTGTTTCCATCTTGGTCACCAGTACTGGTTTGAGTCCATGCTCCTCAGTATGACCAACAAAGGGGCAGGAAATGGGAGAGGAGACTGTGTGCAACACCAAGAATTAGCTGACAGTGGACACGTGCACTCAGGAACAAGAAACTTGTTGTCTCCCCAAGAAGTTGTTTGTGGCTTAATTAAAGACAAAGGAGACAGAACCATATCATACCACTACGAGCAGAAAGCTGTGATTATCAGTATCTAAACTGTGTCCATTTAAAGTGATTTTTCAAGTCTCCCTACCAGTTATGCCATCAAGGCCTTGAGCTGCTCTTCAACCCTATTCCCCTCCAGTATGGTTTTTTCTAAAAATATAAGTATTTTGCAGAATATGGGAGGGAATGGGTTCTAGATTTAATACCTACAGCTTCTAAAAAGTCCAAGGCTCAGCCTCCCTGCTCAGACATACATTGTTTTGTTTGCTCTAAAGTTTTGCTCTCAGTCTCATTAACTACAGAAATAAACTTCAAATATCAGAGTTTCCAGGCTGGTTCTCCCCTCCCAAAGGCAGCCAGCTGTTCCCTGCAGTGCAGAACTTACTCATTTCTTCAGTCATTTCCATCTTCATGTTTTCCTTCTGGAAATTCTGCATAGTTTGTAGTGTCTTTTGTGGATCCATTTTCTTATTAACTGCTTGCATTGTCTATCAATATGGAAAAAACTCTTAAATCATACAATGAGACATTAGTAAATATCAATGCATTTGTTAGGAGAAACCTTTTAGTCCAAATTTCACTTTCCTTGTCTCTCTACACCCCATGAGAACTGTAGCTAAATGACAGATCAATAGTACAGCCTGCACTTAGTGAGACATATAACCATCTAGTGTCTCAACAGACAGACTTTCAAATGTGTGCATCTTTCTTGGACCATGACCCTCCCCTGGATTTGTATTAGGGAAAATCTGACTGATCTGAATGAAAAGAATGGAGAACGTTTCCTAACTTGAAGACTACACACATTAAAGAAGTAAATGGCTGCAAGTTCTTATTCAGAAAGGACCATTTATTTGTACCATCACTGGAAGACAGGCCCTAAATAGTTTCTTTATGTTAAAATTTAATGGAAAAATTACTTTTCTCCGAAAAGAAAATATTGAAGTATTGAGGAAGTACTTGCTTAGGGTGCACCTGTGTGATGGGTGGAGATCTTGCTGTGAGAGTGAAATAAACTTCACCCATTTTACTACAGGTGTGCAGCACTGCCTTTACGGGCACTGCTATGGGGTACTTCCATCTTTCCTGAAAAGCAAGTTACTGTGGCATATCTGAATCTAAATACAGACATGAGCAATTCAAATGTAAAATTCAACCATCTTTGACAAGATAGAAGGCTTGGTTAATTAAAAGAGCTACTTGCTGAATTATCAAGCTAATGCAGCCACTACTGGCTTCACAGGTCTTCTGCCTTCATGTCTGAGTTTGTTCAAAGTGATAATGTATTCCTGAATTCTAATGTTACTTGAATTTCAAAGACTGTGCTCGTGGTCATGTTCTTTTAATTTAAAAAGTTGTTCTGGATTTGGAGGGTGTTGGTTCTCTACAATTCTTTTACAAGACTTATAAATGGACATCAAAAGTTTCTGCACTGATATAGAGTTTATATAGCTTCAGAAAATAAGGGTTGGATGCATGACTAAAATAAACAGGTACCTTAACTTGACTTTACCATGTCCAAAATTAGCACCATACATGCTAAAAAGTGTATTGAAAGTACTCTGAAAGCTTCGCATTTGCATATTTGCCTTTCTTGCTGAGGCAACTGATCCCCATACATTTTTCACGGATGGTTTTGAGATTAACAATTCTTTAACCTTCCCACATTGATAAGGCAAAATATTCACTTTAAAAGTGACCAAAGGAATTTAAGACCTTCCTCTCCAATAATGTTAAACAAACTAGGCCATGCAAGTACCTGCTGTGTTTCAAAAAACATAATTTTCTGAATGCTGGGTAATTTTTAAAAAATGTGTTTGGGTTGTTTTTTTTTCCTACTGAGCTAATCTACACAACTATTCCAGTGATGCTTTGGTTTTGAGAAAGTTAATCCAAGATATATCATAGATAAAAACAAGTCATCTGTGTAATAATTAAAAAGCAAGACCAGCTTGTTCACATGAGTAGTTGCTGGAATACTGAGTAAGGTGTTGATCCTGATCAGTCAGAAAAGTCCCCTTTGTGAATCTGCTGCAGAGCCCCAGCTCTGTATCACTGAATGGCTGGAATCTGCCCCCATGCTGTGCCTAAAGGGCACCTGACCACAAAGCCTTTGTGGGAAGTCCTTTCTGCACTAAGTTGCATTGCTGGGTTTAACTGGATTTAACTTGGACTGGGATCAAAGCCCAGCTTGGCCTACAGTGATGCATACTAATTCTGGTTCCTGCACCTTGAGCTGAACAGTCCTCCTCGCCAAAAGCCAAATCCCTCTTTATCAGTTCAGGGAATAGAGGAAAGTTCACAACTAACTTGGAAAACTAAGACTTTTCACTCTTTTATTAGATGAGATTTGGGAGAAACGTTAATGCAATACTATTTCCAGAGAGAGCACAGAGAGAATGACAGCAAACTCCAGATTAGATTTTTAGGAACTTTAGACCCAAAGCAATAACCTACTTTTTTCAAAGGCCATAAAGCTATTGTGACACAGTGCCTTGATTTCTAGATGAATCATGACCTACTTTCTCCCAGTAAAAACTGCTTGTGACAATATATATAAGCATGGTACTGTAGCAGCAGGGATTGGGGTTTTTATGTACTAAAGGAGTTCATTCACTGGCATTACTTTATTCTTATCATGTAAGCATTTGACAGATATCTAACCCAGGAAAGTATGTAGGTGCTATGTGGCTGGACTGACTAAACAAAAATTTAATAACATAAACCCAAATTACATTTCCCTACTGAATCCTCACCGCCACTTGGGGTAGTGACTTTTATCCCTGCAATTACACAAAATAACCCAATTTTTGCAACCATATGCTGCCTTCGAATACAAAAGAGTATCTTGTAGTGCCTTACTTTTGCTGTAGCTGACATAGCTCCTGCCATCTTCATCTGGGAGTTCATGACCTTCGTCTGAGTGGACATGGACGTGACTTTGGAGCTCACAGCGTAGGTTCGATTCTTCTGCTTCCGCAGCTGCACCAGCTGCTTGGCCAGCACTTTGCAGGCCTCTTTGTTCCCAGTCTTAGCCATTTTCTTGATTTCCAGTTCCTGTGAAAAAAGGTGTGAGATGAATTCTACAGAATTTTCATTCACGCAAAGACTATAATTAAGCCTTACCACTAATAATTAAATTCAAAAGTTGACTATTATTCTCTTGGATCTTTTAAAACGTTTAAAGTTATATAAATAGTTCCTTGCTTTTTTAACAAGGCTGTTTAGCAGAATCAATGTCACGCTGGTATGATTTGACCAGAAGGAAAAAACGCAATAAAACTGAATTATAGTGTGGTAGCACACAGCTCCCCCAAAGACTTCAATTTCTGCATGATGTCACATTCACTTCTATGTGCATATTCAATTCCATGTCTGGATAGGCAGCCACACTTCAAAAAAAGCCCCAAAAAGTGAAGGAATTGTGATGTCCAGTCAACCACTGGTGCCATGGCTCTAATCAACTTTGATTTCTTGTAATCAAACAACATCACTCATGTAAGAAATGGAGAGTTCTTTTCAATGCTTTTTCACAGAGATCTTTTCAACACTTTTTCAGCCTCAAGAGAACTTCACAGCCTCCTTGGGGAAGAAGTACATAAAGTTAGGTGACCAATAATTATAGGCTGTTTACCCTCATAATTTAGCTGGACTTACACAGTAATAAAAGTGGTAAAATTTAACATGTGCTTATGCTATAAGAAAGACACTTCTGTCTTAGAAAACCAAAACAAAACCCCAATCTGTCAATTCAAAGAGAAATAACAATCTGTTTAGCCCAGAGGTACCAGGAAAAAGCGTGGCACAAATATTCTTGTCAGCTGGGATTCTTCAAAGTGTGCCTTCTGATTTGTGACTTGGTAATGTAAACTTTGGAACCATTTTTTACTGTGCAACCTTTTCAAGGAGGTCTTGCCACACTGGCTCAGTTTTCTGCAGATGTTAATTTGTCCATTTTGATTTTTACCATTAGGTAAAAGTAGCTTTTAAAGACCACCTTTATCCCAGATTTTTCAGGAGACTATGCTTGCTAAAGGTATGCAGTTGCTTTACTTTATGTGCCCTGGTAATCCAGAAAACTGCACTTATAAGAAGGTATGGAAAGATAAATTCTAGTCACCAGGACATGCAGAACAGTCACATTTAAAAGCAGGTATAAACTGACCTGCTGCATTACCCTGACTACCAGAAAAGTTCACAGTTAAGTTTATTACAGAGATGGCTCTGGCACAAAATCTCCTCTTCAGATTCATGATTTCTAAGGGGTATGTCATAGACACTATTTTTAATCCAGGAAGGTACAGAGTGGCAAAGAAGCAGCATGAGACTGTTCAAATATAAGAGGCTTGAAATAGAAGCTGTGCTCTTTGAAAGCAGATCACAGAAGCCACAAAAATTCCTATAACATCACCAGAATAATATTTCCCTTTTTTTTTGTACCTAAAATGCTGTGAAGGTTGGAGGGATTAATTTGTACCCCATAGTTTTAACAGCACACATCTGAAAATAGGGATTTTCTCAGTAAGTTGAAAAGACCTACATAGCATTTATTACCTGATTTTTAAAGCAAAAAATAGTTTTACAAACCATTGCTAAATCACTGCAGATAATCCACCTGCAGAAATCAAACCCTATATACAGATTATTTTATTCTTAATTTAAAAATAATTTGGGGTAAATTGCTTATGAGAAGTTTGGGGCAAGCTTATTGAAGTCAGTTATGTTCTTTTGGAAAAAAAAAATCAAGATTCATACAGTCATATCAGGTTACTGAACTGAAACAGAACTGTCTGCATATATTAAGGTATTTTTATCCATAGAATTAATATAACTGGGTTTTCTCAGAGTAGTACCTTAAAGTTAAGGGGGGAAAAAAGGTCTTCCTAGAGAAAGCACATAATGAAATGTTTTGAGATTGACTGATAAGCCCCTGATCCTTCTTCACCTGATCTGACACTGAAAATTAATATTTATTATTATTAATATTTATTGTCCATTGCTCCCCTCATTCCAGCAGCAAATTTTAACTTTTTCAAGGACATATTTCATTGCTCCGTTATTCTTCTCAGAAATCCAACATTTCTGAAACCACTTAGTGTGGTAAGTAATTAATTCTTCAACCTGAATATTCACTAAAATTATGGTTATTTCCAGATTTGGACTATATCATACTGGAAAAATGCCTTATTTCTAAGCAACCTACTACATCTTACATGTCCAAGGCTTTCAGAAAGAGTTTCTCTGATTTTTTAGTTAATTGTTCCCAGCTCCTGGTATTCATGCAACCAGCTGCCATGAACCACACCACCTCAATAGCTGCTGGAACTGGCTGGATTTGCACAGCTTTTCCCACAGTCTGAGCATTCTACATGCATCAAACCCCACCATCTGGCACATCCATTTCTCCTCTTACAGTGCCACACAGGTGCAGCATTCAGCCACAGAGCACTTGAGAGCTCACACACAGTAAGTTCTGAATAAATTTTAATTTGGGCAAACAGTCCTACTGTTATTAGCTAATTTTAGGGAAGTTCTATATGAATGAAAATAATCTTGTGGGGTATTCATCATATCCTGTTTTTTCAAGTATTCTTTCCCACTGGAAAGTCATGGCAAAGTGTGATAGCACTTATACTTCTCTTGATTTTTCCATCACAAGACCACTGATTTCCAGACCTTTTAGGAAAAACCTTCTGAAGGATAGAGAATGCCAGGAATTGTAGGGAAAAAACAATGTGGTTATTTCATCTAAGCACACTGTTTCAGGATTTTCCTATGTCAAAGGCTAAGAATCACTTTTAGACATTAATTTTTTTCCAACACAATTTTAATAACTGCGAAAACAACATTTTTTAGTATTCAATTATTATGTGTTGATTTGTATCTTTAAAACTTTTCAAGTTTTCTATCGTGTGCGTGCATTTTAAAGAGCAAAATGAAGTTCCCTGTCATACTTACCAGTTGTTTTTCCTGTTTTTCAAGTGCTGCTCTATCTCTGCTTATAGCCCTCTGTGTACCTCTTAACTCTCGATTTTGCTCCTTTATTATATCTGGAAAGAAAATATCGATAGCTGGGCAAAGTTTTCAGTAATGGAAGGAATGTTTCCATAAACATCTGCCAAGCACCCCACAGACAGGCAGCATGTTTGACACCTGCATTTGTTCAGAGTGAAGTGTCGGCATTTCAGATATAGAAAATATTAGCAAAATACAGTTTGGTGTATACAACATCATCATGTCAGCAGATTTAAAAAAACCCAAAAGCTGTTTTATCTAGGATGTTACTTTGTACCATAACCAGAGCAAGAGCCTGCTACCCACAGGCAAGAGCCTGTCCTACCCCACAGTAGGACATCTGTACACACACTTTCCTGCAAGTCCAGCACTAACTAAGCAATATCACGTTCACTGCTATCCCACTGCTTTTCCCCCAGCCAGGCCTAACTGTGACAGGTAGAGCAACTGACAGAACCTTGTTTTATGAGACCTCAGAGCAGGGGAGGAGTACCCAATTCCACTAAAACAATGAAAATAATCCCAGGTGCAAGTCCTGGATCCTGCTCTTCTCTGTCCTTATTCTACTCTGCAGGACTTTCCTCCACATCTGTGCAGCCCTTCTTCAAGTCAGACTATAAAGCAACAGTGTCTGAACCTTTTCAATCAGGAGATGCTCAAGTAAGGTAGGAAAGTGGGGGCTTTTATAATAAATTTCAGTCTCTAGACAACTGACATAGCCAGCAAAGCTTGAACACTGTCTGGTGAAACCTATCATCCTTCATAGGAGTTTTGTGCACTGTACTATTAAAAATTATTTACTGGTAACATCCTCTTATTAAAGCAAGTATTGTTTACAGCCCAGACATCAATCATACTAGTTGCAACTAACTTCTGATAGGATTTACACCGCGTGCTTGGGTGCGATTCACCTGGACAAAGGCAGAGCAGTAGGTCTGCATCTGACTCAGCATCCTGTGACCTTCAGAGAGGAAAGAAGTTATTATTTAGGAGAGATTCACCTACTCCTATTCTATGTCTGCACTTTGGGTGGGAGTTTGAAAGGAGCAGACTCTCACATAAGTTTAGTTTAGAGATCTTTCTTCTAATCCACAGTAACATCATGGCGGGGCGCTGCTGTTGTACCTATAAAGTTTGAACCAATGAGAATCAACACATACAGGCAGAGTTACTCACAGAATTAAAGGATAAATTCTAAAACCACAGGCCACCCTTTTCATTTTTTAAGGTTTGGGGCAATTTTTCTGCAAACAGAGAGAAGCATTCATACTCTTCATTCCCAAAGCCAGAATTAGTGTAAAACATCCACTGCTGAAATGATTTCAACACTAATCGGTCTGAATTGGAAAAAAACGCCAAAATCCAGTGGCATTTTAAAGACAGAATACACACTTCCTTTTCCAACCTTGACAGAGATTTGCCCAGTAACTGGGCAAAGAAATATATACTCAAAAAAACCAGTGTGAAAACAACACATGTTTTTACAATGCTAGCACTGCTGTGAGTACGACACAAAAAGTATCCTTGGGAGATGCAGACTTTTCAGTGGACAATAACTAAGAACTGAAAGATGGCACAGAATATAACTGCATTCTTCACAGAGGCAAAGCAGCAATGAAAATCATTCTGAAAATGCTACAGGCAAGTAATTTTGAAGATAGATAAATGCATATTACTTGCACAGCTGCACTTGGTGAAATTGAAAGAAAAAGCTTAATAGCTACATATGAGACTGGCTTTTTTAACTACACTATTAAAACAATCCTCAGCATAGTGAGCTTAAGAGGTATGAACTTCAAGGTGATAACAAACAAGAACGGTACTTAACTCAGGAGACAATAAGGGTGAGCACTATGCTTATTTCTGTGGTCTCTGATTCCCCACAGTAGCTCAGCAATACTCTGAAAACAACTATCTGCAGTTACAGGCCCTTTCATCTGTTTTTAGAAGTGAAGGCCAAGATGAGAACTTGGTTCTTGTTTTTCTCTGATAACTGAGGCAAATCCCTAGTTAATCGAGCGGGCAGAATACGACAGGTTATTCTGAGATAGTCTTTTGCCAACAGACACCCCTGTGTGTCACGCTGGCGTCACACGCACCAGGGCAAGGAGGAAGCACCTCCATTCCTTAAAACAGGTTGGACAAGAGACATCCAGCAGGGCCTGACCTGGCTCCTGCAATCCTTCCTTGCTCATGGAAGGTTAGCGCCAACCACCTCCTCTTCCTCCCTTCTCAGGCAGGTGCGGCATCTCAAACGGCCAGAGCCAGGTGGGACCTGTGCTGTTCCCCTCCGGTGACACATAATTGGTTGATGAGCAGCGTCATTTTTCTGCGAGCCCTTTTCAAACGCCGACCCACCAGATTTGCCACGGGGCACCCACCCAAAATGCCAGAGAGCCAGACCTGGGGCTCCCCAAGCCTGGGGCACGGCCATGTGGACAGCTAAGCATCGCCCAGCGGCCTGCTGGCAGGTAAGGCATCTTTTTGGGTTTCACTTTGGGGATCGTTATCCCTGACGAAGTTTAAGCGTTCTGGAGCGCCAGACTGGCTGCAGAGAACCAAGACCAAGTTGTTTCCACACCCGCGCGGAGCCCAGGGCCGGGCGGTGGCGGCTCCCGCAGCCCGGACGTGGCTCCCCCAGAGCGGCACCGCTCGCGTCTCGGCTCCCCCTGGGCCCCGGCAACTCCCGGCGGGCCTGTTTTGTTTCCCTCGCTGCCATCTCCTCCTCCTCCCTCACCCACGTCCCAGGATCGCCGGGCCCGGCTCCCAGCCCTCTCGGTGCGCCGGGAATCCTCCGCCCCGCTGTGCCAGGGCCGGCCCGGCCCGGGGACTGTCCCCGAGCGCCGCCCGTGAGTCACGGCGGGCGGGCCGGGGCCTCCCGCTCCTCTCCTGCTGCTCTGCCGCGACGCGGGGCCCGAGGCCGCGACCCCCGATGCTCCGGAGCCCCGGCCGGGACCAACCCTGCGCCCGGGGCCGTGCGAGAGCTGGGGGCGGCTGCT
>VXAC01007106.1:137675-159952 GCA_013399225.1 Rhipidura dahli | reverse complement strand
TTTTTTTTTTTTTTTTTTTTTTTTTGTTTTTGGTAGCTTTATGACCAGCAAGACAGCATCAAGCAGTTTATTGCAGACCTGGTTTATGCCTTGCAAGAGAGTAGTGTAGTAGACCCTTGTGCATGCTTTGTTTTCAGCACCAACACTGGAAGCAATTTTGAATCTCATTTGATTTTAGTTGAATCTATGCTTTATTTGTTGTCTTTGTGAATGTCAGTATTAAAAAAAAATTAATGTTGTTGGAACTGTTTTAAAAGGCATTTAATTTATTTTTGATCAGTTTGAACTCTATTTTTACATCATGTTTAACAGTTTCTTTCTTAACCCTTTAATGCCATTGTCACTTTATACAGCTAGGATAAAACATATGCCATTTCCAGGGAGAGGGAGAGGCACTCAGCCACATGTAAATGAGGATTCAATCCTACAAAGCCAGGGAATATGTTTGGGCACATTAATTTCAGCAAGAATTTGATGCATAATCCCTACAGGAATTAATTGGGATGTTTTGTTGGTAAACGAGGTAGCCAGGATCCATGGAAGTGTCTGTATCCCAGTGGGAGGGTCAGCTGTCGCTGACAGAAAAGGTGTGAGCTGCCTCTCCTTTGCTTGAACAGCATCAGGTCTCCTGAGCTGAGCCTTGGCATCTCATTAGGTCCTGATTCAGGGAACTTGTCTGGCTTCACCTTTAAATTGGTTCTGGAAATGTATCTCTCTGTGATGGCTCCCTTTTCCTTTCGAGTGAGGCACGTGGCAGCTGTTTGCTTATGAAATGTTGTCACTAAGTTCACTTACTCCTTGATTCTGATAGAGCTGGAATTGCCAAGAAAGTGTGTGTGGCAGTTATGGACCCTGGCCTTTTTTTAGAGGGAGAACATGGACCTCACAGGGTTCTGATGTCCCAGTCCTTTAAAGTTGTTCTTAACCTGCACTCAAGGGGTTGATCCTTCTCTCAGCAGAAAAATCCTTTTGTCAGGGCTTGCATTCATCTCTGTGCTGTCCCAGAGATCGAAGTCCCTCCAAGCAGGAGGGGATCCTGTGGCTGGGGAAAATGCAGCTGGCTGGGAAGTCAGGGAAGAGCAGTCTGTGTAATGTGTTTATTTTTGCAGTAGTGATTTCTGATTGTAGCTGCTCCTGGGAATTAGATATTTTAGTTTAAAGAACTGGCTCTGTAAAACAGGTATTTTACATGATTGTGACAGTATTCTGGCATGGGCTGTTTTGTTCAGAGTTCTGCTGACTATATCACTTAATAAATGTGGTATTTCATTATTAAGGGCCTGATGAGAACCAAGGAAATTTATAATATTGGCCAAATTCACTAACTTGCAGTTTAACTGTTACTGCAGTATCAGTTACAGATAGTTCTTGTGGTTTTTGTTGCCATTCACATTCATGGAATGCCTTAATAAAGGAAATAAAAAGAGGATTATCATGCACTTTCCCCTTGTACAGAAATAGATGATACAAGCACATCAATTCTGTCTCACTTATAAATAGCTCCTGGAAATAGTGGTCTATGAGGGAATAGGGCTGATTGACTCATTCGTTGTGAATAATTTAGCCTCAAAGATTAGCATTTTTGTACGTGTATTATCCATGGAGGACTGAATTAATCTATTTGTTATTGTAATCTTCCATTTAATAGTTTATGAATTGCTGTCTGAATTTTTTTGAGATGTGCTTAATTCACTACTTTGTTATACGTGATGTGTGTGATGGTCCTCTGAATCATCTTGGCCATTTGTGAGTCCTTGCTTCAGGATTGGGACTTTCAGCTAGAGAACAATGACAGGGTCCACAGTTCTTTGTGGCCACGTGAGAAGATGAAGAGGCCAGCATTTCATAAGCCAGCATTTTTTAGGAAATGATTATCATGATGGGGGGAAACTCTTCAGACTTGCAGTGGTTGTGAGGTCTGCTTCACAGAGGATTTTTTTTTTAATTCAAGTTTGTGGAAGACCTTGCTCAGAGCAAATTCCCCTTTCTTTTGTGAGGATGCAGAGAAGCATGGAGTCAGTGTGGGACTGGGAATGTGAAGTCCATAGTTACAGCTCTCAAACATGAAGCACTGCATACAGAGATGATGGAGAGCTTCTGAGGAAGGTTGTGCAAGTGCCAGAAACAGGCTGTGTACATTAGCATGATATTCTACCTCTTAAAAAATAAATAAATCACACTTCTAATTCAGGAATTTCTTGGACACCTCTGCTGGGTTGTGTTTTGTGTGTTCACCTGTGTTTGTGTCCATTGTAAATATACACACATACACTGGATCTGTGCGTCAGTTTCCCCCTCTTGCTCATTTCTCCTCTGGGTGAAAGTGGCCTTGTTTCTCAGCAGCAAGCAGTAATAGCAGTCCTTTCCCACTTCCTTCTCAGGATTGTTGTATTTGAGTCCACGGTTTTAGAGGTGCTCTGAGCACACTGACCATTGGTATGGAAAACCCAACAGTGCTTTGTATTGCCAGGTGCACTAATGAGTACCAGGAGGAATTAAAGTTCTAATCACACAAGCAAATATACAAAGCCACTGAGTGTTGGTTTTATGCACGGTTACAATCGATGTCAAAGCTGTAAGATGTTGTATAATCAAATAATTTATTAGGCACAGCTGGTTAACTGCTTACAGCAAAACAACCTGTAGCTTAATTGCTCCTTCTATTGCACTGGTTTTTTGCATGGTCCTTCTGGCCCCAATACCCAGAGCAGAAAACCCCTGCCTTAGGCTTCCTGAGAGTTATGCAAGAAACGCTGGGTCATAACTCATCCATGTCAAATTAATGTTGTTGTCATGGGACATCAGTGGCATAATGAAGGGAGAATAAGGGCATTAAGGAGAGTTAGTCCTTCAATAGGACTTCCCTTCTAATTTCATTGATACGTTAAATGGAACTGTATCTTTTTTTTTTCCCCTAAGAAATGATGATAATTTTAAATAAATACTTTGCGGAAGAAATATGAGCCTTGTTTTAAAGTATTAATAATATGTTTGTTCCCATTCAAACTGGAATTGTTCTATACATTTAGAAACACAGTAAGGAAAGTTGCTACATGCCATCACTTCTAAAATTTATTTTCCTCCAAGGTAGTATTTGATGAGTTTAACTGTTTTACTCTGTAAAGTACAAAGCTATATGTCCTTCCTTAGCCATATTCTACAATGGCTGTTTTTCATTTTGGTTTTGGTATATGCAGCCAGGTAGACAAAGAACACTGGTTCTTAGTGATTTGCATGCTTGGGGATCACTTTGAACAGAACCAAGAATGAGTCCTTGATTGTCAATGACAGAATCTGAGAAATAGTGCTTCATTTAGTCACTGGAACCTTTTACATATAGTGTTGGATTTTCATAATAGTACCTGCATGCACCTGATTGGGTGCATGAGTCTATTGCAGGCACAGGGGATGTTCAGTCAAATAAGACTCATGTCTTCAAGTTGGTAGTTTACCTTATCCTCACAAACAGCTCTTCAGTCCTATGGTATAATAGTTGCTTAATTCTGTTTAAAGAGTAAACTTCTTCCTCCTTTACTTATGTCCTTGTGTGAAGGTTATGTCAGTTTAACTTCAGCCTTCGCTGTTAAATATTTCAGATTCTGTGTATAGCTCTGGTGCTAGATACTGTTGAAAATGTGTTCATAGGTCTTCACACATTCTGTCTTTGTGTTTAGAAGCAGTGATTTCTTAAACTAGTAAATACATAGGGGTAGAAATAAAATTTAAGTTAATGTGTCAGGTAAAACTCTGCTTTTTCATTGCTGCTTTACTTTTTATTTTTGCAGTGGTCAGTCCAGTGAATCTGAAAGGGATTGTGAGTTCCTACTGCTTTGCAAGTGCATCACTTGGCATGGGAATTTTGTCTGCTACTGAACGTTGGGATTGGGCAAGATCAGTCCCCACGTTTCTTGTCTGTACTGTATTTCCTAGCCCTCACTGTGAGGTTTTTCGTAGACATTTTAACTGTATGGAAGCTCACCCTCTGTGCAGACCACTTAGCACCTTTTTCTCGTGTTTTATTCAGCTCATAGACATGGCATGGCAGGTTCTCCAGTGTAATTTTTAGGTCATATCACTTATCATTATCTTCTTGTCTCTGTAGAACCAGAAGTGAGAAGCTGTGAACTCTATCTCAGCACTTCTGCAAAAACCCTGACATTTAATCTCATGCCTACTGCTCTTACAGATGTGTCTACCTTGACAGAACAGGGATGTGACCTTGCACATTTGGTGGGTTCCTAGTTTTCAAATATGCATTTTAAAAAAAGGAGAAATAAGTAAAAAAAATTAGTTTTCTGTTTGTTTTTGGCCATCAAAACTGACTTAAACTGTTGAATACGATTAATGGACTTTGTCGTGTTTGTTTCTGCTAATTTCTTGCCAGATAAGTTACTGGAGTCACTTCTTTTATTCCTTCGAGGTGTATTTGTTTATTTTAACAAAGGGCAATGGGAAACTGGAAAAAGTCTTCCCTTTTATTTGCATGATGAGCTGTAAGTGGAATGATTTTGTCAGGAAAAAAAGTAGATATTTCTAGGTAATTCTTTCCAAGTAGTTTCCAATTTGTTCTACAGATCAGTCAAAAAATTTGAGGCCTGTTTCTAGCAAGTCCATGGGAAGTCAGTCAGAAAAATAAGCTATGGTGGGTTTAAATTGTTTTTGAAAGTGTTCAACACTTCTTTGGTAAAATTCTTATGGTGGCTTCTTAACAGAAAGTGGTTGTGAGCCAGAGCTAACTAGTTGGTGATGCACACAAAAGGCTGTATGTGTATTATTTATCTGTGTATTTTGTGCAGCTGACTGAATGGCAATGTCAAATGATAATAATTTTCCTTTAGACCGTTCTTCTTGATCTGTGAACCCTTCTCAGTTGGAGACTGGGTTTCCCAGTTTTTCTAAGTACTTCACCAAGCGTGCAGATTCCAAGGAAATTGAGCCATAAATTTCTCACAGCTCTTGGCCGTGATTCTGGTTCCCAATTTCTAAACAAGGGGATTGTTCATCGAGTGCTGAAGTGAGGGTACCACGAGCTCAGCTCAACAAAACCATGTCAAAAATCACATGAAAGGGGAGAAAATAGGTTAACATGCTGTAAGTAGTCATGAACAACAAACGCAGTGCTTAATGACATTTAGAACTAGATTAGAGAAAACACAGGGAAGTAAACAAGAGCTAAAGGGAACAAGCTGTTTCAGAGGGAGGATGGGGCCACATGATTTCTCCCCTTGCTGGTATCAGTGGATGCAGGAACAGTGTGATATATTCAGCGTGCTAACATTTGCATTACAAATGCTTGTACTGGGTTCAGAAAAGACCTAACAGATTGTCATTGCCCAGAGCACTGGCATTACGGTGATTGCTCCAATACAACGGCTGGTAAAGTTTTTCTTAACCCTTGTGCTACCTCCACCCAGCTTGAAATAGAACTGTTTGCCCAGAGTTAGCTTTCCCAGACAAGTGCACATTTTCATGCCCACAGAGGTCTGGATAAAAGAGTTACCTCTGTTAAGCACTGGCATCTGGGATATTGCATGGTTTGAGATGCACGGGTTTTCTCAAGCGCTGGAGCAATAGATGATGCACAGCTCACTCCTCAGAGCACTGCTGAGATTGCACCCTTGGCTGGCGGGAGCATGAAGTATTATGCAGGGCTTTTTCACACATTCTGTTTTTCTTGTATTTTCTCCAGTTTTCTGAAGGCTGTGGCAGTAAGATTAATAGCCTTTTTCATGTATGCCATTGTTACAATGCTGCCATTTGGTTTAATTTCAGTTGTTCTAATTTAGATTGGTAGAAGTTAGAAGAGACTCTTGTCCTCTAAATGAATACATCTGGAAAATACTGGGGCTTTGTTTAGTGAATATTTTATTTTTAAAAATTCTTCTGTAAATGAAAAAAAAATCCTAAATTAAATTTGTCTTGAAGTTCTACAGCTAATTTAAAAGCAGTGAATCTCACAAAATTTTTAACCTGTTTTTTTGGATCTAGAATCATAGAATCCTTTGGGTTGGAAGAGACCTTAAAGATCATCTAATTCTAACGTCCCTTCCCTGGGCAGGAGCATCTCCCACTATCCGAGCTTGCTCAAAGCCCCATCCAACCTGGCCTTGAACACTTCCAGGGATGGGCATCCACAGCTTCGCTGGGCACCCTGAGCCAGGGGCTCACCACCCTCACATTAAAACACCTGGACATCAACCTGTTGACCACAGCTCTGGGTGCAGCCATTCAGCCGATTCCTTATCTGCATTAGCAGCCCATCTGCCAAATTCCTGTCTCTCCAGTTTAGAGGCAAGGATGTGATGTGAGACACTATCAAACACTAAGGAATTATTTGTGTTTTCCACCCCACTAAAGAAAAGCAGATCTGTGTAGACATCCATGAGCCTCAAGAATGGTTATAAAAGTTATTAATCACCTCAGCAAAGCATTGCAATTTAAAAAAAACCTTAACAAAATGAACCAAAAAACCTCCCTAAAACACCAAACAAACCAAGCAACTCCAAATCAACCCCATTGTTACATTACCTCAATGAAAGAAACATTTTATATTTGAAAAAAAGAAGTCTTTAAGCTGATATAGTTCTAAATATAATGAGTTAATCAGTGTTTTTTACCATGATGTCATCTTACATGTAAAACTGATTATATTACCAAAAACCCCCTCTACATCAGCATATAAAATATCCCTAATACTAAAAGTTGCATCAAGCAATTAATATATGATAGTTTGCACCTAAATGTAAATGTCCTAAACAGCTATCTGAAAGAGGAGTGTATATAAATTCAGCATTTAGTGGGCAACTACAATGAGTACTTGGAAGGAAAGATGTAGAAGTAGCTGTTACTACCTGGAAACCACTGTCCTTATCTAAAGGATCTTTATGATATTTGAAAAATGGCAACTTCAGAAAATTACTGTACAAAACTTTTTCAGTCCATCTGAAACACAAAGTTTCTCCTTGCCACAAAGAAAGACATGAGCTTCAGTTTTGTGACTGGGTAATAACACATCCAAATTAGTTCCTTATTTTGATTCAGATGTCCTTTATGGAGTTTATCATCACGTTGAAGATTCTAAATGCATATAAATAATCCTATAGGTACTCTAAGCAGTCTCTTTCAGAATAGAAATGTCCTCTCTGATTGGTTTTGTCTAAAGGAGCAGCATTAACTTTTTTGAGAAGGTAGTGTTTTATGGGGGCTGTTTTTTGGCTCTTGGTATTACAGTCTACCATTATTAATTAATTTATCACTTGCTGTAAAAATATTCCATAAATATTCTATGTAGAAGACAAAAGGATCTAATGTGAATATGTTTCAACACACTGTGTGAAAGAGAATGTAACAGCATGGTAAGAAGAAATAGCATCGTAAAGCTGCATTCCAGCATTTGTGCAAATGTCCCAAGCAATAATAAATAGGATTTTGTGGATGAGGGATGGTCATTGTATCCTTTTTATAATCTCTGAGAGAAATGAGCTGTTTCTGCAATTATCTTGCCTATTTCATCAACTTGAAACAACCTTTCATTCTGAATTTTAAGAATGGTTTTTGGCTGAAAGAAAAGGGCAGATTTGTGATTATCTAAATCGTGAAAAGACATAATATTTTATTAGCAGTCTTGGCAGCAGTACTCATGTATGCAAGCTGTAGCACAATCGCTGGTATTTGTTACAGTAAAATCTAATTAAAAATTAAACTAAGCTGATGGCATTCGAACTGCCATTGGAGAGGGGGGACTGGGTTCTGTGCTTCTGTGGGTCTCTTTGTACATATGTGTGCTTCTGCCTTTTTGTTCTGTGGCAGCCAAACAGCTCCTGCCTGAGCTCAGAAATGTGTCAGTGTGCAGTCGGTTTGCGTGCTGTTGTCAGACAGCAAACACACAGCCCGGTCTTTGCCAGGGTTTTGTGTGATCCTCGGTAACTTCTGTGATCCTGGGTAGCAGCTCTGCCCAGGTATTTTTGGTGCTCAAACACTGGGGCCCTGTTTAGCTCTGTGGTTTTACTCAGCACCGTTGCACTGAAGATTTAGATATGCAAAATGGGGCTTAGATAAATTTCCTAGATAAGAGCTAAATCAAAACAGCTAAACCACCTGCTGTTGGCGTTGCTCTGGTCTAGGTCACTGAGGATGGCAGCAGTAAATCTCGTGTTCCATTTCTGCATATGAAGAATGACAGCTCAGTACAGTGTTTTCCTGTACAATGTGTCAGTCTGGCATATCAATGCACTCTTATTCTTGATGTGCACCAAAGGCTTCAGAGGGGATTACAGAAGCTGAATAAAGAGCAGGATGTGCCATGGTTTGCTTTTACTGACAAATGTGGCTTGTGCTGACTGTCAGCAGGGCTTAGAGAAAACTGTCTTTTAAGTCAGGACTCTTGTACGTACCTGGTGAGGCACCTGCTCTTCTGGAAATTAAGTCATTCTATGCAAGTTTCCACTCTGCTGGGCTCAGTTCCTACAGTTTCAGCTGGATGGGATCAGCACATTATCCATTTCCTTCCTTGTTTTCTACAATATTTGTTTTGAAAAACATATCAGTCAGGGTGCAAGGTCTATTTCTTTGTGATGTTTATTCCTTCTTTTTGGTACTTAGCCAGAGAAGACTAACCCAAATATATAAGCTGGTGAATTCCAAATAGTAAATGAAGCTAAGTAAACTGTGTAGCAAAAGAATGAACTGGTAAAAGATAGATTGCTCAATCATTTTATGTCGCTGCTTAACATAATTATTTTTCTTAATTCATTTTTTTTCTATGTGTAAAGCTTAAAAGGAAAAGAAAAACCTCTTAAAATTTCTATGATTCTTATAAAATTCAAAACGTTGTGGTTGTATCTGTAATGTTGTTTGAATATCATATCCCTGGTTTCAGTATATGCAGAGATGCAAGAAAAAATAGTGGGTCCATAGCTGGTGAAAAGTGTCCTCTAAACACTAGAAAAGTGAAGATTGACCAAAGACTTGGAACAGTTTTACATCATGGATCTGAAGGAAAAATTGTAAAGAAATAGTGAGATAATACAGGCAATCTCTTTTACCACTTTTTTTTTTTTTAAACTACAGTGACTTGTTTGTCTCCACATCATGGAAGTTTTTATTCAGAGTGGGTTTGTGTTTACATTTTAATGTTTTCCTGTGCACTAGAATATAATCATGATTGTAATAATTAGCAGCATGATTGAGAGCAGATATGGATTCAAATGGAGTTGAATGATATTTTGGTGTAGTCTGAAATTTCTTTTCGGTGGAAACAAATAGAGGGAAGTTCTTTCCTGGTGTCCCACGGGAGTTTCTCCTGTGATTTTTGCATCCATTAAGGTGATTGGCAGCATTTTCAATCCGTTTTCCAATTATCTCTCCAAACACTTTGGAAAATTCAATTGCCTAAAGCTCCTTTCCTTCCCTGTCTCCGCCTCCCACCCTCTTCAATTATACTACTTCTAATTTAAATAAGTTGAAGAAAGAAAAAAAATGCTTAGTAGCATTTGCTATGGCAAATGTAAGAGGTCAGATTCTTACGGAGAAATAACCAAATTTGGTGAAACCATGAAAATACTTTTCCAGTCATTTATGTTCTTTGATGATTTTACCAAAAGCTCTTATGGAGCATAACATGCTGCTGTGCTCTCTCGCACTTTGTCCCAATAGAGTGCACTGACAGTTCCTTGTGCAAGGGATTGTTGCACGTATTTTGAGTTGAGAATTCAAACCTGGTATGTTTTAGAGTTATTTACTTCATATACATACAAAGAGGAAGTTTTGTAGAGTGGTTTCCTCTCCCTCTCCATGCAAGGAATTAAATTTTATGCAGACAAGCACACTAATAGTAACTGAAAAATTATTGTACTTACGGAGAAATCAGCTTTTATTATTATTATTATTATTGTGGATGGACATGAAATTCATAACCCGGTAATGTCTGTTTTATTTCCCTACTAATCACCACCTTTTCACCTTCCCCCCTGTCCACACCCTTGGTCAATGTCTTGGCTGCAAAAATTTGCTGTGCATTGAAAAAGAGAACAGAGGCCAGTGGTAAATCTAAATATGTAAATGTGTTTCAAAAGTGATGTCCTTGGCATTAAATCTACAAAAGAGCCTCACTCAGTTTTCATATCATGCTGTTGCCCAGCATCCTACCTAAGCCTATTACTGCTCCTCCTTGCTGCCAGCATACTCATTAGCTCTTTAATCTTTTAATTCCTGTGTGAGAGAGAAATAATGTTTGGCTGTAATTACATATGTGCATGTGGGTTGTATGCCCATGCAACCCAAATTTAATTTCTGTTCTTCCTTGTGTTTTTGCTGTACTTCTCTTCCTTCATCTTTCTGTGGCGCTACTCAACAACCTTGTGCTGCTGTCTTGGCACTGGGCAAATAGATGTGCAGCCTGAAGAAACACTTCTGAGGCTTTGGCAATTCATCTGGGAAGGTCCCTCACCTCAGGAGGTGTTTCTCTCCACACCTAGATGTCCTGTTGTCTGATGGACACTGACTGGAAGTCCTCTGCAAGAGGTTACTGAGTCCTCAGCTGGCAGGGCACTGTGGGCCTGGGCAATGAACTCAGTCCTGGGGATGTGGGGAAAACAGCAGTGAGTGCAGAGCTCCAGGCGAAAGAGCCTGGTCAGAGCTGTCTCCTGTGAGCTGGCACCAGAGCTGGAGCATCATAAGACACAATTCCATGGATCTGTTTCTGGATTTAAAAGACTTGTCCTACAGTACACAGTGAAACACCACTCCCAGTGGTCAGTAGCCAGCTGTTTTGTAATGGGCAAATGTATAGTGGGACAAGTCTCATCAAAGTCTCCAGAAGACATTCGCAAGTCCACAGTGTTCAGAAAGTGTGTGGGAAGTGCTGACTACACCCTTGCTCCTCATGGTTTCCTGAGTTGTGTACTGACATTGTCCATGTCTGTACACAGACATGACTTATGCTCTCATGACTAACCAAATGGGCTTTTTTCCGTTTAATTGTGAAATGCAGTCACACTGTGCTTGCCTTTCTGTGAGACATGATGTCTATGACAATATGCCAGCAGCCTCTCTGGATGGCTGGATTTGAATGTTCCTTTACTGGCTGAGCTCTTTACATCTTTCTCCCATGCAAAGATTAAAAACACCTATTTGGAAAGTGATTTTGCTGTAGCAGCCTCATGACAACCCATTCCATTACCCAAAATCCCCTCTACTTCATTACAAAGAAAACACCTGCTTGGTAGGGAGCAAAGGGCAGAAATGTGATTGAGAGAATCTGGTCAGCAAAACTGTTCAAAGGAAAAGAAAACTTTATTTTCTGCCAGAGCCAACGTGATTCTCAGTGTGTGTGGAAGTAGGAATAGAGATAGGGCACGGGAGGTAAGGGGATGTGTGAAGAGGGAGAGAGGAAAAGGCGTGTGAAGCAAACAGCCAAAACACAAACATTTCCACAGGTGCTACCATGGCCATTCAGAATCCAGCTGTTGTGGCTCCACTGTGCTCTGCACACGCTCCTGGACTGAGAACAGTGACGGTCACAACTGAGACTGCTCAGGTGTGAAGCTTTCTGGAGTTATCTCCAGCGTGGGAGACCACAAACCTCCATTAACGATGTCCATTTTAAAATGACCAACAGATGGCACCATCAGTCTCCTTTTCTCCTGTGGCTTAGAAACAAATCCTAATGCAAACCCCTGTCCAGACCTCTCTGCTGCTAAATCCAGTAATTGCTTTCTAATTAATATTTCATTTAAATGCCTAGTGTCTTATAATAGCGCTTAAAATCTGTGCATGCCTACATGTGCAATGAAACAAATTATGAGGATACATATTCATAATTTAATCTGTAATGTTCCTGCTGGTGTATTAAATGACTCTTGGTTTTTGAGGGGTTTATAAGTCAAAACTGAATTTGAATAATTTAAGTAGAAAAGGCACAGATGCATAAAATAGTGAAGAGCTAAAATGCAGTTTGAAAATTGGTGTAACAAGGCAAATTGCATAAAATCATAATGCACTGATTTCTGGAAACTCCACATTTCTCTTTTCTCAGATTTATTGTAAACTTTTGTTGTATTCTGCAGCTTTAAGGTACATCCTCAGGATCTGTAGGGAACCCCATCAACCGGTAAAAATTATAAATTAGAGCAGCTACCTTCTCCTGTATTATCTGAATTGCTAATTAGATTTTCAGAATGAGACACTGCTGAGGATGTGTCAGGAATAGGAGCTGCCTGGACACAGAGAAAACAAAAAGTCACAAGGAAAGGAAGTTCAACATAAGAGTTTAAAGGAACCATTATATATTTTTGAAGGGATGGGTGCTAAGCCGTGCAGACATCCAGCTTTGATTAGATGCTGTGGGAGAGAGGGGCTGCTGAGGCTGTGCTGTGTCTGGCATCCTTGCAATATGAAGGGTTTTTTACTTTTGTCTGGGTGGAATTTCCTGTATTTCAATTTGTGCTACTGAGAGGTGTCTGCCTCCATCACTTCATTTATACATATTGATAATATCCCCCTTGAGCCTTCTGCAGCCTGAACAGTCCCAGCTCTCCCAGCCTCTCTTCACAGGAGAGATGCTCCAGTCTTTTGGTCATCTTTGCTGGACTTGACCCATGTGTGGGTAGCACATATTTTTGTTCTGAAAGGCTGATTGTATAAAGATGTTTATCAGCCTGAATACTTTGGAGAACCCAAGGTTGTCTTCCCTGCATGATCCACGTGTAACTTGTGCAGAGCACCTCTAAAATCCTACTGAATTGCTTGGCTTCACCAGCTGTTGACCCATTATGCACAAAAATATGTGACTAAATAAAATGTCAGTAATATTTGGAGCCAGGATTTTTTTTCTCATGGGAGGATAACAGTATTTCAAATTCCTTGTGGTGACTGAATACAAATATAAGCTTAACTTGCAGAGCACCAATGTAAACTCTGCTGTGAGGATGCAAAGAGCAGAGAGTAGCAAATGTAAAGTGAACTTCCTTCATACTCAAGGCTTTTCTTCTTTTTTCCTGGAGGTATTTTTATCATCACAGGTATTTCAGTTATGTTTTAGTTAAGCTGTATGATTATAAACGCTTGTCACTGAGGACATGTGGCTGGGTAATTGAAATGATAGTGTAAGGGATAATTAGAGAATATAAGAAGTAGCTAAAAATGAGCCTGTTGTGATGCAGTTGAATTCTGCACAGCTGCTCTGCTTTCCTTGCCCCTCCTCACTGAGTGTTTAAGTCACTGTCTTGCTGTCCACTCCCACCACATTTCCTTAAACTGGATCAGGGAACCATTTAATGCGAAAACTTAATAAGATGGAAATCCAGCAGGGATGTGCATGGAGGGACAGCAACCATAACACCATCCAAAGCCTCTCGTGGGTCATAATGAAGTGTGTTCCACGACAGACATTTATTTCACTTCTTCCTTCAGCAGAAGTGAAATCAATGTATTGTTCCGTAATAAATCCTGTTTAGAGATCCCCAAGGCCTGTGTCAACATGCTGCTTAAGCACATGCTCAAATCCAGCCTGATTTCATGAAGTACTTGAGCTCTAGTCAGGTTATATGCAAGGAAAGGTTGCAAAATCAGAAACTGTTAATAAATACCCATTTTATTAAGCCAAGATTTGTTAGCCCTTTGCCATCGATGCTTTGTTTAGGTAGGGTTTAATTAAAAATTATAGTTATTTTGTTTGGCTTGATTTTAAGCTGCTGGAAGTCATCAGTAATGTAGGAACAAATTATTCTACATTTTGGGTCTGATTTCAAAGACACAATGAAAGTTGATAGAATTTTTTCCTCAGGAAGCAGAATCAGGCCTTTGTATTCTTAAAAGTTTTCCAGAACGCCTTAGGTTTCCTTCAGCATGCACATAATTATAATTGCAGTTTCTAACACCAATGAAGAGGTCCAAAAGGAGTGAATGTGAATCCAAACTTTCATGCAGAATTCTGAAATCCAGCATTTCTTAATTATACCATCCATGGAATAAAAAGCTATGGGTCAGAGTGAAAGCTTCAGAAAGCTTTGTAAAGCTTTCTACCATTTCTAATATCTAGGGAAAAAAAAAAGCCAAACCAAACTTTGCAACTCTTAGCATATTCTGTAGGTTTGTGAGTTGCCCTTGATTTTTCTGTCGTAGTTCTTTTCTTTAATCAGACCCTTTGAAAAGGAAAGAAGTCAGCAGTTCTCTCACATGCACTCCTTTACTATTTGAGAATATGTTGGGAGAAAAAAGGTGCATCTGTTCCTTTTCCTCTAAATCTAAAGGAAAGTTTCTGAGTTAAGAACTTGCTTTGTAACCCTGGGAAGGCAGTGGTAGCTTTCTGTTTAGCTGTGCTGGGTCTTACATGAACTTCATCTTCCAGTGATTTATGGTGAGTACAGATAATTCTATGAGATACAAAATACTGTATCCTAAATTGTGTGCTGGAACCTTGCTATAAATTTGTTGTCCAAGATGTTTCCCTTTCATAATTAAATTGCAGTAGCTAGTTTTATTGCTGTTCCTAGGGATAAATCTTTGATCTGAGAGCTTTCACACTCTATATCTTTATTGCTCTCATTTTTATTACAGGTAAGGGATTATTTTTTACTATCTCCTTCATGATCTTGACAGAAACTTAACATATATTGGTCTGTTCCTTCTAATTTATTCATTGAGTGAAGAAACCTTGTATTAATAAGCTTTTTTCATATTGCCCCTTACTCCTATGTTCTCTTCATCTTATGTGCAGGCACCATCTGATTTTCCATAGAATTTTTAAGCTTGTTGGTCTCTGTTCTTTAGGACATTCATTGTGCTGGGTGTACGACTGCTGTTAGGGATAAAGGAATATGTGTGATGTCTTATGTAGTGCCAAAATCAAAAATTCTGGAAAGCAGAATTTGTCAAGCATCAAGCTTGAGTTTCAGTTATAGCAGCAAACCCTGAACCCCCCCTTTTGGAATTACTGTCTAGACCATATGTGGATTTCTTGGAAGGCAGAGAGAAAAATAAACTCTTTGGTATAGGACTTTTCCAGAGAAGAACTTGACTGGCTGAAACATTTGTGAAAATGCCATTGATAGCCTTGTCTTTAAAAAGAAAATGAAGCTCTGGGTGTGAGAATCAGAACAGAAAATGAAAGCAATGCACAAGGATTATAAACAGCATAAAATGTAATTGCAGCATTTAACATTTATGCTGTAATGTTATAAATGTCAGCCAGTGGTGCCTTCAGCAGAGATTAAATGGCTTCACTTCACCAGTGGGACGGGCATGAGGAGTAATAATTCCAGTTGTTCCTTGTGCACAGCTGTCCCGAGATCTCTTCTGGCAAAGAGTCCTACCTTTGCTACCTTTGAAATTCTTCTTTTGGGACTTGTCAGAATGTTACCCAGGATTTATGTAAATTGGGGAGCCAAGGTGTTGCCATGGCAATTGCAGCTGTTTATAGGTCTTTTGATATATAAGCACCATTTGTTGTAGCACTGCTTCTAAAAATTTGAAGGTATGTATTAGAAATGGATAAATACCTGATGGAGGGTTCTATCCTCCTGCTTTTGCAGGAAAGGAAAAACATAAATGAAATCTGATTTCTCAAACACCTTAGGTTGTATATACAAAGGTCAGAGTGAAGCCTGGATTGCACCTTGAAGCCTGCAAATTTGTGCTTAAAGTATGGTAATGTTCAAGTGTGTCAAACTCCTGGCCAGGCTCCGTTGGGTTGGATCACATTTATGGAGCTGGAGACACTCCCTCTGGTGGCTCTTGGCATTTCTACATTTTTAAAAGCTGCTTTTGGCATACTCTGGTGGATAAAACTCTGGCAAGTGTTGGTTCAAATGATTTTGGAAATGCAGCAATGTATTTCAATTTACTTTCAGCCAGCAGTGATTAGTGGGCTCTATTACAGGTGCTTCGTTGATCATGCACAGACTTTATTATAAATTTACCTACACATCTCAGACACAACATTTAACCCTTAGAAAATCAATCTGGCCATCTCTTGACAGAGGCTGCTGACATTGCTGAAGTTGAGGAAAAGACTATCTTGCCCATCCTAAAGAAGTTAGGTTTATTATATATGTTTTTTCATCTTTTAGCAAAAAGCACTATGTTTATTTTATGTTGTGGAAGAAAGGGAGAAGAAACTGTGTATCTTTTTGATTAAAATATATCTTATCATTTTTTATGATAGGGAAAAAATATTGTTTCTAGAAGAAAGAAAACAAAACCAACCCACCTGGATTTCAGCAATAAGTGTTCTTAACATTGTCTCTGGTTTAGAGAGCTTTGGGGCTGGCGGTTCTGTCCAGGCAAGGTGTTTTTGTTAACTGCCTACAACAGTGAATGGACATTTAGGAACATATTGGTCTTGTGAGAGATTTTTCAGTATCTTGAGGTGGCAGTAGCATTTTCCTTTCCCCATTCCAAACAGTTGCATTCGAGATAATTAATACATTGTCTCTATGAGGTATAACTTGAAAGTGTAACAGCTTATAGAACTCATAGGAAGGATATTTACAGGGATGTTCAAGTTACTTTGAAAGAAACATTAATTTCATATGCAATGCAGGTGTTCTGGAAGCAGTTTCAGGGATCAGTTTTCTCTAATAAGTGGCAAAACCACAATATTCAAAGTTACTCAGCTTTTGGGATAGCCTTTGTAATCAGTTCAGTGTCCCTCTTGTGATTTGACTGTGATGATGTTAAAACTTTGATGGTATCAACTTGTGCTTTCTTTGTGCAAGCATTTATAAAACCAAGTATTTTAAAGCCCCTCAAACCTATAAGTGTTCTTTTCAGTTCTGATCACAAGTTTTGTGATTTGGATGTTTTCCCTAAAGGCTCAATGACAGGAGTCAATAAATTGCACTGAGAACATTGTCTCTCATTAGAATTAAACACCATAAAAATGTCTTTAGTCTGCCTTTTCAGAGGAACTCTTTAAACATCGATTTGATTGTGGGCTGTTGATTCAAAAGTCTGAAGTGAAAAGTCAAAGCTAAAGAATCACAAATTTCATGACACTGAAACTTGTCTAAGAGTTTTGGAAGCCAGATTGCTGTTTTTCCTTGAATTTCAAAATAATGAGATTCAGAACAACTAAACAACATCTGTTGAAAATAAAAACAAGTTATGTTTTCAGTGACCAAGAAATTAACTGCTTCAGAAAATGCTCTGGCTAGTTTAGAAACAATTATTAACCAGAAATTAATTTCTTTCTTGTTTTTGGTGATGTTCCATGGCTTTCCTTTCAGTCTTAATGAGTTATTTTTATGAGGTTTTTTTATAGCTCTTAATGAGCTATATTTTTTTGTTATCTCTGAAGCAACTGACAGCATTCTCAATTTAGGCTTTTCATGTACTTTTCAGGTACTGCTAACTATGGACATTCAAAAATCAGATCTCATTTCTGCTCCCTTTCCTGAGGGGAATGGGTCACTTGGTCATAATATTATGATTTGAGAAACCAAAATCTATTAGTCTTTAAAAGTCAGTTTGTTTTTTAGGAGTTTTTTTTTGCATTCCTTAGTGATGGAAACTTCCTTTTCATGCAGCAAGAAATATGTATTTCTTAATGTTCTTATTCAAACAGTTACGTATCAAGAAGTTCCTATTTTGTTAGATTTCTTTAAAAAGTCAGGCCAGCCAACAGTGATGTGCAGTTTCAGTCTGTAGTCTGGTTTTCTTGCTGTCCTGGGACAGCGGAATAATCTCTCACTTTTTTTTTGCACAAAAAATTGTTAGCCTGATGTAACCTCTGCATTCCTGATGGTGAAGGGACTTGAGGGGAAGCTGTGTCAGGAGCAGCTGAATTCACTTGTTCTGTTCAGCCTGGAGCAGAGGAGCCTGAGGGGAGACCTTATCACAGTCTGCAGCCTCCTTAAGAGGGGAAGCAGAGGGGCAGGCACTGATCTCTTCACTCAGTTTCCAGTGACAGGACCCAAGGGAATGACATGAAGCTGAGTCAGGGGAGGTTTAGGTTGGATATCAGGAAAATGCTTTTCACCCAGAGGGTGGTTGGGCACTGACCAGGCTCCCCCCGGAAGGGATTACAGCACCAACCTGACAGAGTTCAAGAAGTGTTTGGACAATGCTCTCAGGCACAGGGTGTGACTCTTGGGGTGTCCTGTGCAGGGCCAGGAGTTGGACTTGGTGATCTTCTTCCGACTCAGCATATTCTGTGATTCTCTGATCATGTCTGAGGCTCCTACCTCATGTTTCTGGTCTATTGGTTGATGTTAACAAATTTTGACAAAACATCAGATGTTTCAGGTATATTTACAGTTTCCAGCTTAGCTCAAGAAAGATGTGGGCTGTTCCTGGAGAGAAGAGGCCATGCATTGCTGCTCCCTCCCTTACACTGCTCTCACAATCCTGTGGCTCTGGGGTCACCAGCACCACCTGCTAATTTGGGTCAAAATGAACCATTTCTAGGCCAGGCCAACTCAGACATAGATAAATAACCTGACCATGTGGCCACAAAGTTCTTGTCAGTGTGAGTAAGCAAGTAAGAGCAAGTTGCTGGGGAGACTGGCAGGGAGGAGAATGGGGAGTTGGGGATTACCTGGTTCATTAACAGCTGGTTAGATTGAACCACAAATCTTTACAGGGTCAGGCCTCCTTGGTTCTGATTTACACACAAATTTACTTGTTTTTCGGAGCTTTGTGCACCATAATGGGAGCAAAGATGAAGAGAGGGCTAGGGAAGCATCTCCAAGTGAAAACTTCCCCCTTGTGGACTATAACAGGGAGATTAATTTTTATTGCTCCTTTTTCTATTATCTTCACATTTTCACACAGGACCAGCTCAGTGAGATTTGTGTAGCAAAGGAATAAGTTGCTCTGAACTGGTGGCCTATTGTCCTTCAAGATGGAAGGACAGTGTGGAGAAGGGATGAGGAAGGAAAAACTATAAAAAAACCTTGTGTCTCAGTCTTATGTGAATTTTCTTTTAATCATGCTGTAGGCAGCATACAAGAGAAATGTTTCCTTGATGCTTAGTGTATGGGCACGAGAGCAGCCTAATTTAATTAAACAGGTTAACAAATTAATTCAGACTAACGTTAGTGATTTAAACATTTAGCTTGGTTTTCCAGAAGACTCTCAGAGCACTTGTGGCAATTGAACAGTCTCCGTAGTTTCACAGATTGTAGAGACACTTCAGGTTCAATTTTGATTTAATAAGTCTTCCAGCAAAATGATAGCAGTGGAGTAGCAGAAGAATTGCCTTACAAGGTGCCTTTCACTGATAACAAAGCATCACCAGCCCTGACTTGCCTTATATAGGGATGTTAAATTTCCTTGTCCTGTAAAGAGCTCCAGGTCATCAACCTCCAGAGAAACAAATGTGTACTTCCACTGCGTGAGTACTCCTGTGAAAAGAGACCTCAGAGGGCAAAAAACCACTGTCTATTGTAGCATTTTCCCTTGTGTTTAGGCATTCAGAATCCATCTCAGAATAAAAATAAGTTCAAAGTGATCCATTGTGGAAACTTCCAGACTGGAAGAATGTATCTTTTGAGGTGCAGGTTGCCTTTTTAAAATGATGTTTTATATTCCTTCATTTTTTTTTCTTTTAAAAAGGCAAAAAAATCCCAATAACTGAAGTGTTATTCATGTAGGTCACTGAAGAAATCCTTCTGAGTCATTGATACCTGTGGCATTTGGAATTTGATAGTTCCATACCTATTGTGGGAAATGTATACGTATTTTTGGAAGGTCCCCAGGCAAATATCTGCTAGCCTGGTCCATGATACCTTTGTTGTTTTGTTTTTTTAACTCAATCCGAGCCTACTGAGAGCAGCTGCCTAAAGGTTGAGGTGAAGAACAAGATTATTTGTGTTCTATTGACTGGTTGTAGTTGAGGATGAGGTTGATAAATTCAGCTTAGCAAGTAGACTTCTTTGCCTGTGCTCTGCTGGGAAGTATCCACACTAAACTGCCCCACTGAAGACAAATATTTCTATAATTTGGACACTGACTGCTGTTAACAGGTGCCACATACAACTCCTTTTGTTTCTCGTGATCTCAGTCAGAATCACCTGTACTTGCTTGTTCCCATGGTGCTTAATGCTGTTTCAGAACTTTCCTAGGGAATTTATTGTGGTCACAGATATTTGTGCATAACTTTTAAATCTATTTATGGCTGTGTGATGCTCTTAAGGTATTTGGAATATCTGCCATTTGTTAAATAGTGACTAACTCCAAAAACATTTTTGCCATTGCATATCTAAGTGTTGCAAAGCAAATCAGAAAAAGTTTACATGTGTTGTCTTAAAGGCAAATAAAAAAAGAGAGAATTTCAAGTATTCTTTTCTACTACTGCTGATGAGTAACACATGTTCTGTGTTTTCAAAACCCTGCACTTCAGAAAAATAAGAGATCCCTATCTTCTAAAAGTCACACACTTTGATTTAATGAATAAGCAGAATGCACAGCACGCATCGGTGAAAACCCAAGCGCTGAGAGAACACGCAAGGAGGTAAAATAACCTTTGTACAAAACTTGGATACTTAATAGCAATTACATGCTGTGTCAAGTAATTTATTAAGGCTCTTCTTGCATATCTAATATCTGGAAACAACAGACTGATCTGGGTCCTTGTGTAAAACGTAGAAGTGTGAATGTGCAAATAAACAAAGGGACTTTTGAGTTAGTCTGGACTTGTGCTTATGTGTTTTACTGGATTTGAATTTTGGTTTTTGACGGTTCAGAGGTAACTGATTTTGTTGTCTTTAATAAGCTGTATGAGGAGACAGAATGAAGACTGAAAGAATAAGAATATGACCAATGTATCAAGAAGCTAAATAATTATTCTTAATGTTATCATGAATATATGCCTAAACCACTCTTCCACTGCTTCTAAGACTTATCCATTACTACTGAAGGGACATTTTTGTACAGCATCTTTTACAGTAAATGTTCTCATTTGACTCTGGATAACTTTTTCCCTTGATTTCATCTGTTATTTAGGGGCTGATTTAAAAACCTAATTCTTTTTGTGAAGCTGTTCATCCAAAATAAGCATTAGAAAACTTTTTTAAAAAATCAAATTAACTTTTTGCGTCATTTTTCCATACTTCTTCTCAGTACAAAAGAGATGAAGCTACTGGAGAGAATCCAGTAAAAGGCAACTAAAATGATTAAAGAGGTGGAGTACCTCTCCCATGAGGAAAAGCCTTTCCTCATGGGGCTTGGAGAAGAGACAATGTGGGGGATCTCATACATGGTTTATACACTGATATTTATTGTGTGCAGGGAGGAGGTAAAGGAGGTGGAGCCATGCTCTTCTGAGTGGTGCCCAGGGACAGGACAAATGCAATGGGCACAAAGTGCAACGCAGGAGACTCCTCCTGAGAATTGATTCACTAGGAAGGTGACTGAGCAGTGCCTTAGGTTTCCCAGAGACGCTGTGGAACACCCATCCTTGGTGGTGTTCAGGAGCTGCCTGGACCTGGGTCTGGCCAACCAGGTGGCCCTTCTTGTGTGATGAACTCTGAAAGTCACTTCCAACCTCGACCATTCTGTAATATTTCTTCTGTACCTGTACTTTTGTGCCCTCATTATGATTTGCACTAAAAGCAAATCCTGCACTAAGTCACATTTAATCAGTGCCAGTGCAATTCCCTTGACCTCCTGAATGGTGACGTTGATAGCAAAAGCTTGATTTTCTTTGTGGCATCTCTTGGACTTACGTGGCATACCCTTGAAAATACTAATGAGCTGGATAATAACAGTTTTTGGATCAGATCTCTGAAATTTGGTCACCTAGCATTAATTACTTGATTGCAAAGGCAGCAAGTAATAGGTCAACTGATAATTCTAAAATGGGCCTCAAAATGATTGCTGAAATGATTGCAAAACTATGTCTGCAATTACTTGTGTGTGTAAAATTTTGTACCAGAGAATATCCGTGGTGAAAGTCAGACCTTTTAAAAATACTGTGAATTGGGAGGCTGCTGCACTAGAAACGAGAGGTCCTTAATGGAGAGTGTTGAATGGAGAAGAGGAAGTATAACTAACTCTGTCAAGCATTCTGATTTGCAGGTTCCCGTTTTATTATAATTAAAGAATAGGAGTAATAAATAGAAGGATAGCATTCCATGAAGCAAGTAAGATAGAAGAATGAATATATCACTTTTACTTCTTCCATGACTTCTCCTCAATTTATTTCTGTCATTGTTTTTGAGTGATTGTTAGTGTTGATCACCCTCTAGCTCAGTGCTGATAAAATAATAAAGATAATATTACTCACATAGGTGCTATTACAACTTCCATATCACAGACATCACTAAAGAATTCCACCT
>VXAC01007106.1:106645-137660 GCA_013399225.1 Rhipidura dahli | reverse complement strand
TCTCCTGTAAATAATGATTAAGGCACTTTGGAGTGGAGGGAGGAAAAAAATAGGAAGGAGGTTGCTAGTGTTACCTTACTTTTGTTTTCTTTGCATACCTGCAGTTTGCTCAGAGATAATTGAGAGGAAGAGATGTGGGGGACTGATTGAGGCAGAGAAAATAAAGACAGATAATATTCTCAGATGGACCGTGTGTGTTTCTAAGTGAGAAGGCAGGGCAGGTATAATCTTGGACGAAGATTTTTGATGAATGAAGCCATTTGAGGCATCAAGGCTGATACTGAGTTACATAAACATGCTGTGCATACAAGGATGTCATTATACAATGTGGAAACAGGCTCTTGAAAGACATAAATGGTGCAAAATTTTAGGATCCTATTTTGAATTCAGTATTTTCACTCCAGTGACGTTATTATCTACGTCCAATCTACTGATTTTGTACAATAGCTCAGCACCCTGTAAGTCACATCCCTATTTCAGGTTTCTGGCTGTAGGTCTTATCACGATGATAACTCCCTCAAACTATTCAGGCATTGCACGTACAGAAAACAATGGGCTTTATTGGTAGTTACTCCCCACCAGATGAATGTACAGCATGTTGGATAACTACCTACTCCTCTTAAATGAATATGTTGAAAGAGTTATATTCAGAATATATTTTTTGCCCTCCTCTGCTGACAAATTGTTTAGCTGGCTGCTCGTCATAGCAAGCTGTCAGCCATATGGATGCCATTCAGCCATTTTTCCTCCTTGGAATGCTGTTGAGCAGAACCCACACAGCCAAATGTCCGCGAGTCCTGCGATTCAGAGTGACTCAATAGAGCCGAGAAAAAGGCCACAATTTTCTCAAGTGGCAGCAGGCACCTGTGTCTCTGCTTTACTCATCTTCCTGTCAAAACAAAAATTCCAAAGAACCCTCATGTACATAAATTTAAGTTTTTTCTGCTGGGCTGCGCAGTTGCATAGCTGTCTGCTTTACTGATGTGGCTTTGCAGCTGTAACAGATGAGTAATATTAGATAAGATGGATGAAAAAAAAATAAGAAGAGTATGGCAGTTTGCAATAACCTTGGCCATGTTGTAGCACAGAGGGGAAAAATAAAACATGTGAAAGTTGTCAGCTGGTGTGGAGACACTGTTATTAAAATAGAAACAGAATGGAAAAATCATAGCTCAGATGAGCTGCTAAAGGGATATCCAAGCAGCCATGAAAACGTGCAGCTATATTACAGTAAGTGTTAGTTTACCATTAGACTTCCGAACAGTAATAGCTATTAACCAGCAAAACTTTCACATTGGCTTAAATATGTAGCAATGCCCAGAGAGGCTGCCCATGATGGCTTTTTATGCCCCAAGTTTAAAGAGGACAAAAGAACCTGCTCTGTGTCCCTTTCACTTTGATAGCATGGTCCTATGTGCTTAGAGTTTTAGATTATGGGGGATAAAGGGAAAAAATGAGAAAGAATTTTGAATTTTCTCATTAGATTGACATTTTCTGACAAGGTCCAATGCAAAGAGAAACACTAACCCCAGTTTGGTTCCTAATCCGGGATCCCATGGTTGGTCTAAACCCTGTTTGGGTTTTGGCCATCCGTTGGCCTCTCTTATGACAATAAGAATATTTTAAACCATTCCAAATGATCACGGTTTTTGTTAGCTGCCCACACTTTGCCATGGTTACGTGAAGAAGTAACTCCATGACACATGGCTGGCATTTCTCGTGTTTGTTTGTTTGTTCGAGCTCCGGGAGGCTTATCAGTGATCTACATCCGAGGGAGGAGGCTTGAGTTTACATCCCTCCAGCCCCCGGGCTGTTAATTTTAACAAAGCTGCCAGAGTTTGCACATTGGATGTTTTTGGGGCGTGCCACGGTGGGGGTGGTACAAGGGGGATGTGCTACAAACAGCAGGTGAAGGGGGCAGATCTGGTGTGTTGGGGAGGGAACACAGAGACGTGTTGTGTGGTAGCTGTATTTATTTTTAAAACTGTTTGTGGCATGGAAATGTCACCGATGCAGGCTCTGGCTCGGAGAGGGCTGGCAGTGACCTTGGTTTAAAGTGTTTCCAGCTTTGCATTGGCCAGGATGACCCTCACTGAGTTCCTGGCTGAAATGTTTTCCTCTGATACATAATTATGTTAAAATTGGTGACCTTGTGGATATACATTCTTGACAGCAGTGTTCATCCATTGTGCATTTCATTGGTGGATCCTGCTGAAAAACCAAAGCAGATGGTTTTGGTTCTCCTGGAAATTAAGATCGGATCAAAGGCCGAGCATTTATGGTGTCCCCAGACCACACTTGTGTTGTCCTGTAGCTTCCAAACCAAAATGCCCTTCTGATCATCTCTAGTGTGACCCTTTCAGTTTCTTTATTGTTTGGATTTGGTACAGGAAAGTTGTAAACATGTCTTCATACTGCCGTGTCTCAGTTGTGACTCAAGCAACCATGCTTGTATTGAAATAAAAGATACAAGGAGTCAACTTAAGTGATGCTTTTATTTATGATTCTAATCAATCAGGAAGACTAAAATCAAATAATAGTTCTAAACTTGCCTTGCATTTGCACTGATATGATCATTTCTCTGAGGGGAAGTGGATTTCCTCTCTCTTGCAGCCATTAAAAATGCCAGTTGCAAGCGAGTACAAAGCCCGTGTTTCCTAAGGGAAATATTCAATGGGAAATATGAGCATGAACATTTTTTAAAAGAAATTGTGAAATACAGTAGGTGCCTTTTGCCTTTTTTTATCACTTAATTTTATTAGACGATTGTGAATGGCCACTGAGAATCACCAACAAGAGCATTTACCATTGAAAGAGTATTAGCTTGACTTAGTTTACACCCAGTTACAACCTCATGCAAAAGAGAATTCCATGCAAATGAATTGTAGAAAAAACATTAAAAATGACATCAGATTTCTAAAACTTTAAAAAGTGTTCTTGAATTGCAACTTTTTTGCTCTGCTTCTACACCAGAGAAAACATTACATGTGATTAGTAAACAGACATATTGTGGTTACTGTGTTTGTCCATTTTTTGTATTGACCAACTTTTACTACAGTTTTCAGAGTAAAAAAGAAAAGTGAATCCTGCTGAACTAATTTACCCATCAGCTCATAAGATTGTATGAGATGGGTATTCAAATAATTGAAGGAATGTTCTTTACACCTGAAAGTAAAGCAGCTGCTGCCAAAACCTCCAAAATATCCCTTCAATAAACTTTCAGTCCGCTTAATAACTTTTCCTGTTGATGCTGTGGTTTGGCATATTACACAAATATGAACTGCTCAAGACATTAAATTTAAGTTATGTTTTGAGAATTTTAATAAATTGTTGTAAAGTTAGAGCTTAATGTAAATTGTCCTGCTTTAAATTTAATTTTAAATAGACCTGTTCTATAAGAAATATAAAAGAACATAGTGTTTTCTTAAAGTAATTTATGTAGCTTTTGGAATGCTGACTTATCTGGTTTTGCACTTCATTTTTTCTGCAGATTTCAAATGGCATTAGACTGGGTCTTGTGTATCCCCTAAAACAGACTTTTCAATGAATGTTTGTATCTGTGAAAACACAGATAAAATCCTTGTTAAAAGGAGGAAATTATTTCAGGTTTTTAGTGGGGCTAATAAGACCACACTATTACTTTCCAATTTAAATGGAAGAATTTTTCAGCCAAGGACACAACTGAAAGCTAAGGACCTATGGCAGAATTATCTGATTTTACTTGGCATTTGTTTAACTGTTGTGTGTATTGCTGAAGGCCATTTACTCTGACAAGAAATTTCAAATAAACCAGTAATAAATCAAAACAGGACATAGAATACAGTTCTCTTTCCTTTTTTCATTCTTTGGCAAGGTAAGGAGGGGTTTATAGACTACTGAAATTCAAAGGATTGCTCACATACAGAAAACTGGGGACAATTCTGTAAACTTAAGCCTCTCAATGTGTTACAGAAGTTCTTTGTAATTGCATATTTTAGTGGTGTCTAATCACTAGTATATACACAATATGCAGTGTTTTGTGTATGACCAGCAGTAACTATTTCTTTAAAATGACCATTTCCCGCCCTTCTCTAGTTCTATAATATAGTAAAACATTTGACATGAGGAGATATCTATATCTAATCTATATCTATATCTATCTGATGCATGTGCCTTTTAAAATATGCTACCTTTCCTTGCTATAGACAGATCTTAAAATTTGGAATTCTGGTCAGTAAGTGGACTTGTATTTATAAACCCTGAAGCTTATTTGTGGCTTCACTGGATGATGGTCACTTTACATCAAGGAGAATTTTTTTGTTGTTGTTGTTTAATAAATGGGTTTTTTTTAAATTACTTCTTACCTTTTGTTGCCCTGCTTTCCTTTATCAAAATAAATCTGTTTATCCAAGGACTAGAATAACAATTTACAAGTGGACTTTGTTTCAAATCCCTCTTTATCAAAGTGGCTGTGAGACTTAGTGTGGGATAATTCACAGCTTTGACAGTATTTTTTTCATAAAGAGAAACTTCCATATCAAATTAGAAAAGATGAAGGAAAATGTATGCCATGCTTTTCACAGCTGCTTAAAAATCATCATTGTTTTTAATCTGCTAATGAGATCCTGAATATTTAAAAGCCAGAGAAGAAGGATTAATGCTCATGGAAGACTTCAAACAAAGGTAACAAGTTTTGGAATGTGAAAAGACATCCCAATCTCTAAGCAGAGGAAAGCATCAACTTTATTTAAAATGCAAAAATAGAGGGAACATGTATTGACGTAGTACAACTCCATGGGAGCTTTGACTCATTTGCTTGTGCATTTTAGTGGTGTTCGGGTCTTTTTTGTGCCAAAAAAAGGAAAATGCACAGTAGTGTAATATGGTGAATGTTGGAAGGAATAGAAAATTGAAGTCATATTTAGCTGAATAGAGAATAATAGACTCTACAAATGTCAATTAATAATATCATGTCATTTGATGTTGTGGTTTGTTCCATTTTTTGGACACTTATTCTTCACTAAGCAACCATACATTTTTACCTTAGCTGTGTCATCTATTTTCATGTTGATTAATTCATGCAGTCATCTAAATAATTTTTGAATTGTCCCTTTTGTTTAAAATTGCTGATAAATAGTGGGAAAAAACCCCTCAAAGAAAACATTTAATTTCTAATCAGCCAGTTCTGTTAATACACAGTTTTCATCATATTATTTCCATTTGTTTTTAATTACTAAGTACATTTTCCTGAAAATTACAAACCCCTGCGGATTAAAGGTCCTCTGCCCCTGCTGCTTATTTCTGTCACACAGACATCCTTGCCTGTTTCTGGCAAGCAGACTGACTGTACAGCAGCACGTGGTAACACTTCGAACTCTGAGCACTGGCTTCAGTGAGCAGCAAGAAGCTTCTCAACGATGCAAAGCCTCGATCAAACCTTGAGGTGGGGTAAACTGATTTAGCTCTGACTCGGGCTAGGCGTTCAGGTTTCCACTGTCTGAGCATCTTATCTGTGTACACATCTTCCCATAAAGGTCTGCAGAAACCATTGAGAGGTGAAAACTGAGATTACATAGTGGCAGAATCTCTCTAGATAACAAAACTTCAAGCTTGTCATATAGCATTCCTTTGGCATTTGTGGTCGGCTTTGTATGTATGTTATAAATATAACGAGCTTATGAGATGGGTTTCAATGAGAGCAGCATCTGCATTACATGAATTAACAGTAGTTTTATCAGGACTGGATGAAATCTTCATCTAAACAGGAATGCTGCTCAGCTGCATTGTAGTGATCATGTCAGATGTGAGGGAAAAGGGTATTTCACTCAGAAGTGCTAGTAAGGCTGGAAGGGAGAATTAAAGCATCTTAAGCATTGTCTTTCATCTATAATATCTGTAAGTAATATTTTCTGCTTAACTTTATTCATGATTTCTCTTCCATTTCAGACTTTTAGATGGCATTAGTACAGCTTTCTCCCAAAACTGAAAAAAAAAATAAGGCAGGTAAATATACTCTACTCTAAGCCTTTATTTTGAATATATTTCTTCCTTAGGAACTGTGCTAATGTAGCATAATTTTCAGGACAAAATGTTAGACAAAGTTAGGCTGCCAGCTTCCCAACTTGCTTCCCCTGCTGTGGCACAGATCTCGTCACTGTCTTTCAATCTGTTTGTGGGACAATCCTGTGAGCTGGATTAAAATAAAATCAAAATTAAAATAAAATTAAATGCATTAAAATAAAACAGAGTAGATAATTTGGAAATTGTCACCTCACCAAATACTGCCCTGCCACAAACTGACCGTGCTTCAAAGGATATGGGAATCTCACTTAGCCAAAGAGTACCAGTAAAGGACAATTCAGGAGAGACCAGCCACATCAAGCTGTTTTATTCTTTATCAGCATCCAGTTAATTTGTATCAAAAGCTGGCTAGATAGCTGGGGGTGTGAGGAAGCCTGTATGCTAATTGCCTTTAAAAATAAATGCATCTGAGCCACTGGGGCATTCCTGTTGTGGTTTTAGATTATTCATATAAATTATGAGGTTATCAAATGCGAATGTGAAATTGTCAGGCATATGCTCAGATATCATCTTCCTAAGCTGTGCAATTACTCAGGGTGTCATCTCAGTCTTCAAGCAACCAGAAACTTCTGTTTCTACACTAAACATCATCAAGGTATTACAAAGCCTTTGGCAATAGAACACAATTAAAATACCTCAAGCAGTGAAACCCATTAATATAAAACAGGCGAAGTTCAAGAGAAATAGTTCGGGCGTGCCTCTCTGACAGTGACAGGAGCACAGAGCCCTTGCAGATTAAATCACCCTGCTGAGAAGCTGGGGTCTCTGCATTGTAATGTCTCCCCTACAGTGCCCGAGCTGCTATGCTGAGAGATAATTTGGACACCTCTGCTCCACACCTCAGTGCCTACAGGCAGCAGTGGTCCTCCTTGTGAGTTCAAATCATACCACGGCAGGAATAGTCCAGCACAATACAGATGTTTGTGTTACCAGCTTCAAATGCATCGGGGTTGGACTGTCCTGTTTTCCTCCTGACTCCCTCTGGCTCCGTGGCCGAATCCTCAGAGCCCATCTGTATGGGCGCATTCAGTCTGAGCAGCTTGGATGTAACCTGCCTCTGCTCAGGAACTCAGTGAAGTTATTAGGGGGCCAAACCTGCTCCGGTGTGTTCTGCAGGACCAATAAAACCAAGGAAACCTCCCCCCAGCCCACAGTTAATCATATCCTTTGAGATCAAGAATTCTCTGTGAGCACGCTGAGTTACAAAAACAAATTATACAGGCGGCTTCTTAGCATTTGTGCAGTGCTTTTATAGAAAGCCTATAATGTTTTCATATTTTCAGCAGGAAGAAAATGAGATACACTGCACCACAGTCAATCAAATTTCCTTGTAGACACTTTGCTAAGCTATCTTCATAGATGATTTTTGAAAATAACAGTTAAAATAGTTCAGAATAGTTACATAGATAAATTATGTGCTGTAAACTTCCACTGCTCTGTATTTATGCTATGTAGAGTTTACATTATGCACATAAAGAAAACATCTGTATTCTCTAATTCTAGAAGCTTTAATAAACACCAGCTTTGAACCATGACTTTCTCTCTATCCACACAATCCCAGTGTACACAATTGAGAGACATTTCCCTGTGCTACCTTTCTGATGTCCCGCATGGAACTTGACCCAAAACAAGTACTTCTGTGCAGATAAAGGTGGGGCCTGGATACAAATGCCTTTTAAACTCTGCTGAAGTTGCCACCTGTGAGGATTTCTGTATGGCAAGGTCCCGTGGTTGGCAAGAGAACAGTTTATTTCATGTAATCATGTACAGAGCTTACAGATGAAAATAGTTCAGTCATTGCTTGCATGGCCTGTCCTTGAAAGGATCATCAATTTTCACTAGTTTTATACACCGTTATTGAATTACTTATCTCTCAATTAAAGTACTGGGACCTTAAAAAAGGGTGGACCATGTCTCTTATCCCACTGTCATGCCACCTGATGGCACTCTACTTTTCAAGAGGGCAGCATCCCTTCCCATCAGGACAGTCATATTTCTAGAGCTATCAGTGATGCAGTCCAGATGTACATCCTACAGTTTTTGCGAGGCAAGTAAAGCTACATATCCTTGTCAAGTGAAATTTTATCTTCCAATTTAGCATTTTGCCTTTCAGTTTTTTCTGCTGAGGGGGCTGTCTGCTATGGGTAATCCAGTTATTGTTGAAAATGATCAATCTAGCAATAATAATTATACCCATAAAGCTTCACTGTGCTAGCCTCTGTCATTAACTGAAAAATACGGTTTTTATATATAAAGGTATGATTCTCTGTGCCAGGTACTTCAATGAAATCTACATATAATATGTACTATGCTTCCATTTCAGAAATTTTTATGATTTGCTCAGGTACTTAGCCAGGGTCTCTGGCACAATTTATTAGCTGGTTAAAATTTGTAAATGTCATTTCCTTTATGTGGTTACAGACTTTCTCATTAAAACCTGTACAACCATCACCATAGATATTACACACCAGATGTCGCTTGCCAAAATCATCTTGCCCCCTGTACCATCACCTGGAATCCTGCAGGCTCCAGACTTGCACCATAGCGAATGTTCTGGAAGCTGCCTCTTCCATCACAATTCCTTGTGCCCCTGATGGAGGTCTCATGCCCTGCAAACTGGTTTTTAGTGGTCACTGTACAGGTTTTGGCTCTCTTAAATTCATCAAGTAATTCCTACTCATCCATTCCTACGTAGAAGCTTTTTATTTGCAAAGTGTGAAGACTGACTTGCTAAATAAGTTGTACAATAAATGAATACTTGAAATAATATGCCAATGATTTGAATGGCTCAAAACTCCTCTCATGATCTGTAAGCAATCTATGTGGGAAATGGCATTTACAGCTTCACTGAAGTGAGTGTTTGCTCAAAGGCTCTCACTGTTTGTCCCAAAATAAATTCAGGGAAAGAAATCAGGTTCCAGCATGTTTCTAGAAATCTGTATTTGTTATGCTCTTGTGTCTTCTTTATCATGTGCCACTCCTTTATAGAGCCCTTGTCTTTCAGGTTTCCCTTCCAAAGCTGGAGAACAGACTGCCTGCAGCAGTGGAATTCCCTGCTTCCTAACCTGAGCAGGGGCAGAGGTAAGGAGGGGAAAAGATGCTTCTGGGTAACCTCTGTGAATTATAATTTTTTTTTTTTTTTGTAAATATTCTGGGTTTGGATTCACTGAAATCTGTTGCTTTGGTTGGAATTTGTTTGACTGTATAAACAACAATTATTATAATGCTTAAATTTGTGAAAGTGAATAGGAAGCTGCTACACATTGTTTAAAGTATGCCATTTTAATTTTATGCTTGGATGATTTCAATTTGGTAAAAATGCTGATGCTTAGAAAGTACAGCAGAGAGTAGAGAATAAAGGACAGGGTGTGAATGCTTTGCCATTATGTCCTGGATCCTACAGGGAGGGTGACCCCAAGCCCTGAACAGCAGTAAGCTGGACAGGAGCTGTCTGGAAACGTGTGATGGCAAAACAGATGCCCATAGCAGGGCAGCACTAAATGTCTTAGCTCTGGAGAGCATTAAACACACCAGTATTTACATGGCCTGTGCTCTAGGAGGCCTCAGGATGGAGAAATGTTCGGTCAAAATATCCCCCTCCCAGCTTCTTTTGAGGTGCTGTTGAGGCAGGGCAGGGAGCAAGTGAGCTGCCTCTCTCCAAGCCAGGCATACTCCAGCAGACCCACGGAGGCATCACATGCATTGAGAAAACCCATGGTAAATCACGAGCTGCTGTGTGTGCATGGCAGGCATGGCCATTGCTCGTGAAAGAAGGCACTTAGGGCCTAAGTGGCCCAGTGTTTGCAAAAGCCAGTCCACAGAGGGCTGCATGTGAGAGGTATTGGTTACTTTATACTTCTGCCCATATAAAAAGGCAGCTGTGGTGGTGTGTTCCCCAAGGACAGCAGAGTTCTTGTGCATTGGAAAAATCAGCTGTGAAATGACTGAGAAAAGCTTGGTGGCATTTCCCAGGGGCAAAAATAGAAGTGTGCTTGTACAGTGTGCTTATAGATTGACCGAATCCAGCACTTTCCAGGCCTTCTTCCTGCTACATGGAACCAGCAGCAGAATTGCATTTTGACTGGGAATTCTGCTATTGAAGGGAACCTTTCACTTCTTTAAAGCAATGTGTTCTTATGATTAGGTTATCATTGACGAGGTTATGATCAGCTGTATGAAACCACAGCTTGTGATATGCCAGGCAAGGGAGAAAATTGTGCTCTTTCTCACAAACAGACAACTTCTGTCACTGTCATCGGCCAAGTAAGGCACACACACCACAGGGAGGCGAGATTCCTGAGCTAATCTTGAATCTGCAGCTGATGTTCTGCTTGACTTTTTAGAAGCTTCCTCGCATCTCCTGGATTCTGTAAAACAGAGAGTGATAGCATGGGATAGACTTTGATCTTGCAGATTTAAATGCTTTTTGTTCCGCCAAATCCTTTAATATCTTCTTTGTTTTATGCAGTAAATATACTACCTAGTATATTTACTTTAAAACCTCAGCCAGCTGACTGGTTATATTCCTGTCAGTGTTAGTCACTTGCCTGACTTATAACATGACTTATTACTCTTCTGACTGATCTCCTCTTATGTACCACTTTGCCTGAATTCCTTTTCTGATATTGCCATTAGTGCTTAGGTAATAAAAGCCCCGCATCCTGTACATACTTCAGTACTTCACATCACTCAAGAATTTACCTGTCAGGATTGTCATTCTTCTCAGTAGCTTTTCTACAGATAAAATTAGCCACATCATAGAGGCTTTTATCAGCGATTAGCTTACTGTAGAACATATTCCATATACTGAGAAATGTGCTGTGTGCCATTTTGGAATGGTATTGCGGTTTCATAACATCCTGGCAGCATGTAGGCACTGCAGTGAGAAGCACACGGTTCTGACTTTGCTCTGACTTTGTGCTGGAATAACTCCATTGCTTCAAAGGGGCAGAAGTGAAATCAGGGTCAGGTCCAGTAGAGTTGCAGAGATGAGCTGGTGGGCAAAGCAGAAACTGGGAGAGACTGGACTATTAATGGTTAATGACTCAAAACATTCTGGACTTCTTTGGGAGCTATAAACATTCGTAAACCTGCGGGTAAATTTTAATTCATCTTCCTTGTCTATAAACGTGCTTTTAGGCCTGAAGTTTTTTGTCTCGCAGAATTGTTTGGTTCCAAGTGTCTTCTTACCCAGTACCAGGAAAGTAACGAGTAGCACAGTACCAAACACCACTCTGCTGCTTTCATGATGTTGCTGCTGCTCACGTAGCTTTTCCCAAATTAGCTTTTGACTAATTGCTGGGTCCCTCTAAGAAAATAGCTGCTACTGCACAGAACCTAGTGCAGCTGCCAGGGAGGCTTGGTCCCTCTCCAGCTGGGATCCGTGTCACTGCAGCTACACAGCTCTTACCACCTGACCTACTTAAAGTTAGTTTGGGCAGAGTTACTTAAGCTGCAGTCAACCCTTTTTGCTTCGGGTAGATGAAGTCTCAGGTCCTAATGTCTACCATCGCTGTGAAAACCACAATGTTATCCATATGCTCATAAATTTCTGTGCAATTGTTCTCATACTTTCCTGTCTATAGTATGGCTAGTGTTAAGTCTTAATGAGATGATTACACATTGGCAGCTGTAAACAGGTATTAACTTTTTTTCAGAAATGTAAAAGCTTGCTTCCCTAAACATAGTTTTTAATTTTGTGAAGAATAGTGATGTTTTATATAATAAGGTTTTTTGTACTACTCCTCCTTTGTCTTGGCTAATCCATTGTATTACCCATTTTGGATACACACTTTACACTTCATGGAGTCTTGTAGACCTCATCAGAAGGAGCAAATGACACAGCCATGAGGATTTTGAACATAAAGTCGGACATAGCTTTTGACATAAGTCTGCTCACATCCTGAGATTCATTCCCTTCCTGCTGTCCCAGAGTCAAAACTTTTGGGTTAGGGGTATCAAGGGAATATTCCTGTCTGTTCCTCTTATTATCCATTTATGGACCTGTAGTCCATGATTATGTGCAGCTGCTTTTTGAGCCTATTGATACTTTTTGTTATCACAAACTCCCATGGCGAGTCTGGAATGGAAAAAATCAGCTTAAATACCATGGTTACACAGAGATAAGCAAGCATTTTGAATGTTTTATAAAAGGGAATTTCTACCATGAATGTATGTCAATACTCTGACTTTTTAGCGTGGCAGATATCTGCACAAACCATGAAAAGTAAGAAAAGCAGAGTGATACTTCTCTGTCGTAAGACACTGAGACACAAGAAAGGCAGAGGTGGGCCAGGTAAAGGTATGGCCTGTCATGGGTTTCACCCAGTCACCTCTTCCCAACACTCACCTTGCTGCTTCAGGTAGATCATAAGCAGAGGCAGCACCTAGAATACTTCTTTTCCAGCACTTTTCCCAAGGTTTCAGTGAATTGGAATTCAAAGATCCAAAAGTCTTTGGGTTCAATAGAAACTTGCTGTGTTTTTCCTTCACGAAATTATCTAGTTGCTTTTTGAACCCCTACAGTCTGAGCTTCTAAAATGCTTTGTGACAGCCTGTTGCCTTCACAGGAATTCTGAAGTTTAGATATTTGCTTGGAGTTGCTGTTAGCACCTTGTGTGCACGTGAAGAACTGCATAGATAAATCCACAGCTATTTTGAGCAACAAATTCAAAGTGTGTTTATGAGCTGTGAGCAGAAAGGAGGGATTGATTTGTTTTGATTTATTCATTTGAATTTTTTAATACTGCTATTGGCATGGAGCTACTGCCTGGTTCCTGACTATTATAAAGAAACACAAACAAAAGAATGAATGGTGTATGTAACCAGAGAAGTTATGGGCTTACATAGTTACACATATATGTGGAATCAAAGATCATTTTTACAGTCAGAGCAGCTTTTTAGGGTGTATCCAAAGGTACAGTAGTGCATTAAACTTCTGAAAAACACAGTCCTGATTCTGCTGGACTCTTAAAAACACGATGTTTTAAACAAGGCCTGCTTCCTGCTGTAGTCCATGGTGGGGCTTATCTAACAAAGCCAGGCCTGAGCCTCCAGCCCCAGCACTGAACTGGAGCTTGTTGAAAAAGCTGGGCTGGTGGAGGAGTGGGGAAGGTTTGTAAACAGCTGAAGTGGAGCCTTCAGGGTTTAATGCGTTCCATAACCAGTTCAAACAGGGCAGCAACTGAAAACCCCAGATGACAGTGTTACACAACAGCTCCTTCAGGAAAGCAGCTTCAAGTTTTCAGTGGGCTTTATAATAAAGAGCATACATGAAATGTTCACCCACAGACAGTGAAGTGTTTGCTTTGCTGGCAGTACTCACCCGCCATCGACTCTCAGCTCATCCTTTCATAGGGGGAGAGAGGGATCTTCATCCCTAATGCATGTTTTTACATTACCCTTATGTTGTTGTGCGTGGGTTGTGTACAGCAGACTTAATGCAGCAATTTGTAGACCTGCATCAATTTAGTGCCTTTTTTTGTTCTTAAAGAAATGTTATACTGAATAAAAGTTTGAGGCTTTTTTTTTCCACCTGTGCTAGGGTTGAGTACTTTGAATGAAAAAGGGTTTATTTTGAAACTTACAGAAGTTTGGCATTTTCTATTCGTACCTATATCTTTGTATCCCAGCAGTGTTCAATTATATCTAATCTTTTTTAGCCACCTGCTGTGGGAATTGAGTAGCTACATCCTACAAGCAACCATTTTTCCCCTCCTCTGAAGGGAGCCAAGAGTGTGAGCTCTTGTACTGAAGCTGTGTGAAGAACCTCACATCAGCTATCCTGGTTTTAAACATTGAACATTTCTAAAATTTTCCTATAAAGCTCAGCAAATTCAGTGTTTCTGGTGGTCAGGGTTCTTCCACGTGGCACTGTTTTTTGGCAGGGTGTTCTTTCTTTACCATGTTATGGGGTTATAACAGCACTGTTACTCATTTTGCTGTCTTGCAAAGACTGAATTGAAAACTCTCAGTATTTTTAAGCAGAAGGTTCTTTTCATCCTGAGGAGTGTCTTAAAAGAACCAACACTGACCCGTGTATTCTTATTTGGTTAAGACTGGTGCTTTGGTTTGGTTAAGAACATAAGCCCCAGTGAACTCTCATTAATGTGGACTCACTGCCTGCCCCCAAAGTTTAGTTAATTAGCCTCAATGCAGCCTTCACACACAAGGTAAAAACAAAGCTCCAGTTTGCCAAGTACAATCTACCCTCCTCAAATCTCACAGTGCTGGGCCAACTTAAACATGGAGTGCTTCTGGTTCTGAATGCTGTAGGATCCAGATCTTCACCTGATGTTCTTTGCAAGTATTTGCTGCACAGTCAGAAGTTCTCTTAATATCATGCACAAGATCCTTCATCTTTGATGCTTCCTTAGCCCACCTTCAGCCTGGAAGGGTTCAACACAGTCAGGGCTTAGCTGAGCACTGTCTCACCTCCCTTGCTTTGTATTTCTCAGGGGCTTTTCTTTCCCCCTCTTTGGCTCTCTCTGTCATTGATCATCAGCGTGCTGATGTGTTCCCATCTGTGCTGAGGACTTTATGCCAGTGTTCTCACTGGTGACTAGAGTGAAAAAGACAAAAGTTACTCAAGGTGTTCCATCTCTCATTCTCACACCTCAGTATTTACCTGACCTCTGCCTCACTAAATAAACACTAATGCTAACCTCTAAACAACCTGTCCACCAGCAAAAATCTTCTGTTGAGAACTGTCTGGGATTGCTGATTAGTCTCTACTGGAACGTGGAAAAATGATTTTAATAGGATTTTTTTTCCCCTTTTCCCCTTGGTCAGTAAGGCTTGACACAATGTTCTTATTAATGAGGTGTCTGTTTCATAGACTTTTTCATATTGTACTCAGTGTAATATCCTAAAAAATGAGAGGACACATCAGATGCTGATTTGAATTTGTTATATATTTATTTCTTATGCATTTATTATTTATGGCAGTGGTCTTATCATCTTACCTTATTTTGCCAGAAAACATGAAAAATATAAAGAAATACAAGTTCTCTTTCCACAAGTCTGAGGAAACACTACATTAAATGATGATTAGGACTACCTAAGTTATCCTGGCTACTACTAGGAAAACCACAAATGCTTTACCTGTCTTCAACAAATTTTAGTTATTCCATCATCTCTGTTTGCTACTTCAAATTCGAGCTAATATACCATAGGTAATAAAATTTAAAAGCAAACTCATTTTTCTTCATGATAAGACCAATTATTTTCCTGTACAGAGCTGCCTTCAGTGTCCTTGATGCAGGAATGGGAAATGGTTCCTTTGGACAGCTGGGTTCAGCTCAGCACTGTAGTACCCTGATGGTTGCTGCTGGTGATCAGAGCCCTCTTCTCTGCAGGAGACTTGTTACAGCAGATGATGCTGGTGAAAGCCTAAAAAGATTGAGAAGTGATGAATTGTCCATTCTGTTCCCTCCCATTCTGTGCCTTTTCCCAGGATTCTTGGTGGGGGAAAGGCTGTAGTGCAGGAAGAAATAGGTTAATTCACTACATTTTATTTGACAGGCTCTGTTGGCAAGGTCCAAGCTGTCCCTGCATGAAAATTATCCAGATATCCTGCTTTGACTGAACTGGCAGAATTTCTTTGCTGGAATAGAGATACAAATTGGGTCTAATTCACTTTTGGTTTTGGACAACGAAAAATGGTCTCTTCATGCTGGGGCAACCTAAATGCTCCTGCATGTTTTGAGTGCACCGTCCTTATACTGAGTGTGTACTCTTCCATCTCCTTGCAGATGGGAGGACAGTCCATCAGGGCAGATGAACTGAGTTTGTTGCTATTACATAGTTTTCTAGTGACTCCATGATTTATCATGAGCTTTGTCTCATCGTTTCTCTCATATGGAGAGAGCTGTTTAATATAGCTGCAGGAATGACTGGATCGTGGTAAGGAGCATGTAAAGCTTGCACCAAAGGCTATTTTGAAATAGTTGGCTTTTCCAGGAGCTCCTAAAAGTGGTGAGGACTTACTTGTCTTTGGCTTTAAATAATGCAATCTTGTCTTTTGTAATAATTTTCTGATAAACTACAGCCTCATTCAGTTAGCATGGTAAGCAGTGTACTGTGTATTATTTGAAGGTTCAACTTGCATCTAAATTATGCCAAATACATGAAAATAGCATCCTCTCCTTATCAGTATGTAGAGTTTTTATTTTTCATAATTTGTGTGAAATAAAAATAGAAGGTAAAAGAAGTGACAGAATTAATGTAGTACATAACTCTGGAGGCATTGCTATCTGGCAGACCATATCCTAATGAAATCATCATTCAAAGGAAACCTTGCTTCCAGTTACAGAATGAATATGAAAATGATAGATTAATATGCTTAAAAGAAAAGTAGATAAATAGACAGAAGGCATGATTGAATAAAATTCAGCTAACTTGGGTAGTTTGCATTTCATTTTGTACTTATAAATCCACTTTATAGATGCCTAGCAGAGACTTGGCATTTTCTCTGGGCTTTCCATCACTAAGTCATCACTGTGGATTTCTCTGCTGCACCCCTGATTGATATCATCACTGACTGTCCTGTGGCAACTACTCCCCAGCAATTTGGCTTTCCTTATTACTCACTTTTAATCAGGTAAGATGTTTTCTTCAGTGCCTACTCTCATCCTCAGCAGGCTTTCTTAAACTTGCATGAATGTTACTGACAACTGATTAAAGCCCAGTGTGGTGATAGAGGTGTCCCCTTAAATAAAAAATTATTGCAATGTACAATAAAACTTACTCATAGTCTCAATATTTAAGAGATGTTTTTATGATCACATTCGATAGGATCTATCAGGAATTCAGATCTATTTCAGCTGAAGTGACTTTATCTACCTAGGTCAAAGCAGGCACAGAGTCATTTTTGAATTCTGCCTCCTCCTGTAATTCAGGCTGTCTTATCAAGACTGAAATCAGACAATTTTCAGGTGTTTCCTGCAGTTGTTCAGAGAGGAATATTTTACTAGTCTCCCTTTCAGTGTTTCTTGTAGTTCCTGTGCTCCCAGAAAAAGGCAGGTTTGCCTTGGGAGACTGAGGAGTCAGGAACAATTACTCCACAGCTCTACTGAACTCTAGGGGTTAAGGTCACCATCTGAATTTCTCCTCCCATGATGAGCAACTTCCTATTACCAAGCGTGGAAAGGCATATCAGTATGACTCTGGACCACAATGAGAAGTGGTATTTCTATTTCCCTTGAGGAACAGTGGCCATATAACCCACTCAAAATAGCCCAGCTTTTGATTTTTCGTTTTAGAAACAAAATTATTCATGGCTACCTTGAGTTATGAAAGATTTACTTTGAAGAACAATACAAAACTGCTGATGCAATTATAATGAAAACACTATTCTGAGGTCAGGCTATAGGAAGAAAAAGGAAATATAAAAGCAATTTAATTTCATGGGTTTTGGAAGTCTTGCCCTTTATCTATTTAAGATCTATTTTTATTAAAATTTTGCAGCCTGAAGGTTAATTCATTTTTTAACGTATGTTTGTCTTTCAGAGTATTATTGAGTTAAGCAGCAGGTTGCATGATTGTGGTCTAGAAACATTAATTTGCATGCATAGTATTTATATTTCGTCTTCAAGAAACAAAAAAATGGCCTTTTATTAAAGCTTTTTTTGAAAACCATGCTAAATGCAGATTGGTTCACTAATGAATTGTCCCATGATCCACAGGACTATGAATTTTGTCCCACAAAAACCAACAAGGGTCCCCAGAGGCATTATGTTCTTTTTCTAGCCTGCTGGCTGAGCCAGGGGTGGGCTGAGCAGCTGCTTGGCACCACCAGCCTTGCTAGAAACAATGACCTCTCCAGCCAGTGATGCTCTGCAGTGGGCACTAACAGGCTGTTCAAACCAAAACCTAATCCTCAAAGTGGAAGGGATAGTCGTGTGAGAAACTGCTGCTTGATCTCATAAAGTGAATTTATCACCTCTCTGATCCTGCAGTTTTCTGCGTGTTACTGTATTAATTCATTCTTACCTTGAGCCTGGCCTGCATTTCCATGCTGCTGTTGCCAAATGCCACTTTCAGAGGTTTGGAGTATTCCAGGATTTCTTGGAGAAATCCTCTGCTGAGTTTAGTTCTGTTTTTGAAATCAGGTGGCATTCAGATTTGGACAAAGCTAAGCTTATCTTGAATGTTTTGTAAAAGGGACTTTATAGCTCAGCTGTTAGTTTAGAAATATAATTAAAGCAGGGCTCTGCATTCTCATATATTTACCAAAGAGCCTGAGTGTATAATTCCAAATATGAACCTCAAACATTAAGAGAAGAAAATTTACTCCTACCAGTTTTACCAAAAAATTTTATTTTTGTTCAAACCACACAATATTTGCTGGGTTTACACATCTATTCTTTGAGTCATGGGATTATTATTTTTTTACGTTCCCTGCTTTTGTTTTAAAATGCAAATGAAATTTTGTTCTCACAGTTAGTGAGAAAACATCAGAACGGTGTTTTCCAAATAATCCAACCCAAATAAAGCTCAAACCAGAAGGAACCCAAAGGCTCAGAAGCCCTCAAAAATCTGATAAAGAATTCTGGGCTCAATCTTAAAACTGTTTAAGGTATGATTTAGGAGCCCACCCATTTGTGAGCTTTGGTTACAATAGACCAGAAGTAGCACCTTACTGTAGTAAAGTGGAGAAAATAACCAGCAGCTCTTTCCTTGTGGGTAACCTCCCAGAAACAGGCCAGTCAATGCTTGTGTTTGCTGAGGCACTGGGAATGGACATGTCAGGCCATCAGTGGGGATGATCATATCCCACTGTCACTTCTCAAGTCTCTGTTAGGTTACCCAGAAGGGAAGGTGCCCAGTTTAGGGTTTTTTATTGTGCCCAGAGTCCTGTGCAGACCAAAACCTTTCAGCTTCTTGCCATTGAGGTCCATCTGCAGGACACAAATTGGTATCACAGCAGCCAAACCCAGTGTGTACTGTTTGTAAGCATAAATGGGATTTACTTCTCTTAAAGGATGTGGGTTTATCTGCGAATTCTTGAAGACTGCAAGAGAATTTCTTAGATGGACTGCTTTTTTCAGTAAGCCTGTCGTTATTGACAGACACATATTTTCACTTTTTTTTTTTCCCACAGATTCTTATCTACATCTTTCAAATTCAAAATCTGGACTATGACTTCTTCAAGTTCAAAATCTGGACTATAGCTGCTTCCCTGCTGATAAATTTACCACCAGAAAACAAGTGGAAATTCTGGAGAAGAGTGATTGATCACTGCCTGAGAGACCTAAACCAAATAAATGAATTAAAGGCACAGTTCTGCATTCCCTCTCCATTTGTTTTAGAAGACATCACACCAGGAAAGACTCCTGACAGACTGAAATGAATCCTCTTACTTGTATGCACTAGATTTTGCTGCCTGGGAGATGCACAACTGGCATGTGTAATTGCAGTGTACCTGAGCTGTATTTAAAAATAGGAGCCCTGTGAAACAGACAGGTAAAAGCTTGAATTAGCATGATTAACAGACAGTTCTATATCAGTTTTATCTATGATGAATAATTCAGAGCATCTCAAGTCCCTCATCAGGTTGGCTACAATATTCCATGGAATTAAGCATGGGTCAGAGAACAAGAAACAAATTACAAAACCCTCTGAAAAGTGCCACACGGTTTTGAGACCATCTGTTCAAAATCATCCAGAAGTGTATGTGTTGCAGTACTAAACCAAAGCACTGGACTGCCAGAAATGGGAATCCTGCTGCATTTCACATCCTCTCCTCATGTCAGCGTGGAAAGGTGGCCCTGCTGATGCCTATTTGCTGCAGCCATCTCTTCTCCCTGGGGCATCTCTTCACTGGTGCTGTCTGACTGAACTGCTCTGTGTTTCTGAATCCCAGCCAACACAGTGATCACTCACATCAGCTGTTTAACACGAGGGCAGTAACCACAGTGTAACTGGAGAGTGGCTGTAAGTCCTGCTTGGATGGCCTCTGAGTACTGAGTGTCCTGCTGTGCCTGTTTTCTCCTTCGAGTGCCCACGTCAGGCTAATTGCTTAGCCAGGGAGCTGTGCTGTCCCTAGTGCTCTGCAGAATGAGTAGAGAAGCATTCCCAACCATTCACTTCTCTTAAAAATTGATGTTTGCCATCATACAAGACATTTTCCTCTTGTGGCACCTTGCCCTCTTGCTAGAGCGAGGACCTTCCTCTGAAATGGGAATCTCTACCCAAAAGCTTCAAAGTTTCCAACTTAGCAATTCTGTATGAAAAACACTTACTGCTCTCAAAAAAATTTAATTCTAACAACCTTCTAAGGCTGCTCTAAAAACATAGAAATTCCAGAAAACCCTACTCAAGTTGTCATTTGGGCATTTCAAAAGCCTAATAGTGAGACAGTTGGTGAGTGACATGTCATGTGTAGGTGCCTAAATCTATGCAATGGATTAACTTTCGGATTTGACTAATTTAAAATTATGTGCTCTCAGCTTTCTTATTTTTCTGAGAGAGGAAGCCATGAATGAATGCCACAACTTCATGCTCTTTAGCTCATTAAAAATATAAATTATTGAAGTTTGCACTAGTATTCATAGAACATCAACTCTATTCCTTGTATACAGAAATATAAAAAATGACAATAATGGCTGAACAACTTCCAGCTGTGCATGGTGATGTTTATGTTCTCTCTAAAGAGGTGAAGGTGGGAAGGGAAAGAGTTGGTTCAATTACAAGTAGCTATACTTGTCTCTGTGAATGTTTTTGATGAAACAATTTCTTGTATCTGATGGAATCATTATTGACATTTGCCAGGACTCTGGTGGAGCCTTTCACCCTTTTATCTGCAGAAAATTCTGTCTTCTGTAGAGATTTATGTCCTCTTCCTTCTAGAGCTGTGGGAGCTCTACCCTGCTCTGAGGAGGCAGAAACCTCATGCCACACAGGCTTTGCTTCCAGTTTTTAGTATGGAGCATTAGCATTTCCATTGTCCTGGAGTCATCTCCAGGCACTGACCATGACAACAAGTGAGACAGAAATCAAAATGGCTCCTGGAAGCTAAGACTGATTTTTGTATTGTTTCGCTCTACAGATGCCATTCACAACAAGGGGACTATATATCTCTGCTGAGGTTAAATATTCTGCAAACAGAGAAATTACCTTTATAAATACCGCAGCAGGCCTGAGGGACATTTTATTCCTTACACAGTATTAATTTTAAAAGCAATCAAATCTCTTAGGAGCGCAATGCTACATGAAGTGATTTAAAGTGTGTCAGAGGATGAACAGGAAAGTTAACATTACCATTTCACCTTTGCCATTGTTCCTGTTATGCCCAAACTTCACAGAATACAACGATGCATGTAAGAGATCTGGCCGGCTGACGTCTGTCCATCCTGAGGCACAATGGAAGGAATCAAGAATAGAGCAGCTGCCTGAGTTCTGAACTCTCTTGTTTTTATAGGCTCTTACATAAGCCTTTCTTTCTTCTGTATTTACCAAGTCAAGGGCCTATCTCATTGTTCCATTAGTGCAGTACCTGAATTCGCAGCAAAGCAAGGAAATATGGCAATAAATCTTATTAGACATTGTTGTGTGCGGAGCTCAGTCCCAAAGGCTCTCCTGAGCGAGCCGCGTCCCTCTCGAGCAGATATCAAGGAGAATAAGATTGTGTGCAACAAAAGAGAACAGCAAACTTTTTTTTTTCAAAACGGTGATATCTAAACTGCACAGCACAGACGCCGCCCTTTGGGGAAGCGAGATTTCTCAAGTGATCTGTGCATAGAACCACTGATGGGAAATGTGAGAAGAGGGGGAAAAGTGCTCCTGCTCTCATTCCTGTCTCCCTCCACGTTCCTGGCAGGAGTCTGAGTAGGCCAAGGCTACAGGGGCTGCCCCACTGCTTTCAGACCCCACAGCTGATGAACTTCAGTCTGATTTCAGTCCAACTCATATAAAGGATCAATTTTCTCACCTTTCAGCCTGAAGAGAGAAGCTGCAGTGTTTAAAAAGCGTGTTTCTTACCTTGCTGTGGGTGAGGTACCTGGCTCATTTGTCCTTAACAAATTGCAGCTCTGAGTGTTTCTGAGAACACTGGGATTGTCTCTCTTCTGCTTTCCTTTCCTTAATGTACCTGCTGGATCTGTGATGTGCCTTTGAAGCAGGCCTGTCTGCTGGCCACATTGTAACTTATAATTAGGCTGACATTGTTTATAACCCATTCAGGAGATACAGGTAGGTTGTCAGGTGTTTCTGTCCACCAGGGGAACATTCATTGGGACTGAAACCTCTTGGACTTCTGGCTCTCAAGAGGTTCAGCACTGGGCCAGCACGAGCTTCCTTGGCACTGTCAGGAATGAAGTGTTTCTTGGCATGTGCAGGAGCTGAATGCTGGGCACCTGGAGAACTTTAAAATTGAAATAGGTACCAACTGAGGTTTAAGAGCCTTCCGAGCTGGGCAGCAGCTAAGCAGAATTTTTTAGTATCACTGTTTGTAATTGCAGCTGACTTCTGCCTGGCTTGGATAAGCTCAATACCTTTTTGGGATCTGGCCCTAAGGTTTGTTTTTTGTTTTTTTTTTTTTTTTTTCCCTAGCTTATGCATTAAAGAATAAAGAGCAGGCAATTAAGAAGTCTTGCTTAACTGGCTTAGCCTCTTGAAGAGAGCTACAAATCAGCCTTGTTTCCTCCTCCTGAGAATCATTAGATCACTTGTTACAAGGGCGCAGGGAGCCTCTGCAGTGTTTCATGGCAGAAGGGCACAGGGCTGCTCTGTGGAGTGCTCTGTGCTGTTGTTTACAAACCAGGAGTGCTACCCTGAGCATCCCAGCTGGATGTTTAGTTTGAAAAGCCATATGTCAGTCGCTGTTTAATTAGGACCCTGCAGCCCACCTTTCTCAGATGCTGCAGCTTATTAAAGCATTCCCTGATTGGGAATATGCAGATGCCATCGGTGGAAGAAATAGCTGCCTTCAGTCAGAGTGAAAAGACTTCACCACCTCTAGCCTGGAGTTAGAGCAGCACACTTGGACCCCAGGGCTTAGGTGTAAGGACAGAGGAGACAAACAGGCTCCTATTCTCCTTCCAAGGAAAATGCTTTTGGAAAGGGTGTTGCTGTGCTCCCTGTCCCGGGAGAGGAAATTCTCCTCCACTGCTGCCTGTGTATCCTTCCCACATGGCTCTTCTCAGCAAAAATTTCAAGAACAGGTGAGCAACTTCTCTTTACTGCTCGCTTTTTGGGCTGGGATTGAGAGCAATAGGAAGCAAATAAGTTGGTGTTTGATATCTCTGGGAGAGGCCTGCAAAGAATACGCTGCTTACAGTAAAAGAACATGCCAGTCTTCAAGGCCAGTTTGGGTGAGGCCTTGAGCAACCTGATCTAGGAGGAGTTTTCCTCCCATGGCAGAGGGGTGGGAACAGAAGATCTTCAAGGTCCTTTCCAACCCAAGCCATGCTATGATTCTCCAGTGATGCACCCTTCTCTAATTTGGAAGGCAAATAGTACTTCTTTAAACTAAGGGAGTTGAGGCTGCAAAGAGACTCATTTGGTGAGCTCTACCAAAATTGTAAAGATATCTCTAAAATTGTAATGTGACATTCAAATGCCTGGGTTTAGTCTTAGTGTTGTTAACCACTTCCTATTTCTCTATGGCAGCAGGCTTAAAAAAACCTCCAAACCCTCAAAGTTTCATCAAAAACTGATGGTGTTTATGTAAGATGTGGTACTGATACACTGGGAGAATTACATATTTTATTCATGCTGAGCTACAAGGGCTATTCCAGAGCTCCTAGCCTGTTATGTTGGCTCAAATGTACCTTTCCAGAGGTGATAATTCCCTGTGTCACTTAGAAATATGAAATATAAGTTTAGAATAAAGAGTTTAATATTTTTTTTTCTTTTACAAAAGTTTACATAAATGAATGAGCACTGAGCACTGTTGCACTGGACCCATCTCCTCCAGAACACTGCTGTCTGTACTTTTAAGACAGAGACACAGTGTTTCTTATAGATGTTAAAGATAATGCGTGTGTGTGTAGGGGTAAGGACTGTTTAACTGGTGAGAAAATTCCATTATGGAAAAAGAAGATGGAGCTTAATCTTCAGCTCTCTTATCCCTGATTTTGGGTATATTATCTCTATTCAGTAGTGTGCTTCGGCTTTTGTGCAAGAAAAATTCTCCTGCATTTACCACCTCCTCTGGCTTTTGGGAAGGGACAAATCATCACTGTGAGCAATATCTTCCTTTTTAAGCTAATTTTTCGAGTTTCAGAATGCTGGTTTTGCTCTCCTAAAGACCCCTTTTTATTTTGTTAAGGCAATCATATCCTAAGCACAGAGATACCCAGAGAGTGGGAAATAATCATGACAATGAATCTTGCTCCCTACAAGAGGTGAAACAAATTGCATAACTGAAGCCCATGCCTGAATGACAAAAGTTCTGGCTTTGATTTGAGCTGATTAAGCCCACAGCCTCTGTATCTCCAGCTCTAAGAGAAAAAGTGGTGATAGCTCACCATGGTCATTGTGAGAATTAGTGCAATCATATATAAATATTTTACACATTTTACCATGCTGCATATTATTTCACTAGGAATTAATTACTTGCTTTCCCACTGTGATGGGAAAGGAACAAAGTCACAGAGAACTGAGAAGAGCTGCCTAAGTGTTATTAATGGCTGCTTTTTATTTACCAAGAGATTGGTAATACTCTAGAAGTAATTTTTTAGCCATTTCCTTCACCAGACGCACAAGTTCTTTTGAAGAGCAAAGAAAAGCTAATGAAAAGCCTATGATAACAAGATCACAAGAGCAATATGAAAAGAAACTGGGAAATACTGACAGTTTTGATTATTATAATAATCTAGTATAGAAGCAAATTATATTGTTACTCTAATACACACTCTTGGCAAAAGGAGTAAAAAAACTGCACACAAAAAAAAAAAAAAAAAAGAAAAAAACAAATCCAAGCAGTTGTTAAATTTTTAAAGGCATTTATGAAAACTGCTTTTCACTTCCATTTAACATACATTTATTTAGAGTTGGGAAATGGTATGTGGTATTAAAAACTTGACAGTGTTCCTTGTAGTAAATGCTTTCTGTCCTGTGAGCCAAAAAAAGGGTTCACACTGCCCTGTTTCTGCAAACCAGAGTGTTCATCAAATGTTCCTGTAGTCGCTATTCACACCCAATAAACCGTAAGGAGTGTTATTAGCTGAATTATTATTGAAACCACTTATCAAGCAAAGGAGGAGGAGGAGGAGGAGGAGGAAGTAAAGTGAATGCAGCTCAACTGGACACAGTACTGCAATTCCTTTGTTTCACGAGGAGTTACCTGAGAAAGATGGACTTTCAGTGTTTGGTGACAAAAATGTTGGAGTGTGATATTGGTCTGAGAGTGAAGCAGGAATGGCAAATCCCTCCTGTTCTCCTGTAGATTGCAATGTCTGAATGCAAGACAGGATGTTAGCTCTGCCAGCAGGGATGGGTGTAGGACATTTAAGCATTGTTTGAGCAGAGGGGAGCAAGATTGTAAGAGTTTGGGTTTTTTTTCAAACTAACAGTTAATCCAAGATCAAAGTGATCACTGTATCACTGCATTAGTCTTAGTTTGTCCTGGTGTCTCTGTCCTGTTGACCCTTTAGATACACATGCATAAAACTGGCAGACACTATGTATCATATTCTGGCTAATTCATCCACAAAGTGTCCCTACGCATCATTCTGCAGTTACAGGGGCTGTGCCAAAGCCTGGAGGATTTGCTGGGATACTCTGTGAGTGGCTACACTGACACCAGGACTGATGTCAGCTGTCAGTCAGTGCTCATGAACTGGTCACCAGGGCTACAGAACAAGAAAACCAGTTCTCCCAGGCTTTTCACCAGCCAGGAGTTGCTGGGCTTCACCCTCTGTAGCTCCACATTCACCACTTTTGTTGCAGCCTGAGAGCTTCACAGGGGAGGCAGGGAGGGAATCTGTGCTCAGTCAGGGACCAAAGAAACCCTCATGGTGACTGGGAGCAGCACTGAAGCTGCCCTGCACTGGGTTAGGTGCTGCTACTGTTCCAGAAAGTTCATGGGATCACCCCAGTGTGCTTTTGTTCCTATGAGGAGGAGGATGGAAGAGAACAGCATTGTCCAGCATATGAGGGCTTCAGTCCCTTTTCTGCTTCTCCTTTACAGTTTCTTCCCAGCTGCTTTGCACTTCCCTCTCAGATGCAACAGGGCCCCAGATTTCAACGGCTGAGATGGAAACATGCTTAATAATAGATTATGAAAAAGACATGGTGAAAAATTCCAGTTTAGATGGAGGATTTTAGTGCCAGATTGTGCCCTTGGATTCCAATGCATATCTTCCATTAAAGCCATTAAAAATGTTTGCATTTCAAGGAAGAATTTGGACTTTTGACACAATTCCCTCTTTTTCTTTGGGAGCCAAACATTTTCTGTGGTAACAGAACATATTATAACAAGAATAAATATAATGCATTCAGGCATTAAAATGAATAACAGTCCTTGATCTATTTGCTGAAGATTACAGGCATGAGATGTGAAAGCTGTTAGTGGTTTGAAGAAAGATATTTGCTGTAATTGTCACTGCAGCTTTGGTTTTATTACAAAATATGAAGGAGATGACCAGAGAGGTATCCAGATCCTCACATTCTGTGGAGAGATTACAGTGCATCTCATGACCATAACTTTGGCCAGTGGTTTGCTGCTTTTTGAACCAAGAGACCCTGAAATCTCAGGGTAATGTATTTGTCACACACGAGCTTCTGCCTCCTATTCCAGTGGGGTTAATATCTTGGTGGTGAGGGTGCATGGCTACAAGTCTAAAGAAAATGTTAAGCCTGTTTCCTGTACTCAAAAGTCTCTGTATGAATTAAAATGGCACTGTGTGAATGGAACACTGCTTAAAACACTCAACCCTTCAGTTTCTGTATTATTTCAAATTAGAGGAATATAAATATGTACAGAGAGAAGCTTTGTCCTCCAGAATGGAGATAACTCTCATCTTTCTCTCCCTCCTCAAGTGTTTGGGGCAGGCTGTCTCCATTCCTTTCCTTCAGAAATCAAAGCAAGTGCCTGCCTGCCTCCAACTTGTGCTTCTTCCTTGGGGAATGGGGAAAGATGGAGCTCACCCCAGGAGTGTTTGGGCTCTTTGTTGCCTACTGCTCTTCTGGGATTTGCAGTGGATTAGCTGGAAGTGTGGATCCCAGTGGTGATGGCACTGTAGTTTTACAGGAACGTGCCTGACTCCTGAGGTCAAGATAAACTTCCCAGCTGGGCTACCCTGTATGATGTAGTTAGGTGGGAAACCTTTAGAAATTTTTGTGCTGGCAGACTTCACCAGAAACTTAACTTGCTTTACAGAGTGGGGTTTTTTCCAAGATTGATTGTTCCCCGCAAAAAAAAAAGAAGCTATTTCATCAAAGTTGACTTCTTGAAAAAAAAAATTATTGTCCGTCTCATCAGAGAAATCCCAGCTAGTTGTGAACAAACATTGTTTTTAACCTTCCTATTCCTTTATACATAAAGCACAGGTAATGTATATTAAATACAGATCTGGTGTGTATTTCCTTGGGATGCCGTGGGTATCTTCCAGTTTGGTCTCCTTTAGGAAAAACTAACCTGTTACAGTTTTGGGCCATAACAGCAAAGCCAAGGGGCTTTGCCTGTAAGCACCAGCCACAGCTAGCTAGGGTGTGGTTTCCAGTGATTTTAATATTTATAGAAAGCCAGCAGAGGGTGAAACGAGGGGGAATGGGGATACAGCACTGGAGTGGTTGTTTTGGTGGCTGGGGGCTCACCATACAGAGCTGTCTCCTCAAAGAAACATTTGGGAATAATTGTATAGCAGTGAGAAGGGAGGGGAAAGACCCTTACTTCTTGCTGATATTGTTCAAAAGATTTGAGATGCTTGCAGCTGTTTCCAGAATTTATTTAGGCCTCTGTATAAGTTTTCTGACCTGTGGAAGCGGTGAGCACCCCTAAATCCAACAGTAAAGCTCATCTCAAAGCAGGCAAGTAAATGAATGCTTGAAGAACCTGTGCAGATTGCTTTACCACATTGCTATGCTGCTCTTCCTCTCTCCTCCAGATCTCCAGTGTACCAGACTAACCATTTTCCCTTGATGTTACAACCCACGTAGCTACTGTACCAAGTCATGTTTTACTTAGTGCTCTCTGAGGATTTTCTGGTCTTTAATCCTTTTGGTTACTCTTAACATCACTGAAGTTCAGCTGGACCAAGAATCCAAGGAACCCTGATGGATGTAAGAAGCTAGAACATAGAGCAAAGATTAATGGACTTTATTTAAAACAGAACCAGTCAGTTCTTTTCCTCACTAAAGAAACAGACTATGGCAAAAAGCCAGGATATTTCCCTTCTGTAAAGATCTCATACCAGCCCTACCGTAGCTGGTTCCCCTCCTCTCCTTTTGTCAGTGTGATGCATCTGCATTAGCAAGCTGTGCTTTTCATTCCAAAGTGATGAAAGGGGAAAACAATAAATTACAATGCCTTTTAAGAAGTCTCCAAATCTTATCAGATCTCACATTTCATCCTGGCTGCTCTTTCATGTCATTCTTTTACTATTCCTCTAATTGCCACTCAAAATTTATTTTGCTGCTGTTGTGCACCTAGCACTTGCAGCTACTGTTGAGAAATAGTATGGAGGCAGAAAGCAGAGCTCCTCTCTTTTCCCTTTTTGTAAATTCCTTCTGCTTGTGAAATTCCCAAACTCACAACCCCCCCAAGTTCCTGAAAAGAGTGGCCCTCTACATACTCTGAGGTATTGTTACACTGTTAAAAATGGAAATCTGATGCTGCTTCTTGTGGGGTGGAGGGGAAGCAATTGAGAAAGCTGGCGGTTTCACCCCAGCTGTCCCATGATGGTTGAATGCTGGGAGTAGAAAACAATGTAACGAATACCTGAAAATGCAGCCACCTACCACTCTTTTATATAAATGTGAGATTATGAGCCAAACTCACTGTTGACATAAGCAGATGCAAATCTAATGAAGTCACTGCAGTTACTTCTACTTGTGCCAGAGGTGAATTTGTCCCTATTTTTGGAACATGCTGGTTTTGTGCTACAGCACTGGCACACTGTATCATGTCAAAATCCTTTTGAGCAATGGCAGTGTGCCACTGGCTGAGTAACATGATGCATCATGTCAAACATCTGCCTGATAGTGGTCCTGACCTGCTTTTTGACATGATGCAGCATGCCACTGTACCATACCCAAAGGCATCTGATAGGAATTCTGTCAGGATCCAGTAATAAGAAATGTGGGTTAGTATTGGAGAATTTTGGCATTTCATGGAAAATGTTGATCTCTGTGTTAGTGCATTTATAAATCTGTTGCGAATGCCTCATGTACTTGGGTGAAAAATGATCACTAATGTACTCCCACTTCAATGTGTCACATTAGCATAATAAACGATAAATCATTTTCTATTTCGGTCTGTTCTGCTTTAAGGACCGATACTGGATTTTCTCCTAAAAATGATCAATTGGTATTGAAAGAATTTGTTTCTATTTGTGACTTTACAGGCTTGTTTTCTTACAGCTATTAAGCGTAGGAGGCTTTTCTTCTGGGTTTTTCGGATGCCGTTTTGTATAAACCAGCATCTCGTTGTCATTGCATCTGAAAGCGTTTCACCTCAGACAGAGCGGTGCTAAACAGCATTTCCCATAAAGCAGGAAACGTGTTTCACAATCCTCTGCGGCAAGCGGCACAAGCTTCCCGGGTAGGATCTGCGAGGGTGGATAGCAGCCAGTCGTCAATCCAGAGGCGAGGAGGCCGGGTGCCAGGAGACAGGGCGGCCAGAGGAATGCCTGGAGGCAGCCTGGCCATGTGCTTGCGGTGAAACCCTGCAGGTCAGGAGCAGGCTCGGGGCCAGGAACAGCGAACTTCAGAAGGTGGTGCTTGGTATTGCCGGCCCGCGGCCTCCGGCTCTTGCGAGCGCCGCTGGCGCGGCGATGTCCTGCCTTGGGCTTGCTGCAGGAGGAAATGAGGGGAAAGAGGTTTCTCGAATTATTAGGGCCCAGATCGGGCAGAGATTTGTTAATAGCAATCAGCACTTGGATTTTCTGTTTTGACAAAGAAACCGGTCAGGAGCCCGCGCATTTAGTCTATGCAAGTGCATTGTACCCTTGCAGAAACTTGGGAGTGACTGCAAAGGTGAGTGCTTCAGTGGAATCCATTCACACAGATACCCAAAATACAACAGGAACGGGTTACTGTGTAACCTGTGGTACACAGGTTACCTGTGTTAAGAGCGCTACTTAAAAAGTATATAGCTACCTTAAAATCAGTATGCACAAAACTTAAAAAAAAAAAAAAAAAGAAAAAAAAAAGAAACGAAACATGTCTGCAGGAAATTGGATCCTTGTTCAAAGTACTGCAGTTGAATGTTTTGGAGAAATTATTTGTACAAACAGGGAATCCTACTGGGGTCAGACAGAGCTATTTTAACCTTGTGTATTCATCTAACTGTGCTGGCCAAGGAGTGTGCGTGTGTTTGTGTGTGTATATATATTTACAAAGAGAGGGAGAGAGTGTAAATTTATAGTTTTTGATTGGAGGCTTCAATCCCTGGCTGCTATTAAATGTAGGTAAACTTCAAAAAATTCTGTGGAAAAAAAAAAAAAAACAACCAAAAAAACCAAAACAAACTGAAAACCACAAAACCAAACCAGAAAAACTTCATTTACTTTAGACCTGATGAGAAGAATACAAGAGCAAACAAGTGTAAGACCTTCCCAGGCTCATAAGCTGGGATAATGCTAACAAGGCACTGTCTTTTCCATGTGAGGAATGGTATCGAAAGCCTCCAAGCATGGCACTGCAGTAGGGCAGCTCGCTGGCAGAAGTGTGCACACAGAGATAGACCAGGAATATATTTGAATACAACTGAAGTCATTACAACCAGATCCTAGCTTTCTATATATTTTTTCAAGTAGAGAAGTACACTTAATTTTTTTTTTTTTTTTTT
>VXAC01007106.1:94511-105828 GCA_013399225.1 Rhipidura dahli | reverse complement strand
GCTGCATGGCGCATCGCTGGCTGCCCTGGGCGGAGACCTCCGCTCCGGCCAGCCAGCGATGCGCTCCGCAGCCCCCGGCCTGATTTGGAGATGCGGGGAGCTGGCGAGGCTGCCCCAGAGCAACGGAGCCTGGTAAGACCTTTCCTGACAAGACAAAAAATGATTTTCCCCCCAAATTCTTGTATCTGGCGGGTGGATGTTGGCTTGCTCAGCTGGAGCGGGGCAGGAGGAAAAAGTTATTTCCTTACTTCTCTCCCCCTTCTGTCCGCCGTCGTTCCTTACTCGACGGCTCTCCCCGCTCGCCCTGTTTCCCGGCGCGGTGCGCTGCGGTCCGCGGCCGCGCACACGGGCGGAACCTCCGGCCGCCGGCGGGACGGGACCCGCGCAGCTCCCCGCGGACTGGGCGCGCCGCACCGCGCCGCTCTCCCCGGCGCTCCTGGAAGATCGTCGTCTCCGGCGAGTTTCCAGCTGAATTCGGTGATCAGATTTTTTTTTTTTTTTTTTTTTTTTTTTTTTTAGGAGAATCAGGAATTTTTTNTTTTTTAAGTGAATCAGGAAATTCTTATCAGGCTGACAGCATTTTTAGACTATGCAGTGCGTGGGTGAAGTGGGACTAATATTGACTTGGCCCTAATGTAGTCATCTGAGAATACATTTTTTGGTTGTTGCTGCATTCCATAAGGTTTTATCATTATTATCCATGAAGATTGTTTTCTCCGTACATGGGAAGTGACCCCTAGTATCAACTTGCCTGGGAGACACGAGTATGGACTAAAACATTAAAATTCCTATCGTGTGTTGTTGTTTTTTTCCTTTATTGTTGGGAGACAGAGCCTATTCGCAGCAATGATACCCCAGTGAACTTGTCCAGGTTGCTCATGTTCACTCTAAACGCGAGCTCTTGGAAACTTGTGAGTTCTGCCTCTTGCAGAGTGCCTTTGCTATTATTTCTTCTCTAATCTAGGTCACAGTTTGCAGAACCTTCCATTTGTTCAGTAATTTTACGTATGAAGTATATCTTTGGATATCTGGAGCTCCAGTTCGTAGCCTGTGTGATTTGGAGGGAAAATAAATAAATAATCACTCATAGCCTGATTCTCTGACTGAGAGACCTAGAAGTAGAAAAGTGCACTTGAAACTTTGCTGAGCTCTCTGATGTTTAACTCTGGAAGAGATGGTCTGTATTTCTCTTCCAGATCTGTAGAACACTTAGTATGGGGAAATCTATTAAATGATTGTGTCGTGTTCAAGTTCAAGTGCTTTTTGTTTTTAAGCATAAGTATGAAATTTCTTCATCATCAAAAAGCAGGGCCATGTATAAAATGTCCCAGAGGCACCCTAATGAACAGTGGACTTTCTTGAAATTTTGTTTTAAACAAACTGAATTCTTGTGGGTTATTCTGTTTAACAAGCAGAGGTAGATAAGAAAGGCAAGAAATGTAGATAGCTCTGATGAGCCAATACAGCTCATGAGTCTTGGCTGGCACCAGATACTACATTTCCACCGAGGAGCTTTCTAAACATGGCTATCCTACACGTTATTGACAATTGAGTTTAAATAATCCTGGTAGCACTGGTTTTCCTGACATGTCTGGAGCTGAAGGGTCTTCACAAGCTTGCTAGATGCCAAACTGAAAAGCCAAGCTGTTGTTGCAGGACAAAGTGTTACACACTCTAATTCTAACAGCTGCTAACTTCAGAGCGGTTTATGTATTTTCTCTGAATCCAATGTTTTCTAAATTAAAAAAAAAAAAAAGAAGAAGTAAACATAGAATGAACTCCTCATGCATCTGCAGTCATAGTGAAAAGATTTATTGTTTGGGTAACAAATGACATTTTGCAAGTCTCTGTTCCTTCAGAACAGTCCTGTCAGGGATGTTTAATCAACTGGTAGAGAGCATAAGAAAGAAAGATGAGAAATCTCTTGCCAGGTTTTTGGTTCCTACACATGTGTTCAACATGTAAAACTCTCCTGCACTCTTTGTGAGGATGATGACCATTTTAAAGAATGTTCCTCTTTGCTGGAATTAAACTGTGGTTTAAAAATAACGCTGAGAGAAGATGAATTAGTGGGATATCTTTAAAATAAGTCTCTGCATTGGAGGTGACAAAATGGAGCTCACCCTTAAAATATCTGAGGACTCCACCTAAGCATTTTTCAGTGGTATTGTACGATGCTGGTGTCTTTCAGTTTGTTTCCTGAGAAAGAAATCTCTTCCATGCTGTGCTGCTGTTAGCTTTCCTTTTCTTCTCAGGGCAAAGAGGTGTAGGTGTGTTACTCTAACTAAAGCCTGTGCATCTCCACAGGTGTTTGTAGCAAAGCCGTCTCAAAAGTGTAATTGTCATGCCAGCTTTGGACATCAGTTCTGTGTGCTTTAAAGAGCCAAGCAGCTCTTTAGCTGTGGAGCTGCCATTGCAGGCTCATGTTCTGGGCCCTGGGCTCTCTGTGGAGAGCCAAACCCATCATGTTTCTGTGGGACAGGGGCAGTGACTGCAGAAAGAGGAAGAGGGTTCAAATGGTTGGCTCCTTTGCTCCTTTTATTTATTTTTTTAAATGGAAAATCTCAAAATGCTTTAAAATGATGGACTAGAGTGCACCTGGGTTGTGCCAAAATGTTGGTTTTTTAGGGGGTGGTCCATCACGCATTTTTAAAGTCTCCCCACCCTAAAGTTATTCCCATGTTTCTGTGTCTGCATTTTTTCCTCCCTTAAAATCAGGACAGAATTGATTTTTGCCTTGCACAGAAAGGCAGAGTTTCTGGAAATGTAGCTTTCACCAGTCCTTAGCCAGGAAAGGACTTTCTGGCAAATTAATTTAGATGGGATTTTTTTTTTTTTTTTTTTAAAGCTCTTAATGGACTGAAGCCTAAATTCCTCTTGAATGTTAATAGGAGTGGAGGCTTAGCACCTTAGATCCTTGAGATTGCTCAAGTCCAGGGTATTTGCTGGAGGGAAGTAAGAGAAGCATGGATGTATACATGCTCATATGGTGCCAGAATGAACTGATGAAAGTGGGGTGTGTCCCTAATTTTACAGATAAATCGGGATTTCCATACTCCTTTGTCAGAAGACAGAGCGAGTGTGTGCCGGTGTTAGGATACGGACGCGTTTCCGCGTCTGGTGGGGAGCTGTGCAGGGTAAAACCCTACAGACTGGCAAAACTAAAATGCTCTCTGCTGCCCATTTTCCTGAGGGGCTGTGCAGCTGTGGGAGGGGAGCTTTGGCTTTCGTATGGGCTGGGTGAGGAACGGGTGTAACGCAATTCGGAGAGGCTCTGGGAACACGTAGTAGGAGCAGGATCCCATTGTATTCCCGGCACGTCAGGCTGGGCACAGCGAGCTGCAGGGCTGAGGCTCAGGTGGGACTCAGCCTGGCTCTCTAACACACCAGCTCAAGGCCCTTGAAAAGGGAAGTTTCAGTAAATGGTAGTTTTGGAATTTCTCCCTGGTATGTAGAGGCAAGCCAACATCTAAGCCAATTCCATCCTTGCTAAATCAAGTCTTGCATAAGGAGTTGTGATATGCTCAAGTCAGGCTTTCTGCTGGCAATGCTGTAGACAGGCTTTGTCCAGATAAGGGTTTTGTCTTCATTAGCAATTTAGGTCACTAACTCGGCCCTTCCTTCCAAACTGACGGAGTTGCAGACAAGGACAGGTCACATTTGATGCTGTGTCAGCTGGCTGTGGCTAAACCCTAATCACATACTGTAATTTGTTTTGTCAGTGAAGTTCCTTGCATCATGGGCTCACGAGTTTTGGGGATGGGCTTACACTGCATGTGCTGCGTGGCAGTCCACAGATAACAGCAGAGCATGGCTTCACGTACAGTTTTTGCTGTTCAGCTTCTTTCTCAAGGTTATTCCTTTGCTGTTTGCTCTGTTAGCTTCTCTGGAAGCTGTATAACCAATACAACTCACCTCCTCTCTGATTTACAGGATGTAAAACCTGGGCTAGGTCTTGCCTTATGTGTGAGGTTTTGTTGGTTGGTTTTGTTTGGCTCAATCCCATGAGACATCACTGATTTAAAAAGTTTGGTTTGCTTCACTCTGTCATTCAGACTGGGACCAAATTCTATTTGATATTTCTCTAGCTGGATAAAATTAGACCTTTACACTTTAAGGGGACATCTCTGTTTACATGTACAGAAAAACGTGCATAAATTCATTCTTTTTTCACCATTTCCCTCCATCAGCAGAGCATAGCAAGATCTCCAGGCTCTACTGCTACAGATCCAGTGGCTCAGCTGGAAAGAAGCTCCCACCTTGCTCATTTGTGTGGGTAGAAGGTGTTTCATGTTTTTAGGGCAGTGCCATAAACACATCTTTCAGGCCCAGAATTCAATGCCCTGATTGCTTGGAATTGTCTTCTTCCTTGAATACTTTCTGTGTTATCAGTAGGAGCCTGCTTGGCAGACAGCTCCACAAATGGAGGCCTCTCTGAGGATTTGCCTCAAGTTTGTTGCTGGAATTCCTTCTCAGAAGCTTATGTCAAATGACAGCCTTTTTCTCAGGGTAGGGTCATATAGTGTTTCCTCAGTGTAGTTATTCTTTATTTTTGGTTCCTGTTCTTTTTCTCATAATGGAAAATCTGTAACAGGTGGCCACAGGCACACCAGACTTTCATGCTTGGGAGCATAAAGGACCATATGCTGTATGGTGGCATGTATGGAGATAATAAATTATAGGAAAAGGCCACCAGTTTATATGAAAAACAAGAGCTGGCCTGAATTTTTGATTCAAAGCTGGCTCAAGTAAGACCTTCTCTGTTCTCAAACTGTGGTTGTTTTGGGGATTTGTTGTTGTTGTTGTTGTTTTGCTGGCTACTAACTGGTTTCTGCTGGAAGTGATTTTTTTTCGGTCTGTAAAGATGAATATTCTGACATTTTTACCAGACACCCTGGGTGAGACCCAGGACCCTTGAAGTGAGTTGGGCTTTTGCCACAGGCTTTAATGTGGCCAGCATTTCACTGCATGAGAACCATGTTGCTTGGTTCTGGGTAGGGTATGTCAGAAGTTAACAGGAATCTTCCAGGCGGGGATTTTTGTGTGAGATTTTGGACTACACGTTTTCTTGGTCTAAAAGTGCTCAGGAAGACAGGGTAATGCTTGTTTAGAATAAACTTTCTCTTTAATATTCCCATATAAGCAGTGATATGCTGTTGACCTTTAGTTTCCTTTTGTTGTACAATTTGAAGTGAAGGGTTTAGATTTTCTTTGGAATTGCCTGTTTGTGAATATATGAAATAAAAAAAAAAATTATGTTGGTTGAAGCTGAATTCAGCCTGGGCTGTACAGCACTGTTTACCCAGAGATTGTGCCATTTCAGCCATAAACTAGGGTCTATTACATAGTCTAGGGTCTATTATATAGTCACTGAATTTCCCTGTTTTCCATTTAAATTCTGCATTCCAAGTTTAAATTCTGTATTCTGCATCTTGGCCAAGAGCAGATTTTGTTCTTTGTTCGTTTTGTTTTGCTTTTCCGAGGCTGCCTAATGTCAGTCTCAAGTGTAAGGAAGGGAGAGATGTATTTCATTAATGTATTGAACACTGACAGAAGATTAACACCGCATTTGGTAAGAAAATACTCTTTGTAAAGATCTTAGAGATGTTATTGGCTGCTTAAATATATGCCAGAACTGTTCATATGGAAAAGTACAAGTGGAACTGGTCTAGCTGAGGTTAGTTAACATAAACCAAACCCGGTGGTTGTGAGGTTTTTTTTTGTTTTTGTTGCTTCACTCCCCATGATTGTGGGACAAATTCATTTAGCAGCTGATGATCTTGCATAGTTTTCCACTCACACAACTGCAGTCAGAAATACTGTGAGAAGATTACTGTTAAGGTCACAACAAAAATTAGGGAGTTCATGTGCAAACAGGGTATTTTAGGTGAGTTGGGGGGAAAACCCCCTCACATTATCAGAGAATGTATACAGTGGAAAGGATGTATATACATTGCATGAAAGGAAAACTTGTTGAGTTGCTTTCACTGTAGTCTCTTATTTAAAGTTTTGCAATCACAGGCTGATAATTTCTTCCCAAAATGCAAATTAATTAGATCTATGTTTGATCACGGGCTTGCTATTTTGAAAAATCTTTTCATTTAGAACTCTCATCCTTTGCAGGTAACCCACTGCAAACCACGACTTTGCACCATCAATACAGTCCATACAGAAAGCCTTGTGCATGTCTGTCAGTCCTACTGTCTTTTTTTTTTCTTTACATTTTAAAAAAGGTCAGATTTAGTGTTTTCAGAAGGAGCAAGTGCTCAGAGCATCTTGTAATGACTGCCCGTGGACTGGAGGGGAGGGAAGAGAGTTGAAATGGAAAACGAATTAGATTCTTAATCTGTGGAAGGGGGAACATTCCTGTGCAGAGAAGCGACTCTGGAGATAAGTTTTAATTTCCTGAGCTCCAGTCCCTGTATAGGAAACATTGAAAGACTTCCTTCCTGATCACCAAGTCAAGCCAGGGGCTGTATTAGCAGTGTGTCTGTGTCTAATTGCGTGCCTGTGCATGCATTTGCACAACTGCAGCATCAGTGCGGGCACCTGTAGGGGTGGGAGTCACCTTTTCACATGTGCTGCCTGGGTTCAGGGTCTGGCATGTCACAGACCTGCTCAGATTTCTCTAAAGGATCTCTTTCGTGCTTTGTCTCCACCCAAAACACAAAGCCCAGCCGAAACCAAGAATGAGAAAAGCACCCTCCCCAACCACTTGTCTTGCGTTTTTGAGAGGGTCTGAGTTGTGGTGCAGGTTCAGGAATGGCCAGGTCACTGAGGCAGGTGCGTTGCAGGTTTCCAGTGCCCGTGTCTCCTGTATGTGCAGCGTTGCTGGAACTGTGCCTGTCTGACCGAAGGCTCAGTGGTCCGTGATTACTCAGACAAAACTGAAGCTCACTTTGAGTGATATCCTAGTAAGTGTTGGGGTAACAAATAATAAGAGACCTTTTCTGAGACGTTGGCTTGTTTACAAAAGGCACAATGCAGGTTACCCCAAATTCTGCATTTGCAAAGCAATGTTTACAGCCTCTGACAGTTTCGTTTTAGCAATTCTGGTTTCCAGTAAAGCTGTGTCCTTTTGCTGTTTCCATGTTTTTGTTTGTTTTATTTGTTTTTATAAGTGAATCCCAGCGGTTCTCCCGTAAGTCTAAGTAAGTAATGCTGTGCTAAAGTGAGCCATGGTATAACTTGCTTTATGAAGCACAGATTTACTCTTGAATTCCAGGCCATTGCCTGGATATCCCCAACCGAAATAAAATTGCATGCATCCCTCACTGCAGTTGGTGCAACAGCATCTGAGTTAATGGTGTCACTGAGATGTTTTACGTTTATCAGTTAACCCACTGGAATGTCAGATTAAGTTGCTATGAGCTTTTAGTGTAACAGGTATTAATACCACTTGTCAATAGCTCTTTCTTACAGTTATTTTTTAAAATAACCATTCATGATTAAGACATCGCCCCAGAGCATTTATTTTGCATTGCAGTGAGAGAATTCGTTTTGGGTTATATGATTTTTAAAAAACACTGAATTTAAATGTATTGATGGTACACAAGGTCAGAAAACGGCTTTCAATTATTTTTAAATCGTACAAGCGTATTTACTGTAAAAATGAAACTTTATAGACTGTGTAGTTGTTTAACTTTTTCTATAGAACTACTTCGGGAAAAGGGTAAAAAAAAGCCATAAACTTAAAGAGATTCTGATGGTGCTAGAGTGTTGCCAAGCAAACCATTAAAGATAAGTCAAACTGTAATTCTATAGGAATGCTATGAAATACTTCTGCATATGGACTGTAGTTGTTTTTGGGTTCCTGAAAGTGCTTGTGTGTAAAGTCAGCTGTGGAAATGGCTGGCTAGCTAAAAACTGTGATTCCTGCAGCTTGATTGTTGTGGGGAGAGGGTTTTTTTTCTGTGAAAACTGTTGTAAAGTGGAACATCTGAAAAATATGTTCCATGCAAAATGGATCTTCACACACATTTATTTTGACATTTAGGTTTGATTTGAGAGAGAGAGAGAGAAGATTCTGAAATAGCCATTCACAGATGGCTTGTGAGGGTTTTACTTTTTCACATGCTTCTCCGTGTTTTTGGTTTGGGGTGGATTTTTCTGCATGTGTTTGCGGACTCGTCAATCCCCCTCTTCCCCCAGATCACATGTTTAATTTTTTATGACTTGAATTTTTGTCCTTTTTCCCAAAAGCTGGTGTTTAAAAAAAAGAAAAAGGGGAAAAAACCTCCCACCCCAACCTCAAAACAACAATAAACCACCTCAAACCAACCAAAAAAAAAAACAAGATCTCAAGCCCCTGACCAAACCCCAATCACCACCCCAAGGTATAACTTCCTGTGATAAAAGTTCTGTCCTCAGTGAGTGAAAACTTACGCATTTTTTGGAGTTTGATAATACAGCAGAAAATTTTTCAGGAAGCAGAGAACTCTCCCATCTTCACCACTCCAGCAGTAAGTGTGGGGAATCCAGAGGGCCCTGTATGCTCAGCTGGAGGAGTGTGGCAAGAGAAAACCTGGTGCTTGCCCAGCTGGATGTGTGAAATGCAGATGCTGTGTGTATCTGGCCACCCTTCCACAGGGCTGGGCTCGACCTCTGTACCCTTTACTGATGGGAATATCCTCTCCAGGTGGGAGTCAGGAGGGAATTGTTAGAGCCTGTCTGCTTTCTTTTGAAAGTACTGAGTGAAAGCTGGTGCTGATAAGTGGTGGTTGTGAAACATGCCTGAGAAGCAGGTCCATCTGTGTGAGAGGAATAGAGACTCTTAAGTGGGCACTGGTATTCTCTTCTTTGTGAAATGCCAGTGTGAAATATCCTGGTAGTCCAGATTTAATAATGAAATGAATATTCAGTGTATTCAGTTGTAATTTGTAAAGGAAACCATATGTTGAGCTTCCACCGAATGCCATCACTGATACACCTCTTGTTTGTTTTGTTTCTAATCCCAGAAGAAGTTAGCTGTGTACAACAAGATGCAGGAGTCTCTGGAAGTGACCCTTCCCAGCAAGCAAGAGGAGGATGAGAAAGACCAGCCTGCCGAGATGGAGTACTTGAACTCTCGCTGCGTCCTGTTCACTTACTTCCAGGGAGACATTGGTTCAGTGGTGGATGAGCACTTCTCGAGAGCTTTGAGCCAAGCCAGTAGCTTCAGTTCAGACACTGCCCTTTCCAAGAGCAAGGCAGGGCTGAATCCTCTGTGGAGAGGTAAGACCTGGGCTGCATTGCAGTAACAGACGTTGCAGCTGAAATTTTACTTCTCTGTGGAGGTGGAAAAATCCCCCTCAAATCTGCAAGAACCGAGGAGCTTCTTGGGTTGAGTGATCTGAGGTGTTAAAGGGGGAGAGAGGAGCCAAAGGCATGGAAGGAGCAGGCGTCTCCCACTCCTGCCATATCCTGTCCCTGCCAGGGGCTGGATGGGAGGGGGCAGAGCTCACGTGGCTTCACAAACGCCTACTGCAAGGTTGGAGGCTCTTTTTTTGAGCTCCAAGTGTGAAACTTGGCCTGTGAGGCAAGAGCAAAGCTGTTTGGGGTGCTGGCCTTGGATGTGAAGGAAACCTATGCAGTCTTCTCGAGTGACTTTGCCAGGTGATTAGGATTTGTCCACGGCCGCTTTCCAGGCAGGGAGGAGCCGGCTCAGAATGGAATAGGCTGGGGGGCAAGCCCTGGCTGCTGTGGCTTCAGCCACGTGGTGTTTTCCATTGCAGCCTGCTCGTGGGAGAGGTACAGATGATGTTATGGCTTGCTGGGTGTAAAATGGGGATGACTTTACTCTGCCTCCAAGCAGAGAGCTGAAACGTGGTAGGTTCTGCAAGGCATTTACTCACTGTCCTAACACTTACCTCTTGTTATGCATATAAATGCTTATATACATCTTATGTGTTGGTGTGACAAAGAGCAGATATTGCCAGAGACACTAGGTAGACCTTACAGATGAGATTTCCAAACTGGTTACAGGAAGAAGCATGCCAGTAAGATGCTGTTTCCATTTTGTTGGATGTGGCAGTCTGGGTATTTTTTCAGATCACTGCAGCTGCATTGTTTCTGGTCACATCCTTATGTGGACTGGCAGAGGGATGCAATCCTAGTGTGGTGAGCAATGGCCTTGCCATGGGTTGGTGAGAGAGATACTGGTGGGAACTGGACAGGAGCAGTGGTGATCCTAGTCAGCGATGTGGAGGTGAGGCTGCACTGATGAAAGTCACGAGTACTAAAGAGAGATGGGATTTTTGGAAACAACTGTGAAGAGAAAAATAGCACAGAAGGATTTGCTTTCCAGAAGGATGATGACAAATCTGAGGAAGTTTAAGCAAAGGTCAGCACAAGTGGCTGGGGAGCTGGAGGAATTTATGGCTTGAGCCGGGACCATTAATGTTAATGGGAAATTTTCCGTTGACTCGACTGAGAGCAGGATTGAACCTATGCTTACTAAAAAGGAGACTGGAGCATTTATAAATGGCCCAGACAGGCTATAAATGTTTTAGCAATGGGATCAGGGCAGTCCCCAGAGACCCCATGCCCACAGCAAGCCCTCTTCAGCGAGCTTGGGGACGTTCCTTGGGTGGGGTTGGGCGTCTTCCCTTTGGCCTCAGACATCCCCTGTTGTTTTTCCCTGTCTCCCCCTGTGGTTTCACAACCATCCCCAGAGGACTCTTCAGGGGATATGGGTGGCTTGGTGTCAGGGTTCTCCAGCTGTGCTGCCTCTCAACCCTGTGTGCCCTGTGCCCTCAGTGGGGAATGGAGGTCTGCGTGTCCTGAACATCTTCCGGGAATAAAGTAAGGAGATACACCCTGTGCCATCCCTGCACCTGCTGAAGGGGCGTGGAGATCCCTGGGGGAGGCTGCTGGGTGCTGAGAGAGCTCAGGGCATTTGCTGCTCCAGAGAAGGGAGCTTTATCAGGCCCTAATAGGTTTCTGAAATATTCCTGCTTGAAAGCAATGGAGGAGGAGCAGCACTGGCAGCTTGGTCTTCTGGTTTATGCACAGTGGCAAAGATGCTCAGTTACAGCACATGAATGTGGATTTGTATCTCATGACCTAGAGGAGTTAAAGTATCATAAGCTCAGAGTTCTTCCATAAATAACCTTCATGGGCAGTCAGAATTGCTGTCAGTTTCTTGCTCAGAGATAAATTAGGAAGAAAAACGCTTTTGCAATCGCTGTTTTGGGAGGTACAGGTTTCGATGGAAAATGTGTGAGCATGAACTGGCTCCCCAGCTCACTGCATTTTTTCTGTTCTCCAAAAGGAGGGATTAGCAATGGTTTTAACTTTTTTTTTTCATCTTTTTGTGCTTGTTTTCTTTCTTTTTTTT
>VXAC01007106.1:75187-90720 GCA_013399225.1 Rhipidura dahli | reverse complement strand
TTTTTTTTTTGTTGTTGTTGTTGTCTGTGGGTTGTTTTATCCGAGATGTGAACTCCCTGCAGCTGGAGCAGGGCTGTTTCTCAGAGCCCTGTCCGAATGTATTTCCAGGGGGGAATCCCTCCTGTAATTGCTGTCAGGGCAGGTGAGCTGGGAAACATCCAGCTCTCGCTGCCTTTTGCTGAGAGACCTTTATCTGCCTTGGTCCCATTCAAGCCAGATGAGTTGTGACATGACCTGCATTTTTTGTTTGTTTGTTTTTGTTTAAATCTTGTGGGAAAATATTATTTTTGCTTCCGTGGGGAAGTTTTCAGCTTGTTAAGCTAGTTCATGTGTACATTGGCTGACATACAGTTCCAATGAACTACTAACTTGCAGTATGTGAGGACTGCATCTGAGGTGAAACAGCTCAGCATTTCCTTCCTCTGTGGCATGCAGGTGCCACCTGGAGAGTAGAGGTGCTGATTGAGCTGTGCTCGCCATCAAACTAAACAGCTTTCTGTAGGGTCTAGGCATGGGTTTGTGAATTAAATTAATTTTCTTGCAAGGGCTGCTGTATGAACTGCAGACCATGAACTCCATCCATCTGTGAACTGTGAGTGGCAGGCTCTTGCCTCAGTATCAGGAGCAGCCTGGCAGCCCTCAGTGTTTGAAGTTTCTTGCAGTCAGGTGATGGGTGACTGACAGTTCCCACTGCATCCATCCTGGAGCTCATAGGCCCCACTGAAGGCTCCTTTTTCGGTTTGATATTTATCTCACCAGCAGCCATCCTTGCAGCTTAGTACTTCTTAAAGAAAGTGTGTTATCTGATTCAGGAAACACTAGGTTTGTAGCTTTGTTCTCTTTTCCTTAAAGTATCTGTTTCTGTCCCTTTTTGATAGCTGTCTCTGACTGGTTCAATATGTGAGAAGCACTTCTTTGTCTTCGTTAGTGGGCAGGGGAACAAAGAATGGGTGGGGAGAAAAAAAGCTGTTTCTTAAGGATGAAATACTATGAACCTAATACAGATCTCTCTCTCTTCCCTTTAAGGCAACTGAGAACCAATAATCTCTTCTGAATACTATGACCCTTGCTGTCTTGATGCCAATAAAATTAAGAAAAATCTTATTAGAATTCTTAACACTGGAGAATTTATATGTGAATAACATTTCCAGTTATACCAGCGATGCAAGAATAATTATATTTTATGCTTTTGGGTACAGAATGGTAGTCGAACCGGAATGGGGTAGTAAGTTTTTCCTTTGTGACAAATTCCATAAAGGAAGTAGGCTGCCTTCTCTGAAGCATGAGCAGACTGTCACTGCCATGGGTATAAGGGACAGTTCCCCCTGGACCAGTCCCAGCAGTCCACCTGCAGAGCCCTGGTGTCTGACTAAACCTTTTGGGGATGGAACTGAGAACTGCATAAGGAATTGTAAGTCAGGAGAAGCCACTGCCTGGCTTAGGTACAAGTCCAGCCTAGACTGTGAGTTGTTTTTCTCTTTGAAGAGCAAGTATCTCAAAAATAGCCCTGCCTTAGAGAACAAACACAGCTTTGGCTCGGTGCTGCCTGCTCCTTGTGGAAATCCCTTTGGAGGGGTACAACTGGGTGCTGCTTTTGTCAGGATCCTGATTTGGCAGTGCCTTGCATGTCTTTTGGTTGCTCAGCATGGGAGGCAGTGGAAATGATCTGAGCTATTAACTTCTGTCCCATGCTTGATGTGTGGGTTTTAGTCCACGAGTTCCTGTGGGGAAGAAAAAAGAGGGGGAATGTATGGCTGGTTTGAAGAAACAGAGGATCTCAGCAGACCAACATCTCACTTGTTTGAGACTATTCAAAAGGGTCACACTCTGAAACACAACAGCAAAACCCTGTCAGGCAGCCTCAGTTCTGGAAACAAGGGTTCAAGCAGTGAAACACAGCAGGCAGTGGAAACCTGTGACATTACAATTATTTGCTCTCTTCCCTTGCACACTCATCTCTCCCATGCTTTCCAAGCAGAGGCTTGCTGGGAAGGGCAGGAAGGCCGAGCTCCCTTTTCAGCCTTGCCTGCAGCTTATGCAGTTGAGGGAAATGCTGTGGTTCCAGGCACTCGAGGCATGGAGAGAACAGGGAGCTTAATTGCCTCAGTGTTTTGTGTGCACATCCCGCAGTGTTGTCCCAGGGAAGGTGTGGGGACAGGAGGGGGCTGCTTGAGTACCACACGGAGTCACATCCAGCATTTCCATCATCTGCACTTCAGGGAAAGAGGATTATACTGGATAAATCTCCACATCACACAGCATTTCATCACATTTAACTCTAATGTGAAGCTGCTATCTTAGCAAGAGGCTACAGGCTGGAGGGCCTGGAAAGAGTGAGCTGGCTTTTAGTGACATAAAGTGGTTTCTCCAGAGTGGGGTAAGGCCATAGTGGCAAAAATATGTCAGTTCTGAAAGTGTTTGCTCATATATCCCTGGAGAAAACAACCCGTGGAGCTGTTAATATATCAAATTCCACGAATTTCAGGTGATTTATGTTAAAAAAGTTCATTTGGTCTAGACGTTGCTTTTTGGAATCCTTTGGATCCAGACTGATTCTTCCCCCGCTTACCATGGGTCACATCTCTTGTGCTACTGTCACATGTGATTATAGGAACATTTGAAGAATTCCTCACGCTGAGTTATGTGGAATGATAGTGTTGGGATCAGGGCAGGCTGGCTGTAATCTTAACCCTCTTCCAGCTACACTGTAGCATCTTGGCCATGCCGAGCAAAATAATCCATCTCCTGAGTGGATGATGCTGAATAATCACTCCAGAGGGTAAGAGGAGGTTCCCACTGCATGCATGGTGTAGTTTGGGAATTTATGTTTCAGAACATGTTGTGTGGGACATCATCACAGCGCCCTTCACAGAGCTGGCCAACTATTGATCTGTCCTGCACATCTGTTTGAACTTACATGGTGCTGTTTTAGGGGATGAAGAGGGATTTAGCTACCTGATTGCCATTAAATGTGGCTTAATCCTCACAGTGTAGGCTGCAAATTAACCCTTTTAGAAGCTTCTGTATCAGAACAGGTGGGATTAAAGAACGTGCTGGTCTGCAACAAGAGCTATTAAAACCTCTAAGGCTTGTGTCCAATGGTATGTAGCATCTTTCCAAAGGGCACAAGCTGCAGTGCTCAATAGAAAAGTACATTTCACATCAACCATTGATATAAGCGCGTTGGAATAAGCACAGATTGCTTGGAGTTTAGGACTCAGTTCCTTGCCCTGCTGATGTGAAGCAAAGCCAGGTCGGGCTGTCACCAGTGCTGTCTTTGGCTCAGGCCTGCAGCTGTAATCAGTGTCACCACTAAAGCCTCCTGCCCATGTTGACGGTGCACAAGCTACATCCAGCACTTGAGATCAGGGCTTGAGGAGGGGAAATTTCTGCCTTGCAGTGTTGCTGGTGGTTGTAGCCATCAGTGCTTCCCTGAGGAGCAGGGTGGGAGGTTGTTCTGCACACCAGGACCTTCAGGTGGGCAGTGGGATCTGGCTGTGCTGGCAGCCCCTGGGCAGGAGAGCAGAGCAGCTTGCCTGGCTGTTGCAGAGCCCAGGAGGAGATCCTGTCCTGCTGTGAGACAGATGTGCTGGAGGAGGCTTCCTGTAGCCCCAGCACACTAAAAGCAAAGCAGGACTTTGGCATGAGTGATGACTGTAAGTCTATTAGAATTGAGATGCACATTGAGGTGCATAACTTTAAATTTAGGTGAATTAATCAACAGCTTTTAGTCCTGGCTTACTGTGGAAAATCCCCCTTTGGAAATGCCCATGTATCAGTGTGATACATTGAATTTGACTCTCAAATTCCAATTTAATCCCTTCTGTACATTTGTCTCTGTTCACAAGCATCCAACAAGTTCGTTGCAAGCATTAAATTTGCTTAGATGTTCCCACAGAACCTGCATCATGTTTGTGTGGCAATTGGCTCTAATGTTGGTGTCCTAGGGCAGGGGAATTGTGCTGGAGTAGCAGTGCTGGCTCATGCAGTGCAAGCGAGGATGTCCTTGCTTAAGAGGAAAGCACTGCAGCACTTCCATTGCAAGTGGGAGCTCTGGGTGAGTAGCAGAGTTGGCCTTGGTTTCTGTGTTAGGACTGCAGATGGCCTTGCCTTGAAGGAGATAGGAATTTAATGAGGAAAAGGCATGGAAAGTGTTCCACATTCAGTTCTGTAAGTAGAGCAACTTTGGTTTTTTGGATTGTTTTCTCTGGCTGCACAGAGTCCGCAGCTATGCCTTAAACCTCCTTGTTACACTTATTTGTGTCTTGCAAAGACACCAGCCTGTTCAGCTGGTTGTTCCCCTTCTGCCACTTGCTGCTGTCAGGTGGAAGATCTCTTAAACAGGTGTGTGTGTGTCCGTTTATAAGCTGCAAGGAACCTTAAAACCTGTTTCTCTTCTAGGCTTCCATTGCCTCTGGTGTCCTTTAGTGCTCCACTGGCGAACTTAAATGACTTCTTTAAGCTCTGAAAGGTTTCAGCTGTTTGACTCCCTTTTTTTTTTTTTTTTTTAATCATCTTTGTTTAAAAAAAATTGTAAGCAGCAGGGGAAAAATAGCCCCAAATTGTCAACACTAACTTTGAGGGAGCTTTGAAGGGAACTAACAGCAGTTCTTTATGACTGTCTGTGTGCGATGCTGCCAGGGAAACAAATAACTCTTAAGCAACAAGGAGACATCTTCATTGAATAAAGAGCCTCTGAACATGTTTTTATAGGCATGCTCTAGCTGAGGGATACCCCTGTTTTTCCAGCCTGAAAAAATAGGTACAAGTGCATGTGAAACGGAGCAGAAAGCACTAAACAAGGTTTGGTGCACCAGACCCATGGGCTCTGCTTTCCCTGTCTCTTCACTGCTGGATGCACAAGTGTTTGTGAATCCTCACATGGATGGAGCCATGTGCTCTCATCTTTGATGTGAGTGCTAATTGCTTTGCAGCTCAGCTCTCAACTGTTGATCATCATTAAATATTTAACTGTTTGTGCTCGTGATGCAAGGAGATAGCTGTGAGATCTGAGCCCTCCATGCCTCTTAGGCTTTCTGAAACCTTAACGGGTCTTCTTTGGTGTTTCACTGTGTGACTGGACATGGAGATGAGATTCCTGCCTACCACGTGGATCTGTTGATTTTCACAGGTAAAACATCAAATGAACATGGAGCTCTGATGGTTACCACATCATTGAGGCCTGGAGTTAACTAGTGGTGAATTTAACCCAAAATTCTTAGCAAGTCAGGTGCCTTGGTACGCTCTGTAGCAGGGCAGTGCATGGGATGACACAGTAGAACTTTGCTCTCTGTACAGGAATGATGATTGATGGTGGGAAATGTGCCTTCATTTCATTAAATGTGATTTACTCGCCTCAGAATACCGAAGGGAAGGTTTTAAATTGTTGAGACTTGAGTGCCTTACTACCTCTAAAAGTACATGCCTGCATCTCTCTCCTTTTTCTTCCCTATAAATGAGCAAGAGTGTATCTTCTTTCCCCTTCTGTTGTCTGCATTTGAGGTTTACGCCCTGTTAGGTGTGAATCTAGAGGAGATTGAATCCCTCTGGAACAGAGAAATCCCAGATTATAACACAAGTTCCAAGTCCATAATGCTAAAGCCACAACATAGCACCACGTTTATTAGATAGTCCTCACTTTTTACAAAGGAAAATGTTAGAGGAACTCATAACAAATGCAAGCTGAAAACCATTAATTTTTCCCATGTGGAAGCACTAGCCATTCTTGGCTGAAAACCTTATGCTCTGTAGGTGAAATTGTTTGGGGTTTTTTGCATGCTGCAGGAACATTTTCCCTCTCTCCTCTTTGAGGTGAAGATGCCAAAGAAGCTGTGAAATCCTGAAGTGTCTCAGGCCTTTTCTAGAGGAGATGGTGTCTGTGGCTGGCCCCTGGCAGGAAATTTGCTCTGCTGCTTACTGGATAATTGATGCAGGCCTTTCTGGAGGGGTTTTTCACTCCATGCCATGCTCTGCATTAGCTCAAACCAAGGAAGTGCACACAGGAATTTTATCACCATTTCTGGGCTGCCTGTGCCAGAATCAAACTTCAGTGTGGTTTAATCTTTCCTCTCGTAAACTAAAAAGTTAGGAGCAGTAACACTGTTGCTAACAAGTCCTTCAAACTCTTACATTGTGGGGTTTTTTTCATTTTTCTTTTCTTGATTTATTTAATCAACACTTGATTGCTTCAGTTGCTTGGGGAGGGGGAAGAAAAAAAAAACCCATCGAATTTATTGATTTAATTAGTATTTGCTAATATTAATTATTTTCCTTTTCTCTTCTGAAATGTAGGTCTACAGCATCAGGACAAGAGCAAGGAAGCTGCTTGGTTCTGAAGTGCAGAGCAATTAGGACCAGCTAGAGCTGGAGCTGGCGGAGCTGGGCGGGTGATACATCAGTGGTTGACTCCTCCTGCGTGGAGCAAAGGACACACATGAAGATGAAGAGCCAAAACTCTTCTGGTTTTGCTATTGAGCCTTTTATTTGTAAGGCCGTTTATGGGTCCCACAGTGTTGGAAGAAAGCCAGAAACCTAACTTTTCTTTCTTTCCTCATCTGAGCCTGCTGCAGCTGGGCAACCTAACTCCTTTCTGCTCCTTTAACAGTGTTTCGTTTTGTTCAGCTTGATATTTTTATGAACAGTCTCAATAGTCAGGGAAAAGACTCTCCCTTGACTACAGTGCGCCTTCTTTCAGGAATACAGTATTTTGTAGCTCTTTGTGCATCTATTTTTGTAGAAATACAGAAAGTTTGGGTAAGGATTGATGGGCTATTTTAGGATGACATATTTTTTTTAAAAAAATTGTAAAATTGTTAAGTTCTGTTTAAAGAACTTGCTCTCAGAGAAGCACTGGCAAAAATGTATAAAATGCTATTTTTAGATGTCTGTGATGTGTTTGTGCATTTTGGTTTTTTTTTTGTTTGTTACCTCAAATGTCTATCTTTCCTTTCTTTTTAAAGAGCTAAACTCCTTTGTTTCCACACTACTAGATTCTGATGTTTTTGTCCTTTTGTTCTAGCTTAAGCAAGTATAATTCGCACCTGAAATTTCAGCCAAATAATTTTTCCTGGTGTTAGATTGTAGTAAAAGTGTTTTTGTTTTTCTTGCTTCTAAAGGTGGCTTTGTGCAGTGCTGATTGTCAGAAGCTTGCAAACACCTTTAGCATAGAGCAAAGCTTGAAGTTACAGGAACTGAATTTCCAACCCATCCATTCTTTCAAAATGGACCAAATAGTCTTAAATCAGACACGAATATGGGCCTCATCTATGATCTATTGAAGCTGTTGAGCACAGTTCCCTGTGGGTTATGTTGCAGGCCCCTCATAGTGCTCATAAATATCAGTACAGTCTTACAGTCAGGACTTTCAGCTAAGCCATTTCAAGGTGGTACCTTAGAACATCAATATTCAGGGAAAAATTAAAAAAAAAAATAAATCCAGGTTTATAAAAATGTGTGGCTTGTGGAAACAAAAGGTTTTCAACTGGTCTGGTCCATGTGCTGAGCAGCTCAAGGACAGCACTACACTTCCCAACTCCTGTTGACTTCAGAGAGTGTTTGTCTGACCTGGGCTGTGCTCTGGGGCTTGCAGATTTGTGACCAGCTGCCTGTGCTGAGCGTTCACACCCCGGGGCTTGGCCTGGCCTTGCAGGAGCACCATGGCCACATGGAACCACAGCCCCCCTGGCCTGGGCCCTGGGTGTGATGTGCATAATAAAGGCTTTAGCTGAAGCCAAGGTGATCAAAGCCTGAGTGAGGGCTGCAAGGTCACCCTGGGCAGCTGTGGGCTGGAGCTGGGTCAGTCTCTGTGCCCAGCCCTTGGGGACTCCCAGGTGTCAGCATCTGCTTCGATGGGACTGGAGGTGAGCCCGGGATCAGGAGCTGGGTTGCTGGGTGCTGGCTGGAGCTCAGAGCTGTTGCCTTCCTGCCCTGTGCACCCAGGGTCCCTCTGCAGTATTCCCTGAGGCTCTCACAAAGCGTTTTGTTTGTCACCACTGCTCTCAGACATCCCTGTCTGAAAGACACACCGGCAGAGTGTATCTTGGTTTTTCCAAACACATGGCTGAGATAAGAAGGAGTTTAATTTTAAGGCACTGAGCATTGTAAATGTAGCTTTGTCAGGTGCAGACCACATGGATCTGTGTGTGAAAGGGGAGGGGGGGCGTTGGGAAGTGCATGCCACTCCGAGGTTCAGGGCTCCCTCCCTGCACTGCTGCTTCCCTCCAGGCTTTTTGAACGTGATCTTATGAGGTGTTGAGCATTCTCCTTTGTCAAGGGAGAGGGCTTGACATGCTGGCACTGGAGGCATTAGGATCATACTGCAATTTGGCAAGACTCTTAAGTTTCTACCTTGCTGATTGGAAGTTTGAGACAGCATATAAATGCTGAATGGACTATGCTTAAATATTGCTTAAAAATAATAAGGTTGTAGTCTCTCTGTTGGGATGATGGATTAAATGTGGTGGGGTTTTTTTCCTCATCTTTGTAGTCCATCAGTATTTCTTTCTCTCAATAAATTTCACTCTCATGACAGTTCTACATATTATTGCTGCCTTGGTGGAGCTAGCTCCTCAATTTGTCAATAAATTCATAATGCAGTGGGAAAACTGTATGAGAAGGAGTGGAGTACCAGCTGCCACAGTTCACTTTCTTATCAGGACAGTACAATTCGGGAAATATCCCAAGAAAAGAAGTTCTGACTTAGGAATGTTGACAGTATTAGAAATACCGTGAGATAAAAAAAATCTAAGCTTTTTTCTTTTTCTTTTTTTTTCTCTCCTGGACTTGGCAAAGGTGGAAATCATTGTGTCTTTTTTGAACATCAGGGATGGAGAGTTTGGGCAGCAGGGGAAGCAAAAGAAAAGGCAGCATTTCTTTTGGAGGCGTGTTTGACTTCCTGAAACAGTTTAAAGCTTAACAAGAGCAGTTTCCCCTTCACAAGGTTGTACTGTGAGGAACCTCCTCTGGTTCCCTATAGGTGTCAAAGCAGAATGGGACAGGAAAGAAACAGGCTCACATTTCGCTGGAATCTCTTTCTGGCTTGTGTCACTGAGTTGTTGGTTAGTGGGGATGAAGAAGTGGGGAAGCTGTTGCCTCTTCTACCACCAGGACTGCTGTTCTGCACCCAGTTTCCACTGCTGAACCTGGGAGTGAGCTGGAGGATTTTCTGTGAACTCTGGGAGACAAGTGCCAATAAAAACCTGCTGTTGTCTGTAGCCATTCATCCACCAGCATGCTGACTTTGGAAGTGAAATAAATTCTTCTTTTCCCCTCAGTCACTAATTGTCCCTTGTGCTAACAAGCGAGCTGGAAGTAAAAGCCAAAGTTTTGTAGCAGTAGCCCTAATTTTGTGTTCTACAGTTTGAGGGATGGAAAAGGAAAAAAAACAAAAAACAGACCCAACCCTTCTCTGTGACAAACTTTTAAGTTAAATTCAGCAGATTTCCTTCTCTCCCTCTTCCCCATACACGCACACTCACACACACGCACAGAAGTGCTTATGAGAAGCAGATGCTGCCATGGTTTTGCTCTTGGAAGAGGAGGGGAGCTCTCTCCTGCAATGCTGCCGTGGTGGGGAATTGGTGGCAGAAAGAACGGAAAGGGTGAGACTGCTCGTGTTTCTGTAGATAGGAAAAAAAGGCCCTGGAAATCAGGTCACAGATAAGTTGTGTGTCTTACTGCATTACTAAAGGAGTTGTTTCATTCTTTTTATGTGTGGCATGTTCTGATGCTGTCCCAAGAAAAGTGGATGATTCATTTTGAGAGGGCTTATAAAACACATTGTACCCTGTCACTGTTTCTGGGAGAACATAGGGAAATTATTGTTTTATTTCAAGAAACTCAAAATACTGACCTCCGTAATGTTGTCCAGGATTTTATTTTATTCCTGTTAATGTTGAGAAATCTAACATCAATTTTTATGTCTTCATTTGAAGACTGAGAGGGTTCAAGCTGTCCACCACTTTTAGAGAGTCAGATGCCAGTTTTTTTCAACAGCTCATCTCCATCCCAGCAAGAAGATGGGAGTAGTGCAGCCACTGACTGCCCAGGAGGTTGGAATTCTGGAATTTCTGGCAAGCTGAATAAGCTGCACTTGGCAATAGTAAAATGGACTTTGTTCTGATTCCTTTCCTCACCAGACACACAAGTTCAGGTGGTCCTCAGTGAATGGCAGTTTCCTCTCCATCGTCCACACCTGCACCAAAACACTTTTGTGAGCAGATCTCTCATCACAGCTTTCAGAGAGCAGAGGGGGTTTCAGGGAGGGGAGTGTCACATTTCCCCCCATCTGGCCTTAGAGTTGCCTTGCTGCACCCAGCCTTTCTGCTTCCAGGCTGTTACTTGTGTCCTGCTGTCCCCCTCCCACAATTCTTCATGTGTAGGTCTGTTATTTCTCTACAAATATATTTATACACATCCACACGTAGCTACACCTGGTTCCCTCCATTCCACTCTCGTGTGTCCTTTGGAAATAAAGTGAATGACTTCACCAAGTCTCATCTGAGATGGAAAATGTAGGCATTTTATTTCGTTCTCTGTTAACTCAGGTGTGAATAGAATTTTTCCATGCTTGTTAAAAAAAAAACAAAAAACAAACCCAAAACAACACAACAAAAACGCATCAAAAAAAACCCCTTTCAGATCACCTGATTTGTCTCTGTAAAGATGACCATGGAATCAGCAGTTGTGTAGAGAGGTGCAATATGTTGCCTTTCAGCAGACAAGCCTATCTCTGAATATGACTATTTTAATTAATTTCAGGTACAAGATTTTGTTCCATGTCAATGGACCAGCAACATATATATTTCCCTATAAAAGATTTAGAAATACATATATTTTTCAAGTGGAATTCTTGGTTTTAGTATGTCAGCCTTTGAGCTTCTAAAGGGTATTTGGATGATAAATATTGTTTGTGGGTTTTTAAAAAAAAAGTTGATGCATGTTATTTGGAACTAAAATCTCATGTAAAGTGGGAAGGTATTTAAAAATAAATATTGCTTTTACATATTAGGCCTATGGGCACAATCTGAGAGCTGCAGTGGAGGGTGATGCCCCTTTAAAAAGCAAGGGTCTTTTGCCTGAGCAAGTTCAAAATCCAGGAGAGGCAGGAGTGGTCTTGGAAAGGTTGATCTGGTGGAGCTGAGAGCAGAGACGATCCTCCCCTAAACTGTAGGTACGTGGTTGGGCAGTCACTGCTCAATATACTAAATTTAGGCTGTGTTAGCAGGTTTGTTCTTAAGGGGTGAACTCCAAAGGGAATTGCAGGTTTCCCTGGAAAGCCATGTTTTAGCTGCCCTTGGTCTGCTCAGTGCCTGTGACCCTCTCCCTGTTCCTGCTGTGAATCTCCACGATGCCACGGTGGGACCTGTGAAAGCTGACCTGGAGTTCCCTGGGAAATGCCCCATTTTTGGGATTTTTTTATCTCCCAATGAAGAAAGTTGAGGAATGGGGGTAATCAAAACACCCCAGTCATTTCATGCACCTGCTCAAGCCTCTAATATAAATCAGCTGTGCACCGTGGCCCTTTGCCTACAGAAGCTCAGGTGCTGTTTCCTTCCCCTCAGTGTGCTTGGAAGCCTTCAGTGGTGTGGGGATGGTTGGGACCAGCTTTGGGAGCCTGAACTGCAGTCCAGTGGTGGCCTGGGGACTGGTCCAGCTGTGATTCTGGTGAGCTGGGGCTCAGGTATTTGGTACCTATAGACAAGCAGTGTTTATAGGAGTTGAGGTTTACAGTAATTGACTGAAGTATCTGCAGAACTGTGCTGCACTTTCCCTGCTCGCTCTTTGTAGCTGTTGCTTAAAACCATCAGTCAAATCAGGGTCCCTCTCTTCCCCCCCCCCAACCTGTTTTTTCACTTGCTTCCCTCAAAACTCCATTGAAATTTTTGCCCCTCTCATCAAAACTGAGGGAGGGGAGGGGGGGCAGGCTTTGTATAAAGAAAAGTGTCACTGTTTATTACTGAATAAATAATTTAATGTGAATTTTATTGTTATATTTTTATGTAGCATTTTCAATTTGGTCTGTATTTCTCAACAATTAGCTAATTCTTTTTATTCTTATGCAACTGAAAAACTCATAAATCTCTTTGTGAATTTCTGCATCCTGAGTTTCTATTCTTTGCACGAGATTAATTTTTAGAGCCAAGGATTTGTCTTGTGTTGAAAACGTTGTAAAACAAGTGTTCTAAACTAGTTCTGTACTAAAATTAAACGGAGTGAAAGCCTTGCATCAAAGGCATTTCAAGCAGAGATCTCATGAAGGCACAAGCTTGCCGTTTCAGATACTGTCAAGTGCTTATGCTACAATGTTCTCTTTTATTCTTAATATCTTTTTTTAAATTACATTAACACCATTTTACAATCAGACCTGGTGGAATCACAACCCGAGACTTCTTAGCGTAAGATGCTTTTTTAATTTTATCGTTTCCTGGCAGTTTTGACAGTCACCAGGCAGAGATTTTCCATGCAAGTTATTTACCTCAAATTGATTTTTTTTGGCAGAGTTCAGTAATTCCCGCTAAGGAGGTAACTGCCCTTGCTAAAACTATTTTACAACTGTTTAATTGAGAAATGTTTGCATGTCTGTGTTCTGGCTCGGGGGCTGAAGGTTTGGTGTTTTGGTCACAGATACATCATTTACTGCTCCAACAGTGGGGAAAAAAACCTCCAAGCTTTGGCCAAGCACTCGGCTTTTGAAAAATTGCCACTTGCACGCAATCAGCAGGGAGCTGTTAAGAATTTAGTTGCAAAATCCTCTGAAGATCCTGACCATATGGGATGTGCTCTGTTTCAGAGCATCGGGAGATGAGCAGGATTTTTCCCATACATCCCGCTCCAGGCCCCAATTCCCGGACCAGACAGCAGGCAGGGTACCTTGTGCAGTCACTGTGTTCTTCCTTCTCAGGCTGTGAGAAAGAGATGGGGAGAGCAGTCAGCCAATAACTCCAGGAGAGGGAGGCCAGCAAAGGAGGAGAGAGGGTTTCAAAAGGTTTCTGTAGGAGAGAATGGGACTGGGGGCTCTTGACAGGAAAAATCTCCATGGGCGGTGGAGATGAAGATGGGATGCAGGCTGCTGGAAAATAAATAATGCCTTATGATGAATGATCTAGAGTGGGATGTGACAGTTATCAAAAAATACCAGAATAATGTGAGGACTTAGAAATTTGGAAGGAAAACTTAGGATAAGCACTGCAGAAAATTTCTTTCTTTGAAGTAAGGTGTGCACACTGCAGTTTGGTCAGGAGAAGAGGTATGGGACCCCTTTGCTTTAAGACAACCACAGTTACCCCCAGAGAGAAATGTACTTTAGGGAGCAGCAATGTGTTAAGCTGGGGAATGAGATACCTGAAGTGCTTTTTCTTCTCCCTGTAGCTCCTGCTCTTGCCAGGGCTGGTCTCCAGCTGCATTTCCCCACGCCTGGGCTTCCAGGTGAGAAATAACCTCGCAGGGGTTATTTCTATGCTCTCATGGCATCAAGAAATGAAAGAAGGGGAAGTTAGACATTATTTTGTGTCTGATTTTATTTACAATGATCCACATCCTCCATTAATGTGAATCATTGGCACTATGCTGGCTTTAGTGAATTTAACACCCGTGGAGAATCTTACCTCCAGATAAATCTCATTTTGGGTGTTACCAGCTGGAAACTGGGTCCTAGAAGGGTGCATGGGAGCAGTACTTCCCTCAGAGCCAGGATCTAGCTGGGTGACCTCAGTGATGCTCAATCCACCTTGAGCAGGGGAAGGTCACAAAAAAGCAGAGGAGTGGCGGGGCCGGGGTGGCTGTGGCTGGGTGTCCTTGCAGGGACAGGGGTGTCACCAGCCTGGCATGGACATTGCAGGCCTGGCGGGGCCGGCCGTCCCGTCAGGACCTCGGGCTCAGAGGGGTTATGCTGCCTGCGTGACGTGGGAGGCCGGGTGGGGACCAAGACATCTGGTGAGAATTCCTCACGGCTGAGCTGTGCGTTGGGCTGGGATGCCGAGTAATTTAGCTGATTTCTTTTTTGGGGTTGCTGGGAGGAGGAGGAGGAGGGGGGCTGGATGCCACAGCCTTCCAGTAACTGTCTCTCCTCCAAAATATCACTTTTGCTTTCTTTGAAGACAAGTAAGAAATTACATTAAAAAAAAGCCAAACCCAAAGCAACAAACCAACACCAGGAACTGCACCACTGTGTTTGCCTCGACAATAACTGTACATCTGCAACAGTTTATCACTATAGGAAAATGAGTGGGAAATAAAGTTTTGATGTTGGCTGTTGCATGTATAGAGGTATCACAGGCTTTGAAAATGATTTGTTATGTGAATGCCCATAGTAGCACCGAGGTTCAAAGGGAGGTGGTTTGTTTTTCATGCCCATTTAGTTATGAATAACACCAGCTCTAATTTCCTCCTCCCACCAGCAAGCAGAGAGTCCTGCATTGGAAGCCAAATATAGCAACAAAGATTTCTATCTCTGGCCAAAACCGAAAAATCTGTTCCCTTTTAAGAATAGCACTCTATTCTTTTCTGATGGAGATGGATAAAGAGAAAATTCAACTTTAAGGAAGCCAGTTTCTCAGTGGGAAACTCCCTGGTCTCTCTCAAAAGGCCAATGTTGAAGGTATGCACTTATTTTTTGGCATCTGTGTAGAAGCCAATGAGGAGGCTTCTGTAGAAAAAGTCCTTTTGGGGTGGGCAGTCTGGATAAATCTTCCCTACTTGCTGGTGTGCTTTTCTTGCACTGCCCTGTCTGTCTTGGGAGCCACAGAGTCCATGCTGAATGGGAATGCCACAAATTACACAAATACCCCTGCTCCCTCTGTGCCCTTTTCTTTCTGGTTTGCTTTTGTGGAAAATGTAATCCCTTGGCTCTGAGGGACAGACCACTGCTCCACCTGGCAAGGCAGCTTGACGAGGTAATGTGGAGCAGCAGTCAGCTTGTGATCCCCTTGGTTTTCTGACTGGGGGGGAGATGTGAGAAGTCATCCCTGTGTTCTTTTCCATGGCTTTCCAGGTGTGTTGTGCCCTCAGAGAGTGACTGTGGGCAGTGGGGCTGCCCAGTGCCCTACAGAGGAGGTTGTACAAAGAGAAAGCAGAAATGTTTATGGTACAGCACTTTGTCAGGTGGTGATCTGACCTTTTCTGGAGGTGAGTTATTGCTCCCTGAAGATGAGTATGCACGTGGGTGCCACTGTCTGTTTTTAAGCTAGGATGTGCTTTTAGGAGGAGGCACACACCTACACCCACATCCCCTTTCTGATCTTGAAATGGGGAGGGTTTTTTACCTGCTCTACACCATCTGAGGAGGGCTATTCAGCCTTTCCTTCAAAGTATTTATTCCCATTCCAGCCCACCCCCACCACCCACCCATAAGCAACTGGCATGTGTGACATGTGAGCAGAAAAAGCCCTTTCTCTAATGTAGCAGCTGTCCTTGCTTTAGAAGTGTTGCTTCATTCATTTGCAGACTGTTTGGCTGAAGGCCTTTGCTGTAAGGTGAATACTGAGGGATTACAGAGTTAGCTCTTCCTCATTTGGAAAACTGATTTTTTTTTTTTT
>VXAC01007106.1:58171-75119 GCA_013399225.1 Rhipidura dahli | reverse complement strand
TTTTTTGAGCTTTGGGCCCCTAATGCATTTTGAAAACAATGCAGGGAAGTGTCATCCAGTAAATATATTTGCACTGGATCTGTTTTGCCAGACATGTTTCTGATGGAGTTTTAAATAAACACAAGGATGTTTGGAAATGTCTTGTGCATGTAAATATGTAAAATATGCAAAACAAAGCTAACAGCTGTGGGGTGTACTCATTGCTCACGTGAGGAGGCTCTGTGTAATGTTTTTTTCCATCATCCTGTCATTTTTTTAAGCATCTGTGTCTGTTCCAAGATAATCTGTGATTCCCACTGGACAGAGAGGGAGGAGGAGGCTGGATGGGCTGGAGTGATCCCCCGAAGTCTGCCTGAAATTCTGTGAAGAGCCTCTTAGTGAACGGGGGAACTGCTTTCCACAGAGCACCTGAGTGCAGCACACAGGAATCCCTTCTCGCTGGGGCTGGGACAGTGCTGGGTCTGGCTGAACTTGGTCCTTCAGGGGGGCAGTGGGAGAGCATGACAGCAGCATTAGTCACCCGTGCATGGAGCTCTATTTCCTGAGCTCAGTCTCCTGCTTAGGAGAGGACGACAGTTTTGCAACCTCAATTTAGCCTTTATTTAGCCAGGGAGAGTCGAAGCCTACAGCCCTGTGTCATGCTTAGGGAGCACTACAGTGAGAAGGAAAAAAAAAAAAATATCACCAAAACTCTTAACATATTTTTTTTAATTGACCATTATACTGCTTTTTAGACACCCTTCCAGAGGGTAATCCATCCTCTATGCATAGTAACTGTACCACTTCCAAGTTCTGCAGGATATTTGGTGTGACTTAGCCACCTGTTGTTTTTACTGAGGTTTTTTTCCACCTCTTCCCTTGCTCTTGTTTTCCAGTCCCACTGCTTTAAGGGCAGTGCTCCAAACTCCTGCCTGTCTGGCAGCGTGCACATCCAGGCCCACAGAGCAGCAGCAGCTCTGTGTCACACTCCTGTGTGCACTCTGAGTTTCTCCTGTCCACCAGCTGGGACACTTGGACAGATGTGCAGATGTCCAAAGGTGCAGAACAAATGTGAGCTCTTTCTGTTTGCTTGGTGGTTTCAGTCACACAAAGGGGAAGTGCCTGACAGGAACAGCAGCCTGGGTGAAGGACAAAGTGGAAGCAGAGCAGCTCAGGAGAGCTTCTGGCTCCCTCAGGAAAAGTCCCATTTACTGTGTCCAGGGAAATAGCTTAAGTGAGTCCTACACAGCTTTGCTGCTGCTCATTCTCCTTGCTCCAGGCAGTGTGAGCTGGCCTCTTTGCCTTGCTGTCCCTGACATTTCTCTGTGACTGGGCTTGAGGAGATCTTTATGAGATCTTGTGCTGAACCTCATTGTCACCTGGCCTGAGCTGTAATATCACCTTACTTGTGTCCCTGTCACCGTGGGGGTGGACACTCTGGCAATCTGCAGCAATTTGCAATTCCTTAATGCTACGTTCTCCTCGTTTGCAGAGCAACAGGTTCCTAAACTCGTTTCCTCGGCTCTTACCCCACATAAAATTCCACCACCAGCTTCACCTTGAAGTGACCAGAAATTGCTACCAGTCTGGGTGATGCAGTAAAATTTTCAAAGCCACTGTTAAAGCGTATGACTCGAAAAAATTTTACATTTTATGGCTCATAGATGGCCTGGTTTTCTGTTCTCTTCAGTGCTGGAGAAATGGTTGCTCTCTGTGTGAAAGGAGACACCAAAAGACCAGAAAACGCTATTTGTGCCAGATTTGGGTGAGCCAAACGCAGAGGCAGAAACAACTCAAGAACAGGACACTGAACTTCTTTCTTTCCTCTTCCATCCAGGGCCTGCACGTTGTGCTTGAAACAGCACGACAAGACATGGCATTTTGTTCTTCACCCCCAGATCCCTGGCAGAGAGGAAATTTCTTTTAGTTGCTTTGTGCCTGTGATACTTTGCAGCGTGTGCTGGTCCTGTCAAACATGCACTGAAACCAGTTGAACAGTGCCTGACCAGCAGAACATTGATGTTCTTTGTGAACAAACTCAGCATTTGCAGTGGGCACTTGCAAAACAGTGTTTGTGGTGCAGGGGTTGATTAAAAAAAAGGGGAATGATATATATATTTTTTTTTTAATTTGGATTTGAAATGTGGAGAAACTTAACATTGAAATGAAGTTCCTCGAGCTTCAGATGTGTCCCTTCAGAAATGATTCCCCTGTAATATTTTGGGCTGTAATATTTCTGTGGATCTTAACAAAGGTTCTCCCTAGTGAGGGAGAAGATGCAGCTGTCATCCATGACAGACATTTTCATGTGGCTGTTTGCTAGCTTGCAGAGGTCTGAGCGGAAGTACAGAGAACCCAGATCAACTGATAAAACCTCCAGTTCTCCTGTGCACAGTTCAATTCACCATTACAAAGACTCTTATGCAAATCTCAGGCCTGAGATTTCATGAAATACATGAAATCAGTAATCATTATAATTCCATTTCATCTGGAATATTATTTTTCCTTTTTTTTTGTTTGTTTTTGTCTTTGCTGTTTGATGGGTCAGATTTAAACCATCTGCAGGCAGATGGAAAGGAAAAGTGGAATTATTGTTTTCACCAAAAAATTTTGCAGCTGTCAGGGTGTGTTTGACACAAGCCTGATGGCTGAAAACAAAGACAGGACACGTTGTCCCGGCTGGATATCAGAGAGCACAAGAACTCTTCATGGCCAACTCTTACTTGGAGAACTTGGGGCTAAATGAGGTAAACAAGGTCATTATTTGTCCATACTCAAGGGCTTTTCAGAGAGGATTATTCACTGAATTACATACTGCTTTCTCTGGGTCTCAGCTGAGACCCTGTTGGATTTGGCATGAGGGGGTGTCTCTCCAACTGATAGTCACAATATATCACACTGGCAGTGCTTTGTGACTGTCACACCACATGGCAGAGGCTGCAGCCATCGCTCCCAGTACCTGTCATGACACATTGCTTTAATAATCTCCCTTAATTTACGGCCGTCATTAACAACCACAGCCGATGGAAAAGGGCTGCCAGCAGAGCTCTCTAGGAGGGACACCAGGAGCTGGGACTCAAACCCTCCCAGCGGGGCTGAGATTGTTGCTTCATGTCCAGCACTAGTGGCTCCTTGGGGATATCAGCACTATGAGTGCTTTGTAAAGCAGGCCTTCCCGTGGGGATTCAGTCTGTGAGAGCTGGATCCACTGCTGGCAGCTGGTGCATCTTGCTGCTGGTGCTTTTGTTGTTAGTCCTCATAAGAGTGGCCATTCCTTTGCTTGTGATGCCTTTCCCTGGTCTTAAAATCGAGTCAAACATGGTTAGAAGGGAAAAAGGGATTTTACCTTGGTATTTATTTTAAGGATCCTTAGGCGCACCACGTCCAGGTGGAATGCACCTCCATGCACACCCCAGTGCACACCCAGAGCCCCCACCAAAGATCTGGTATAACATTATAGGTGTTACTAATTAGCACATCTATCAAAGATTCCCCAATGAGAGGCTCAAGTGAGCCCCCCCCTCCCCAAGGAACCTTCCCCTGGATGGTTCTATCTCAGTTTACAAAATGTGTTCTGGAGAGGACCTCGGGCTCTGGGCACACTGATCCCTCACTGTGAAGCTTCTGAAAAGGTCAGTCTCCCAGCCTGACAAGTTCAAGAATTCAGGCAAAAAAGCACTGAGAATACAGAAATTTTAAAAAGGTATAACAGGGGTATAAAAGACAAAAATTGTCCTGGCATCACTTGCACCAAGCTGGGCATCTTCAGGAACCATAAATGCATTTCCAAAGTGATTTAAAATTCAAATCTTCTTACACTCCTCAGTGTCTTTGCATGAAGAGTACAGTTTTTTGCTGTCAAAGTGAAGTTTATGACTGCTAGGCTTTCCAGATATCTGCTTCTTTCCATTTAATGGGAGATTTCTGCTGTGGTGTTGTATGTTGGTTTGTTGTTTGGGGTCTTTCAATATTAACATCAGCAGCGTGGGCTAAGGCAGTAAACAATAAAGCTTTTGTCCTTTTCATCATTAGTTTTGAGACTGCTAATACTAGGAAGTCACTGGGAGGTGTAATTTTCTGCTCTGGAGTGACAACCAGGTATCATTTCCATCTCCTGTGGCTGACACTGTCATGTTGGTGTTTATCCACATTGTGTTTTTAACCCCCAAATAATGTGACTGTGTATGTCTGTAGACAGAATGTTCTTGAACTAAGCTAAACCTAAGAGAATAAGACATTTGTGAACTGTGAGCTATTATCTCTCATTAAGCCATCTGAACCCTTGCAGTGCACAGGAACTGAGTTGCACTCTGGTTATTTTGTGGTTACTGGATGTGTTGTACAACAGCACAAATGGAAAGCAATTTTGGAAATGGTTTATCAGATATTTGTCCTGCAAATAGCTCAGAAGACCCAGCTTCACACCCATCTTTGGATCCAGATAAAATGGGACTGTGCTGCTGCAGTTGTCCATAATTTGGCTACTGTGGGAGGAAGGGAAAGGCCTGGAGATGTTTCAGTTGTTTCAGGTTATTTTCCCCCACCCATTTTGGGAGCCCAGATCCCAGCTTCAACAGTAAACCCAAAAAATCAGAGCTTTATTGGCAATATTATGGCAGGGAGCCCAGAAAGGGCAGGACACAGAACAGAGGCCAAACCCTGCTCTCATGCCTCTCTCATTGACCCCAAAAGTCCACTCCTATTGGAAAGAGTACCAAGAGTTGGGTTTTAGTGCATCAAAACTCACTGTCAGTGAGGGATCATTTGCTCGTGTGCTCTTCACAGCCTCAGCAGGGCTGTGTGAGGGGAGTGCTGTGCTCCCTGCCCTGCACTTTGCACACTTCTTTGCACCTGCCCCGGGTGGGTGTGAAATGTCCCCACTCAGCACGGCTTGTGCTCATTCACACTCACTCAGTGCTGACGTGAAGGAGCAGAAAAGTGGCCAAAAGGCAGAAAATCACCCCCAGCATCCTGCTGTCCCTGGCTCAGCCAGGCTCCTTGGGACTGATGTGCCCGAGGGTCGCATCCCTGTCACCTCCCACACCGAGTAGAGCTTTCTCCTACACTACTTTCTTTCAAGCTCTGGGGGGACAAAAAAATAAATTTAAAAAAAAAAAATAAAGGCAAATACTCACTTGTACCTTTATTCCTTTGCTGCCCAGTGCTATCTTTTTAAATTATGAATGAAAAATGGATGCAAAATGCTCTCAGGGTGGTGAGGTTGACCTGGTCTCTCAAAGCTGTACATTTTCATGTGGCTTTCTGCTGTCTGTAGGTTTAAGAGACTAATTCCCCTATGGAAAGCTGCAAGTGCCTTACTGTGGTCTCTGAGCAGGTGCATCCTGTAGCATTCCCTGTCCTACCCTGAGAGGAGCACAACAGGCTTGAGGAAGGAGGGGACCTGAAATAAATCTCAGAAAATAAAACACCAAAAACCTTAAGAGAGAGCAACTTACTGAGCTCTGAGCTCTGAACTGACACGTGGGACATTCCAAGGAGAGAGCAACATGAGACCATCTGAAAGCAAATGGTAGAGAAAGTGTTGTGGGATCCAAATGCAATTTGTGTCTGCCACAAACAGTGCACAGCCTCTGAAAAAGACACAGCTTTACACAACCCCTGCAAAGAGCCAGGAGCTGTACAGGAGTTCAGCTCTGTCAGTGCTGCTCCCCAGCCATATCTCTTTGTTTCCATATTCCTACCCTGGTCATGGCTTCTAAAAGTTCCAATGGGTACAAGAAAACAGTTGGCAGGTTATGTTTTTTTCCCCTCTGCCTCTAAACTCGCTCACTAAGGGGAAGCTGTCTATGAAAACTTCCCAGAATTTCAGCAAAACAATTCCTCTACTTTGCTCTTTCTGTCCTATTATGGAAGTGTTTTAATACCAAAAGGTTATCCAAAATAATAGCAGTGCCACCCTTGATTCTGGGTGTTTTGTGCACCTCAGAGCCCTGTCACAGGTGTTGCCTTTCTCACTACACAGCTGCATATGGACAAGCTTCTTAGCACCCCTAATAACATGTCTGGAGGGAGGAAACTGGTTGGGAAACACAGAGGATGGATGCTGCTCTGGTTTTATAGGTGTTAGCTTGCTGAATGAGCATTATCAAAGGAGAATTCATTTCTAGGATAGAAATGAACATTATACTTTGTGATCAGTGTATTATAAGATAAGGAAAAGCTTAATTTTTAAATTAAAGTTTAGGGTAATTACATAGAAATTCATAGCTGAGTTGACTGCTGACCAAGCAGAAGAAAGAGAGAAGAGGTTTCATGATGTTTCACCAGACTGTGCCTGAAAAAAGATTACAACTCAGGTAAGTTTTTGTCTCTTTTTCACCAGTAAATTGCCTTCTTTGTTTCTTTGTCAGGAGCCCTGAAATCAGCTAAAGCTGATGTGTGGGTCTTATATTTTCTGTGATTCTGTTGCTGAAGTAGAGGGTGTTACTTGGCTTTGCAGTACTCTCCTGCAGCTGCTCATTTAATAAAATTTTCTGAAGTTGCCTGAGATTCTTAAGTAGGAGGAAGCTTAGAGGCACACCATGATGTGTTTCCTGTGTTTTGTTGTACTTCTGTATTTAGTTTCTTTACTGAGGCAATCATGCAGTCTTCTAGATTAGAGGTTCTTCACACCCGTTTTTAAAAAATATTCTTTTCCTCTTGGGAACTTTTAGAGAAATTGCATTTGCATTGAACTCTTGAAGGGGTGCAGTCTTTTATTTTGGTGGATGCACAATAACAGTGTTTCTTGGAATGGGTAAGACAGCAAAATATTTCCTGCTGCCAGAGTCCTTGAGTAAAATTATAACTCAGATGAAGGTAAACAGCATTTTCGTATTAATTTTGATCTGCTTTTCCAAGCTACTCCTATCTAATTGTGAGATGCATGCACATTCTGTCCACCCCTTCAGAAAAAAAAACCTACATATAACTTAAGGCTTTAAGCTCGTTATGAAGATAAGTATCTATTTTATTTTCTGTGGACAGCATGTACCAGTGGCTTGGTTATGTGTTTAGACTATTAATAGAGACTGCAAAAGGAAGTTTAAATGTGCCAGTGGACAATATTATTAATTAGTTCTCACGCTGTAGTCTCGCTCTGTGCTAACTGCTGCATGTAAAAGCAGGTCTTTACGCTGGAAAAAATTGCCTGTAAGTGCAGCTGAGAGCAGCTGGGAGAACAGGGAGGTCCCCCTGCTGTCAGGAGGCAGGTGAGCACAGGCAGTGCTGGTGTGGTGGAACAGCACCCTGCGAAAGGAACGCCTCGCTGACAGGCAAAGATGGATAACGTTAATTACAAAGGCAAGAGATGTAAACAAAGTGAGCAGATTGAAACCCCGGGAAGGGATTATTTAGAATTTACCTCTGTCAGTTTTTGTGTGGATGGTTATAATTGCAACCACGTGGCACAGCCTGCAAAACAGCTTGGCTGTTACCATTTACAAGCAATTATTAATAACACTGTTAAATTACAAGGTAATTTCCTCTAAGGCAGCTTATGCTTGAAGCTTCTGTGATTTAAATGTGAAACGACCCCATTATTCCTTTACTTGATTGATACTAACTGAGAGTAATTAACATACAAAAGTTAAATCCGCTTTAATTAGAACACCCTTGCTGCCACCTCTCTAATTATTATTGAAGGCAATAGCATTTTTGCTGGCACCGAACTGGTAACATGAAAAGTGGCTGTATGAACCACAGTGAAAGCAAATGGCTTGGGACTGAATATACCTACAGAGGTTTCGTCTTCATTTTGTTAAGGTCTAGGGATTTACACTGTAAATCTACCCTTAAAAAGTGTGTACAGGCTCTCATATTTACAAACTACCTGTGTATGTATTTAGCTTTCGTGGTGCACTATCATAGCTGGCTGCTCTTCTGTCGTTAGCAGAGGGATTAAGATTGAGCTAATTGTCTTGAGTGACACAAACAAAGTCTCATTCACAGCAGGGGAAATCTCTCCAGCTGTTTATGAACTGGATATGAACAGCTGATCTCATCTACAGAATTCAAGCTGGGAAACAAGGCCCGGGAAAGCTGTTGAGCAGGAGATGAAATGGGTAATGATGTAACTTATTGTGAAACTGGTCATTCAGTAAAGCAGAGTGCTTTACCTGTATCTGCTTTTACTGCACCCTTTGGTTTGCTTTGAGAGTTTAGTTTTTTACCATGATCCTTTTAACACTGCAAAATCAATCTGTGCTGTTATAACCAGTTCATTACACCTGCAGAGGAGCACAACGTGGTCTCAGATGTGGCCTTAAAAAGGCAATTTCTTACACTGGTCAAAAACTGTGTGTGTGAGCAGGAAGGAGAATGCAGTGGGGGAGAGAATGGAAGTTGTATGGCTTTTGAAGGGAGGAGACAGCTTGCTGTGGGGGACAGCTCCCCTGAGCTAGACCTGAAGCACCAGGAGAGGTGGTGCCTGGGAGCAGCCTGTGCACAGAACCCTCCAGAACCCTCCCAGCTCTGCTGCTGGGGCAGGGCTGAAGGAAGGGACAGCCCAGCCTCGTGGTGCCATCATCGTGGGGTGTGGATCACTGTGTGCCCCTGCAAGTGCTTTTTGAGATGTCAGCCTTTTCTGGCAAAGGTTCCACTGAGTGTGTTCAAACCCTCCCCACTCTGTAATTTCTATCAGTGTTGTTGTTTATCACTTTTTCTTTTTTTTTTTCTTTTTTTTTTTTGTTCTGGAAAAATCCTATTTGAACCTCTTTTGACTGGCTGCAGCACAATTAGAGAAAGCCAGCAGAGCAGATTCCCTCTCTGACACGGTTTCTGTTTAGTTGTTGTTTGGGGTTTTTAAAAGTTTTTTTTTTTTTTCTTGTAGCTCCATCTGTGTGAAACAAATAGAAACCATGAATTAACTAATTGCATGGAAATCTCTGATGTGTCAGTCCATCTCCAGGAGGTTTAGTGGAAATATAAAGTCCTCTGGTTTTGAAAAGAGGGGAAAAAATACCCTTTGCATATCTAGCTCTTTTTGAGCCTTGCAATTTGTTCATGTTGGAGAATAACCTCTTACACCAGAGCTGGGTTGGAAGTTCAGAAAAGGTTGTAAGCCACTGGGATGGTGTGTTGCTCTAGGTTTATGTCTGTTAGGAGATAAGCATGGCTAAGCTGATGTGCCTGGCTCAGTGGGTAGGACAGGCTGAGCATGCAGCATGTCCCTGGGGGCGACCAGGCAGGGACAAGTGACAAAGGTCTGGGTGGCAAAAGGGCTTCCCAAGTGGCTTTATACAAGTTTGCCTTGCAGCTGTAGTGGGATTATCTCTTTCTGTCTAGACTTTTAGATTAAAATTGTGTGTATTGTGAAAATCAGCTTCAGCAGCCAGCCTGGTGCAGCTTCTCTTGCAATTGAGACCTTAATAAGATCAAGGTGTCTTTTGATAAAGAAAACGGTTTTGCTTTTGTGCCCCACAAATCATTTTTGTGAATCACCATCACAGGGCTGCATGGGAACAGGAAAGACACTGCAGAGTGTGGAAGGATACAGTATTAGCTTCTGAGAGCAATTTCACTCTGTTCAGTGAAATCATTAATGGAAAAACGATGTGAACTAATTAACTTCTTTCACAAGCTAGGATTCCAAAACCAGATGGACTCTAACTTCACAGCAGAAACTGGAAAGAATGTCACAGTGTAGGAAGGCATCTTGATAAGCTTTAAGATTCTTGCAGAGCTTCTTGAATGCCTGTTGCAATGTTTGAAATAATAGGAAATACAGATTAGAGCAGTTTCAAGGATGTATTCTCCAAATGCCTATTATATGCAGTGGTAAGAAAAGAGTGAGTGGTTAAAGATCAATACCTGTTTTAAATTTCTGTGACTTCTCTCAGGAAATGTCTTCCACTGCTGTAGCTGCAGATATAAACACAAAAATTTTGGTGACCAAAGGTATGCCTTGAAGATAAATGCATTAACATTTGTTCCATGCTAATAACTGATGGGCCAATGAGACAATCTGACTGATGTAACTTTTATAGCACAGTCTAAATTGTAGCAGGTTCTCATCTCCTGTGGACCTTCTCTCCTTAAATACAAATATTGAAAGCACTGAAAACAACCATATACACCTTCAAGAGGCCATTACTTTCGATTTTCATCACAAGGCATTCAAAGATGTGTGGGTTTTATCATATCTACACAAGATGGAGAAAGAAGTTCATGGAAAACGGGAGCCTTAAAGAACTGAAGAAAATGTTAGTAGAAAAATCTTATTGAAAGATCAGTTTGGTTACTCCCTATATATTTTTTCAAACATATTTGAGTATTTTTCTTCTATAAATTCACTGCCTTTCAGCCCATCATCAAAACTTGGGGCAAGTGTATAGCTTATATCAGTGACTGCATTTAGGCACGAGTCCTTGTCTGAATCTGGGTCTTTGCTCTTAAGTAAAGTAGGATTAAGCCACTGAACAACCAGTCAACGTCCCACCAAAAAATAGGAACCTCTCCCATCAGAAGTCGTGTTTGTTAATGCTAAATTAAAAGGATTCTTTTGGGTATGAGGCCAAAATTACTTGTGTGCCACTTGTGTTCATAGATAAGTGGTTCTAGCTAGAACCATCTCACTTTGAAATGACAGACAATACCAGCAAAACCCTTCCTCCAGCTGAGGCCCTCATTGTGCAGCTGTCATTGAGCAGAGCTTCTGGGTACAAATAACCTCAATGCAGGGATTTAAAAATAAAAAGTGCCTGTTCAAACTTGGCTTTCTTTGAACTTCCTAGGCAAGTCTTGTCTGTGGAAAAACATTCTGTGCAATTTCAAAACAGAAAATTGAATTGCCAAGTGTTGTGGAATAGACTCAGACAAGCACCAAAACCAAAATCTGAAAACATTTGAAAAGCTTTATTTGCCTTCACTTAAATGAGTTCAGAATTCACATACTATTATGCTTGTACATTGGAAATGTAATTCTTTTTTAAAATGTCAGCGACGGGGTGGTGGAAAAGACAAGACATGGAAGCTACGAAGCAGTGGTAAAAGAAATGAAGCAGAGGCAAAAAGCCCTTTTCATTACAGAGAAAGCAATTTAGGCCAAATCCAATGGCACTGGAGTGAGGGAAAAGATACCCATTAACCTCTGTGCAGCTGGATAAACCTTGAACTAGGATAACCAACTTCCTTAGTGGACCATGTTCTACATCTCATTCTGTGTGTTGTTGAGTTTTTCAAGCTGCCTTAAATAGCATTGACAGTGCTCAGCATTATTTTATATGTTATTCTGTTTATATATAGTGTATATATATGGGGATTTCCTTGAGCATGGGAGGTGTCACTGAGTCTGAGAGAGAAGAAATGGGTCACCAGTGGATAGAGGCTGGAGAAGTGCATTGAAAACATGTTCTCTGAATTCTGTGGGACTTGGATCACTTTGTGCAAATTTACACAGAACCACCGACTACAAACCCTTCAGACTGATCATGAACTTTTGGAAATCAGAATATCTTCATTCATCATCAGGAACTCACTTTTAGGCTCATGACAGGTTTTGCATGTTTATAGAAACCAGGGGATATAATTGGAAAAACAGAAGAGAAGTGTTGACTGACAAAAAGATCTTTAATTTTGTTTATATATCATGAATGTGACCTAAATAAATTTGCTGTAGCTAAAGGAGGCTAGATTTATTGTAGGGGGGGAAAAAACCGTACTTTTATAACACAAATAAGCCTATATCCCATTGCTGAGCAGCCATTAGTTTTTATAAGTTCCTTCCTTTTTCCAGATTCTAATTGGTGGCCTGTTGGGAGCCCTGGGTGCAGAGCTGTCAAAGCAACCCCCTTTTTTACCCTTTTTTTTTTTTTTGTCACATTCCGCTATAATTAGGGAGATGATTATAGTAACAAACACAGTACCAGCTGTTTGAAGCTTAATACTATTTAAGTATTACCATGCCTTTATTTTAAAGGTACCAAAACATATGGAAATCATAAGCCATTTCTCTCTCCTTTCTCTGTTAAACTAAAGTTTTGTGTTCAGATGCTAAGCCTGTGTTTGAAAAAAAGGGGAGAATAGAGATTATTTCTGAAATACCCTGTAATAACCCCAACTCATCTGTCCCATTCATGCAGCTCCAATTCCCCTTTCTACTCCATCTCTATCCTGATGTTATTTCTCTGGACACAGCAGAGTGGCAATAACACAGAAACAGCCTGGTGCAGCTCTGACAGCTTCAGAATCAATTAATAGTAATTAAAATAGTTATAAAACTAATAAAAAGTTTTTGAATGCTTTTTTTTTCCTTTAAAAACTCCTTGAGGCAGCAGATGTATCCTTTCTAGATGGGGCTGCTTGGGCAGCTACTGGAACTAATTTCTCTCCCAGGATTTTTTTACAGTGGAACTTGTTTTCAGACAGATACTTATTTTTCTCACTTCTCCTGTATGTTTTAGCAGAAAGCTTATAAAAAGAAACGAAAGGGCTGTACACCAGTAAATAATTTAAAGATATATAAAATAAATTACAGCCAAACTTGCCCTGCACAATATTCCTCAGAAATCTGCAGAGCTATTCCAGGGATTAAACTAACCACAGAGCTTGCATTCTTAGTTACACAGAGGGAGCTTTCTGCCAAAGTACTTTAAGACTTTGGCATCTTCTGCTTTCATGTATCAGGTCCTACAGCTTTATCCCCTCCACTCAGAGCTCTGTTGGGTGAAATCCCCGGGCTTTGCTCTCCGTGTTTATGATGGGTGGGAGGAATGTGTGGCAGGAGGCTGGAGGGATGAGCAAAGCCGGGGGGGTAAGAGCTGGCAGGGTCCTGCAGGGTGGAATCAGGGTCAGTGCTGGTCACTGGGACACCGTGGTGTCTCACAGTGGTGGAGCAGAGGGATGTGTGGACCCACTATTCCCATCTTCCACAACAATTCGCTTTCTGCTGCGTGTGAAGGCCATGGGTCTCAGTGATTATATTCCATCTATGTTCCCATACATGCATTCCTGAGCCAGGAAAACGTCACCATGCTTGGAATCAAATGCCTGGGGTTGTCAGCAGGGGTTTTGTGGTGCTTTTTCCCTTAGGAAAGCTGCCTTTCCCCTGGTTTGGGTGACAGCATGGGGCTGCCCGGCTGGGAATGTGCAGCAGGAGCAGCCACCCCTTGCCAGCTGAGAGTCCTGCAGGGTCCCTGAAACAGTTATGGTTTTGCTTGAACTGGAGATTAAAGTGTCATTAAATTATATCTGTTTTCATTTTTATCAGAGTATTGAGAGGCTAAGTCTAGTCTCCTTTTAAATAGGGATTGAAAATGAGCATTAAAGGTGCTGCTGCTCCAGGCAAATGCAGAGCACAGTGCCTGCTGGCTCTCAGAGGTACCTGAGTTCAGATGGTGTGATAAGGATTGCTCCTGTAAATTGTAATTAACCCTGATTATGTCAACAAACACTTTATAAACATTAGCTAGGAAGATGAAGGAGAAATTCAAGGTAGCAGAAAAAATATTTGCTTTATTTTGGGGGAAAAGAAGCGTATCACATGTCAGTATTTTCAACAGAGCATTATGAATGGATACTGACTGTGTAAAAAATGAAGTGTTTTTTTTTCTTTTCCTTTTTCTCTCTCCTCACCTCCTTACTACTTGAAGTTTTGAAAATTAATCCTTCCCAAGAAGCTGATGATTTTTTCTTTTTTTTGATGTAGAGTCAGTAGACAACTGAGCTATTTCACACTTGGGGAGCCAAATTTTGTCTCCTATTGCACATGTTCCAGCATAAATTTGGGCCTCAGATGTTTCAACAAGAGTACTGCAGACCCAGGGTGTAGAAAATTACACTGGAGCTTGGGTAGGTACTCTAGGGAGATAATACTTTCCAGGATGGGAAATCATTTCACCTTCAGTGACTTGTTTTGTGAAAATAAATCTGTTTAAAACATCCCACAGATTTGGAGAATAGAAGATGTGGTTTAATTGTTTAATGGAAGGCTGAGGGGAACTTAAAAGTCATCCTCTTCAAAGGCAAAACAAGCCTCTGTCATAAATCAGAGGAGCTTAGAAAGTGCTGGAGTCAGTGTTGAGGGCTGCCACTGTCCCAGTGATGCTCCTTTGCTCTGGCCTGGCCCTCCCTTGCCCCCAGGATGTGACCCAAGTCCCATTTCAGGATGAAAAACCCAACTCTTGCTCCACAGAGACAGAAATGAGGGAAGGTAGGGAGCTGACTGTGGCCAGAGCTGGGGCAGTACAGACTCTCCCAAAACATGAGACATTAAGAGATTATGTATTTATGGATAACACATTTATGAATGTATTTAGTTGATATAGATAGTTGGATTTTAGCTGTGAACTAAATGCCTTTAACTTGTAGTTTGGCCCAAAGCAGCCCCTTTCATGGTGGGAGTGCAGAGAGACCTTTCAGACAAATCCATCTGTCACTTTGTGCTCATGCACAGCCCTAAGCAGGCAAAACCATTCTCTGGAGATGCTGGGAAGGACTCTGAGGTGCCCCTTGTGCTCTCTGCATAAACTGGCTCCTCCAAGACAGTGTTCAGCAATGGATGAATAGATGGACCCCAGTGTAAGGCTTTATCTGAATAATGGTGCCTTTGCCAGCTTGGAGTTTTTCTCATTTTTTAAATTATGTTTTGCCTTTTATTTTCTTTTTTTCCTGAAGCTTTTCTGCTAGGAATGAGATGGCCTCCTACTGGGATGATTAGAACCAGTTGGCTGCCTCTGAAGTGGGCACACCATATAGTGTAGCACAAGACATGAGATGCTCTGAGAAAGCTTTTGCTCATCTATCTGCTCTACTCCTGCACCAATTAAAAAGCAAACAAACAAACAAAGAAGAACTGCAGTTCCCCCTCCCCAGCCATGTTTGCCTAGAGAAAGCCATGCTGAACTGTGAAACTCTTGGATTTTTTAGACATCAGTCTTAAATCTGAGCTGTGGTCATTTAGGTTTGGCTTCTTTTAATTGTGCTAGAAGAACTTTTTTGCTGTTAAGTCTTAAAAATCTAAAGCAAAAGATATTGCTGAGAGAGGATGGATTTTGGTCCAAGAGAAGTACAAGATTTGATATTTATTTATTTACTTACTTTAAAAAAATCCCTTGTTTTGAGGACATGCAAATACAGTACTACACAAATCCATGAAGGATGGTACAAGGAGTAATATCTGCCTATTAAAAATAAGCAGGCTGTATATTCTCTCCAGTGCTTCCTTCTAGAGTAGTATTCTGGCACCTTTAATATGAAATGGAGTGAAAATCACAGCCAGCTATTCAACTCTAGGAATGCAAGTGAGTGAGGTGCCAAACCAGAAGTTAAGGCCATATGATTTGTGCAAATACTTTAATTAGGCTGCCCAGAGACTCAGTGTGAGGAACCTTAAAAAATGTGACCTGTCTGAATGAGGGTGGTCAGCTAAGTGGCTTGTGGCACACCTGACCCTCAGGGGCAAAAAATTGTTTCCAGTTTGGTGCACAATACAAAAATTATCAATGCTTGCTTGAGCACTCAGCTCCATTGATATAGATTTTCTTGTGGAAGATTACTGGAAACTTAATAGTATCCAGGCCATTTTCATAGGAGAAATTGATGATACCAATATGAATTGCTCAACATTTCTCTTACTGAAAGACACAGGCTTTCATGTCTGGATGATAAACCAGAAAAATCGAGTTTAGATCTTAAATATGAACTTAAGGCATTAGAAAACCCCTTCTTGGGAGATGATCACAATGTAGCCAGGGCAGTGGGGGACCCAGGGCACTGGAAGCCCCCCAGACTGGCTTTAGAGGGGTCAGGTCAAAGTGCAGGTGGGTTTTGGCCTGCACTGATCTCTGTGCTATTCAAATATCTGCACCTGAAATAATCTGGGTTTGTTCTGAACCAACACAACCTGCAGCTGCACCTGTTTGTTGGTTGGTTTGAGAGTAAAACTTGACATTTTAATTTTGATTGAAATGGGCTCTGGTCAGAATTCAAGGATGTTTTCTCCTCTCCCTGTCTCTGAATGCTGTGAAAATGCATAGTGATGTACATAGGTATAATATAATACAATGAGCATGATGATAAATTTAGTATGAGGCCATTGTCAGACATCTGAAGACAGACAGCAATGTAAGTCCTCCATTTCAAAGGTATTTGGAATTTTCTGTGGATTAGCTTTGGTCCCACAACTCTCTGTTTAAAAGGCCAGTATGGTTTCTTCTCTGCGCTTCATAGCATGACACTGGCTCATAACACAATATATTTTAACCATGAGAGGAAAGAAAAAGACCACTTTTGCTAAGCCACAAGCTTTTGTACAGAGATATGTTTTGATTCAGCTTCCTTCATCCACCCCAGACTATAATTTGCTTTGCTGGGAGCTTTGTAGGGCTATGCACAACATGTGTCTATTTTTGGCTAGTTATTTCAAAACAATCTTTAAAGCTCATAGGAGGCAACTTTGAATTTTAGTGGGGAAGAGAAGTGGAGACAGTGATTTGGAAATAATTACGGTACATGCCCAGTTAATGCTTTTGTTCAGAATATTGGAGATGGCTCCAAAGACCCCCATGGATTTGGGCTAAGTCATTTTTTTTCCAGAATTACATTAGGAAGGACCCCTGAATGTCACATTGTCCAACCTTCCTGCTCAAACAGCATCACCTGGACTTGTCTGCTCAGTACTCTGTCCAGACAATTTTTGGGTATCTCCAAGGGGAAGGCCTCCACAAGCTCTCTGGGGTGCTCAGATCAGAAGGCAACTGGTCAAGTTATTTTTCCCGTGGGTTTTTTTTTTTTTTTGTGTGGTTTTTTTTTTTATTTTTTTATTTTTTTTATTTTAAAATGTGTCTTTCTGTTAGGCACTCAAGCACTTCCTCACTTTTAAGGAATCTGTCAGAGGTGCCCATTGTGAGATGCACAGGCCATATCCAGAAGCAGCATCAGCAGTTCAAGCCTATATGAAATATTTTGGCTGCTTGCCAATTTTTTTTTCTTTTTTGCTCACGTATTTAATAGCTTTTCTATTTTTTTTTTT
>VXAC01007106.1:31894-58125 GCA_013399225.1 Rhipidura dahli | reverse complement strand
TTTTTAATGTCCTGGCTTTCTGGATTAGCAGAGAAACCTTGCAAATGGGAGCTGAAGAGATCTGTGTGCATGCTCATGGGTGATAGGCACAAATTAGGGGGAGTGTGGGAAAGAAGGCCCCTGAAGAACAGCTGCTGTGCCATGTGCATGAGTGGGTTGGGAAGGGGGAAGGCAGGTGGTTTTCTGATCAATAAATGTTATTCTGGCCAGAGCCATCTTGTGGATGCAGTTATGGATTATGTCCCTTTCACATAATGTGAATTTATGCCTCTATCCCCACAGGAGGCTCAGACTGCAGTGAATTATACTTGCATAGCTACAGTATGGTTCAAATTATCCGAGTAGACAAGACTTATTTCCCGTTTTTAATGAAACAATAGGGACTGATCCAAAGCCTGTCAAAATTAACGGCAGGAATCCTGTGGGCTCCTTTCCATTTATTCAAGAGCCACCTAAGAGGGCACTTTACCTTCCAGAAAGAATTTTAAATATAATTTTCTATGACTTGTGGACTTATTTTCCCTCCCAGGCTAGCAGAGAGGACCCCTATTATTGCTTTTGGGAGGTGGTTCAGATGCTGGTATTGGATGTGAATTGTTTGAGAATGTAATTAGGAAATACATCACTTCAGCGTTTTTTATTGTAAACATACATCACTGTAATATACCATTGTTATGAAATAAATACCTGATATTCTGGAAATCTGGAATAATCCCATTTGTTTTAAGAGCAGAAGGTAGGCAACTTTTCCTCAGGATCACAAAAATATGCTAAAAGCATGCTTTGCATTAAATTCTAGAGTCAGTGGGTCTAGGCCCATGGATGTGTGGCTGAGGCTGTAGCTGTTGCTTGTGGAGATTGCAGCAATTCTGGGAGGCTGATTAATGAAGACCTTGAGGAGTAAAACCATCCTTTTCCTTCACAGTCTGGCAGATTATTTTTTAAAAGGCATCTGTACAACTCGCCTGTGTGCAGTGCTTTGCAGTGCCCCTGTGTGCCTTTAGAAATACCCTTCCTTGTTGTGTCCTGGGGGACACAGGTATCTGATCATATTGCTCTCTATAATCAGTTTTGCTGTTTCAAACCCTTCCAGTGCAAAAGGAATCACTGCCCAAGTCAGAAATCAATGGCTTTTTTGCCATTGAAAGAAAAGCCCAATTATCTGACACCTTTAGGCTTTTTGTGAGTTAGGAGTTTAAAATACTCTTCACCTGATCCAAGAGACAGACTGCTTGAACCTGAGTGTTTGCAGCAGATTTAGTTGACCTAGTGTTTTCTCTTTTGTTTTTTGTCACCTTTGATCTTCTGCTTTTTGTTTATTTTGGTGCTGGGTACCGATCTAGCAATTATTTTTGGGCAGTGGGTCCTGTGAACACAGCTGGTGGCTGACCCTCTCCTAGAAAATGGTCATTTGTCAAAATAAAAGGCATTTAGCAGAGATGAGTTTCAGACCTTACTGGGGGGGGAGGGTGGGGTTTGTCTAGCATTTTTAAACTAAAATACTCTATTCGTTTGCCCAAAATACTTGTTCACCATTTCTCCTTTCCTTCTGCCCTTTATTAATTTGTCACTAATTGAAAAGTAGTCACAGTTCAGCAAACGTGGGCCTTGTTTGAACCAAATGGACATTTATTTTGTGGCTGGACTAATTATTTTCAGGATTTCCTTTTTTATGAAAAATTGGATTTCTCTCAGTCTGAACCCACACTAATGACCAATGTCAAAATGGTTGAGCTGGCTTGCATGCCAGCATCTGGGTGCTTTTCCCTGAAAGCCATTTGTCTGGTGCCATGGTGATTTACTGAGGCAGCAGCCCGGCTGAGACGCTGCAGAACCCCACAGAGGATGCCCTCCACATGCAGGTGCTGCTATGAAAATCTCTGGCTCCAGAAGTGTGGGCAAAGAGCACTCAGAAGAGATGCTCCTGTCCACCCTGGAGCACAGGAGAACTTAAGGATGAGCATGATCCTGGAAAGGTGCTGGTTCAGGCCGCCCTACAAAAACTGCTGTAGCATCTTCCTTGGAGGGAAGGCTGCACTGAGAAGCTGTGAGAGCCAGCTATAAAAACCACGTCATGTCCCGTGGTAAAGCTACAGCCAGGACATGGTTTCCTGATGAGAAATTGCAGATGATGGCAAAAAGCAGAGTTTTCCTGGGCTGTGGCCCCAGTTCCTGCATGAAGTCCGAGCAGCAGCGTTTCTGGTTTGACTTTGGGAATGCCTCCCCTACTCCCTCTGTGTTTTGCCTGTACAGTTCTTCTTGAGGAGTAAGATTGGGCTCAGAAATGAGGAAAGAAGGCAGATTTATTGCTGAGTTAAAAGTACCTCCAGACACAGTCCCCCAGGGAGGGGCATACACGGTGGCAGTAGTAGCCTTTGGCCAGGAAAAGGGTTTAAATGTAGCCACAGGCTTTCCCATGTGCTTTAAAATCCCATTTGAAGCCAGGGTTATCTCCAGCAGTGTGAGGAACTCACGGGCCCTTGTGCCACCCCGTGAATCAGAACCAAGCTCAGCAGCCAGCTCCTGGCTGTGCAGATCCAGGGGGATTGCAGGGAACTGAAGCAACAACTAAATGTCCAAAAGGCTTCTTCCTCTGAGGGGACATGTGTTGAGGAAAAGTGCCACTCTGAGATCTTTTTGGAGCAGGAGGAGTTCATCTGCACCCTGTCAGGAAGCTGCTGTGCTACTTGCTCTATATCAGAGTCCACGTTTGCCCAGAAACCAAACAGACAATCCTTTCTGCTCTCCTGGTTCCAGAGAAGAATATGGAGAAAAACATATTAAAAATGCCCCCTCCGAAGTGACAGATCAGAATTGAGCTGCAGTATAACACAAATGCACAAGCACCTTAAAACGGTATTTGGTTATAGCAGGAGTAGTTTATTTTTACATCAGTCAGTCCCTCACCTGTTTTATCTCTGCGCCTTCTCATTAGTTTGACTTTTATGGGAATAAAAGATAGTGCATAATTGATTATTTCCAATTAATATTGGATATGATTTCACATTGGTTTTGTCAGTTCAGAGATAAGGTCCTTGAAATGTAGGCTTGGAGTCCTTGCTTTTTATTATTATTTTCTTAGCAGCTGAATTTGTTAAAACAGTCCATTGGGAATGGGATATTCATCTTTCAAATTGACAAAAAATCTTGGAAGCCCAAGGAAATTCTTTCCTAGAATATGTAGTTAACATGCATTCTTTTCTTCCCAAGGCCCGTGCTTCAGGGTGGGAGAAAAACCTGTGTTAAGACCACATATTATTTTATTATTTTAGACATGTTGTACAATCATGCACACACCTTTACTTCATATAGCACTGATAGCTTTGTCGGGCAAGTCTGACTTCCTTTAGTGGTTCCTTTGTGCTCTTAAATCTCTGAAAGTGAGTATGCAACAGATTAAACTCTGGAGTCCTAGGTTCCTGCTGCCACCTGTTATGGACTTGAACTGCCTCAGAACAACTGACAGCCTGTAGTTAAAAATCCTGTTCTGTGAAATATCTCTCTTTACCATGGTAGCAACTGAGTGCTCTCCCCAGCCAGAAATGAAGCAGATGACCTCTGTTAGTCAATTTAAAGTCAATGCAGTCCATAAAGTTCTGTTACCATCTCTTTCCTTGAAAAGTTGCTGAGGTATTTACTTGCCTGACTGCTTGTTTTTTAAGGTCTGACTGCGTGTCTGTACAGACCCCAAAAGTGTCATTGCCTTAGGGCTGTTGTCAGCATGGATTCAGCTGCAGCTGAGTTGCCTGGAATTTTGTCCTGAACCTGGCAGAGATGAAGCACCTCTATTCTAGTGCTGTCAGTGCCAGACAGAGCTTCTGGTAGCAAATGAGGACACAGTGCAAGACTTGAAAGCACAGGTAGACCCAGGCCTTACCTTGAAGTCACTGAAGGGAAGACTTAACACCTCAGGATTCTTGGAGAAGCAACTGGAGACAATCAGGTTTTACAGTTTGTTTTGAGGTTACTTATTTCCAGTTCTCCTTAATTCCACACGTGTAATCTGGTATGGAAAGACAAGAACTGGTGTAATTGGAGTCAGATTATCGCTGGTGAGGAGGTGCTGGTCTCTCTGACCTGCCATAGTCTCTTACAGGCAGTGCTGCTGCTCAGTCAGACAGGAATGCAGGTCCTGAACTTGTGGTCTGTCCTTGAAGATCTCTTGGTGCACACCCTCAGCCACTGGAGACAGCTCTGCAGCAACTGCCTCCCAGAAAGGATGTTTTCTCTCTCTTGCAAGTGTCACTCTTTCTGCTTGGGCTTGATTCTGGCCAGCTGTTTCTGTTCACTGTGATGAGCTCAACCTGGCACCCGTGGGTAATGGGGATTAAACTCTGAGCCAAGTCACTCCAGAATTCCAGTAACATCCTTGACTTACCGTTCAACTTCTCCCAGTTCCCTTGAGACAGAGCAATAAAGTAGTTGAGGAAACCAAGAAGGGCTTGAGGTTTCATTCCATAACTCTTTTGTGGACCTGAACCAGAGTAACCTGAACACACAACCATCTCCTCCCTGAGCAGGAGCAACATTTCTGCACAATGCTCAGCCATCCCCTGTGGTGCAGGTGCTGTGTGGGGATACCAGAGCAGCCCTGAATTACTCTGTTGGCTGCCCAAATTCTAGTCTAAAGTTAGATTTCAACCCTACTACTGCAGGGATTAAGCCAGCCCTAGAGGCCAGTCTCTGCCACCTTTGCTCACGTTGACTCATATTTTGGAATACATGGGAACTACTCAGGATGAGGAAATTCAATAGAAGAAGGCCTAGCTGTGTATTCACAGTAATTTATGTCAGAGATTTGGCTTTTGGCATTCCCTCTGTCCTGGAAATGTGAAGAAAATACTTGCTTTCCTTTAAATGAAATGCCTGTTTATCAATTAGTGCAGTTTAAAGTGGGCCATTAGCTTTCCCTGGGATCACAGAGGACCAGCTGCTTTTTTTAGACTAATTTGATGGGAATTCTGAAAAATGTAGCTGCAGAGCAAGAAGCAAAAGGCAGGAGGTGGTTCTGCCTTTACTGAGTTAGCTCCTGCTTGCTGGGTGTTTTTTTTTGTTGATATCCTTGAGTGACATTTCTTGTTATTCAGGGACATGTGAAATATTAATAATATACAGCAAAATAGTCAATTTCAATGCTAATGGTTCTCTTGTAAGTGTTGAGATTTTGGGACTGAAGTACCTGGTATATCTTGCAAGCCTTGCTTCATAGAACCACCTCATTTTACTAGCAGCCAGTCCTCAGTAGGTTCATCAAAGAGTTGCTTCCCTTTCCCCCCCTGATTCACTGTCACCACACAGGCAGAAAGATGGTTCAGAGAACTGGGAGTGCCATGTTGAACAAATTACCAAATCTTTCCATAGTCTGGAAGTAGAGACCACGCTGGTATTATTGACACACACCATGGACCAAAACCTGCTTTTTCTAGGTATAAAGTTTGATTTTGGCTGCTTTTTGGCAAACCAGACATCTGTCTGAAGGAATTGCAGAATTTTTGTATGCATCAACTGCAGTATATAAGTGAAAAAGAATTTTGTAATCATTCTTCCTTTTTTTTTTTTCCAATAAGCTAGTATATATTTAAATAATTTTGGGGGAATATTTATTAATATTGGAAAGAGTGTCTGGAAGTCTTCAGGACATAGAGTACACTTGCATGTTGATAACAGATTCTTCCTTAGCTGCATAGAATCAGTATTCACTAAAAAGGATCATAATGAGAGCTGAGGCTACTAAAGCTCATTACACTAATTCAACAGAAGAATGGGTTTTTTCTGGAAACCATTCATATTATTCCAGGACACAAACTGAACAAATTAATACAGGATTTACAAGGTCATATGAAATTTTGGGTTTTTCAGGGAAGAAAGGCTTACTTAATGGTATTATGAAGTAAAGAATTTATTATCACTTTAACATTCTGTAAAAGTAACCTCAAGATTTACAGCAGACTGAAAGTTAAATATTGTCTATGTTTATGAAATATATATTAAAATATATGTATATAAAGGAAATGTAGAAATTGATATTTGGAGTTTTTAATTGATGAATGCATGTTTAGGGTTCATGTGGGATGGTATACGTGTGTGTAGGTGTGTGTTCATATGTATTTTAGAAAGATATTATTCCCAAAAGCATTTTTGAATCACATTGATATATTACCAGCTCCTTTTCTGACTTCAGGATTAGTTTTGATTGCTGAGTTACAGAAGCCAAAAGTTGTGGACAGCCAAAGATATATAAGGAATTCATAGCTCTATAATGCCCCCAAATTACATATACAGGAAGCTTAGAGTGAGACCAATAGTGTAATATGAAGTATTACTGTATACAAAGGCCTTCTCACAATAATATGATCTGCCATAATTTGATATATTGTTTCTTGACAAATGAGAACTCTGTAGTTTTTATTCACCCAAACTTTACACACACAATTCTTTAATTGTCTTTCTTTCAACAAATTTAACCTCTAGAATATTTTAAGATAGACTTTAAACAGTTGTATATCTAAGTTGCTCTCAATTCAGAAGAATTATTAATATATATTCAGTCATTTTAAGCACTTTAGGACATTCAGGTTAGGTACCTTCACAGGGTTTGAGAGTTTTTACTTTTTTCTTCTTCCAGTAGGCCAACATGATGCAGAGATGCTCTTGGATGACTTTTTCAGTAGAGGAGAGTTCCCCTGAGTGCAGGAGTTCCTTTATAGCAGCTCTTTTCTGCTTGCCAGAACTGGACACCAGCAGCGAAATTCCCCAGCAGGGCAGTGAAGTGAAAGGATGCTGTGCATTTGAATGGTACTAGGAATAAAGATTATTGATTTATTGTTGGGTTTGCCCATACAATGGAAGTATTTTGCAAACCTCAGCAATTATTGCCTCATTCACAGTCCGCAGGGATTTACTTTTCTTTTTTCCTTCATGTTTATTGCCTCTGCAGTCACCTACCTTAAAAAGTGCTGTAGGTTCAGTGACACTTTTTGGTTAAAATTATTCCAACCAGAAGACAAATTGGAAAATAAGAATGTGGAGTGGCTTTTTTTTTGTGCTTATGAGGATCTGGGACTCATATACATGGATGCTTGACCAGCTCAGAACAGGTCATTTCATGTTACCAGATGTGTTAAAACAACAGTCTCAAAGATGTTTATTTAACAACCAAAGTTAGTTCATTATTTTGGGTTTACTTCAGTAAGTCTTTAAGTAGTCTTTACTTTTAGAAGGTCTTTAAGCAAGCCAGGCTGCTTCTTTTGACTGAAGTATCCAAATATCACCTCTCCTTGTGAGAGAATGGAGGGTAATCATGCTGCAGCTATGCCAAGCAAGGTCGCAACATGCCTTCAGAAGGACTTTGTTATTTAGAATATTTAGGAGTAGGGTCTGAGCCAATGTTTAGCTTTGCTTTTAAAGTGCCTGTCCTCAAACACCAGATACTTATACAGATGATTATAAATACAGGAAAAATACAAAAAATGACAAAGCCTTTCAGATTACGCCAGATTCCCAAACATAAGTAACCAGCAAGAAGACAAACCTCTTAAAGCAAATTTATGATTTACCCTGTTTTCCCACAGTTTTTTTTCTTACCAAGTGTTTCAGCAGGTAAAGTTGTTTAACAGGGTTCCTTGAAAGTTAATGGATTTTGGTGTGGACCTGAGATGACTGAGGAGGGGATGAGTGACCCTGAGTGGGAACATCAGTCTTTACCATTGTCCTCTCTGCAGCAAGGACTCCAATAATGTTGGTAGTCCTGCCTGTTTGGGCTGTAGCAATAATTCCAAGATAATTTCACAGGCTGCCAAGTTTCAGACCACAGCAGAACTATCAAATCACAGGTTCAGAGTATGATTTCGTCCCCGAGAATTCCTTCCTGCATCAACCCTGCCTTCCTGCCTGTTCAGGAGAGAACAGAGTCCTCCAGATGTGACTTGAAGCATCTGTACAGGGAGGTTTAATTCTTGCTGTTGTCACAGGGGAGAGCCAGTGCTCAGGTAACACAGCCAGAAAAGGCAACAGCCTCAGTGTGAAGCACCAACACCAGCGTGAGATACTTGATTCACTCCACGTGAAATATGTCCTTCAGCACAGGCTTTTCCTCCTGGTTTCCATGGAGATGGCTGATCTATCTTCTTATTTTTAACTGTGACTCTTCTGGAGTGGGGGGAACAAGGACAAAAATGCACAATAATGTCGACCACTGTATTATTTTACTTAGCTAAAAGGCTATGCCCTGCTCTTGAGAAAAAGTCAAGAGATCACACTGATGATAAGCAAATTTTGGCAATGGCTGTTCTCTTAATTCTGAATGTGCAGCAAAGGGCTAACTTTGCGTGTCTTTCTTTTAACCAAATAATCACAAATTACGTTTGGCTCCACTGAAGGCAGTGGCATTGTCCAGAATGGAGCAGACAAACTCCACTGAGATCACAGCAGCTGGGTTTTACCCTGACTGTAACTGGGGGGATTTCTCACAATGAACCTGAGGATGAAAATAAACATCTCTCTAGTGCATCTTACACTTCAAGCAAACCTGTTTGAGGTGGATAAGCTGTGACTGGATTGTGAGAGCCATCTCAGTTGTAGAAGCACTGAAATAATAGAAAGTGTCACAATGAATTCCTCGACAGTGGACTTGCCACATTATGAGTGCACGTGTTGTCACTGTTCAGCAAAAATACACTTTGATTGTCAGCTCAATGAAGTTGTGCTTTAAAGTCTCTTCTTTCTGGGTTTCTTGTCCCTTCTTAACTAAAAAAGTCATGAAGAGTTTTTATTATTTTTGTCAGCAATATGTGCGTAGCTTTCTCATACGATTCCTACTAAAACAGTCTTAGTATTTAGTGCTACTTGTGACAATAAAATTGTGCTTATTAAGCTCAGAGGTTTTAGGATATAGGTTATTGGATTGTGTGTCTGACAAAGTGGAGAAGCTTTGTTAAAACTGGCAGTTTTCTGATGAGTGTTTCTGGTCATGGAATACAAGAATTAGACATGCACAGTATGGATTAACATGCTGAATTCTGGTAAAAATCTAATGAAAAATAAAACTTTGAATTTTCTTTCCTTTTTTTTTTTTTTTTTTAATAATCTACAATACATCTAAAGCAAACCTGGGACAAAATGTGCACTTAGGTTTTGCCAACATTTCTCTAAATGACAAACCAGGCTGTTTAACTTGTGAAGTCTGCAGGAAAGCCAAGGCCCTGCAACCTTTTCATCTACTACTTCAACTTCACCAAACCATCTCCTGCAGCAGTATGGCATGTTTGTGCCTGCAGAGTTGGGAGGGAGGTTGTGTATATTTATTGTTCTGTAATATTGAATTAAAGATAAGAATCTTCACTGAATTTGTGCATGATTGTGTGTGACTCTTTCTTGAGGTGGAGGAAGGAGATCAAAATGAGAAAGGCAAAGGTGTTTTTAACTGCAGCAGGAAGATGATTTGGAGGACGGGGGGAAAACTCCTGAGTGTCAGGAGGGACAGGGATAGAAAGATTTTCTTTCCCAGCCAGTGAGACCATTTGTCTGTTGTGACCCAATACCTCCTTGGAGGCATGCACCTTGCTCTGTTTCCATGATGTCCAAGTAAACAAAGGAAAACTAATTGCATAGTTAAATTTCACTACACCTGACATGCTATTCTGGTGTTGTGTGAAATTAAAATTCTTCAACTGGGATAGGGCATGAGTTCAGCATTCAGCAGTAGGTACCTGTCAAATCTGAAGCCTCAGAAAAAGAAAGTGAGGAGGAAAGGGGAGGAGATTTATTCCATCTCAATAAGGAATTTAACCATATGCAACAGCTGGACTACCTATGATTTTTTACAGGTGGATGGCTTCAGACGTGGCCAGAAATAATAACAATGCACTTTGGGCATTCAGAGAGTGTGAGAAATTTTTACCCAAAACAGTAAAGAGGGAGGGGACGCTACAAGTCTTTTTAAGTGAGGTTTGGCATGAAAATACTGTCCCAAATAGCTACTGCATGGCAGCAGTGATAAACTAATGCTGGGGACAGCCATTATGAGAATCCCAATAACCTCTGACAGGTGCCAAATGAAATCTCTAAATCAACCTCTGCCTTCAGAGGCTGCATATTCCCAAAAGGAACATTCACTCTTCTGCTCTTATCACATGCTCCATCCTCTTCTACCTGCCAACAGCTGTGAAAGCTGGGGAGCTGCCTAGAAGGCTCTTTTTAGTCTAAATTAAAGAGGCATGTTTATTTGGGAAGACTTCTTCAGAACTCTGGGAGGCAGTGGATATGCCATAATTCTGTCTCATCCATGTTCTTCTTGTTAAGAGATCCTCTTTCAAAACTTATATATTTTGGGGCACAGCTGATGGGCCAAGGTTAATTTTTTTTTTTTCCCTGTTTCCCAGGCTAATTCCCTGTTTTCTGACCAGATGCTGGCAATCTGGTACCCAGGATTGTACCAGGATTGCACTAATTTTATTTTATTTATTTTTCTGGCACACGATTCTATTAAGAGTATTGAAACAACGTAGTTTTACAAAGGTGGGGATGGCTGTTCCCATTTTGGGGAATATGTCTGGAGCAGGAGAAGGTGCAGTCAGGATGGGAATGACAGTTCTTAGTGAGCAAGAAGTCCTTTGTGCACAATTTAGAGCAGCCTTGACACGGTTCTAACCTGTAGTATGGAAAGGTAAAATGTCTTCCAGCTGCCTGCTGGATCTGGATGCAAGAAATTTCAGCAGCCTTCCCCTGTGAGGCCCTGCAGAAATGATGTGCAGTAGCAGAGAGAGCTGCTTAAAGGAAGAAAATATGGAAATTTCAAGAAAAGCTTCAGAAATGAATTTCTTTGGGTTCTGAGGTTCAGAAGAAAGCAAGGGATGGAAATTATCTGGAAAAAAAAAAATGAAAAGGGATCGTGCGAGCCTCAGTTTAGCTTTCCAAAACTGCAGAGCCTGCCAGGGAGGTCTATGCAGGATTGCAGACCCAAGGGAACAACAAACCCAGTTGGATTAAACTGGCTTTCCTGTCAGCTCACTAAGACAAGTGGGAAGTCCGAAGTTTGTAATCTCCTTTTAAGTTTTCTCTGGACTTAAGTTGCTTGGAGTTTGTTTGCTTGTTCCCTTCCCCCCACTTTCCTGCCATTTAATAGGAAAACGAAGGATAAAACATTGAGTCTCTCTTCTCTTATTAAAACATCCCAAAACAAGCGTGGAACAGAGCAGAGAGAAATAACCCCAGTGACCACTGGCCAAAACTCACAAGTAGTATGTGCATATCTGGAATAGTTGGTGCGCTCGCGTAGGAAATCGCTGGATATTTTACACCTCTTGCAGCGGTTTAGTAACTGGCTGTGGAAGCTCATTCCCCACTTGAGAAAGTCATGAATTATACAGTTTTTACATCTGTTGAGCATGTTGTGCTTCTCAATCATCCAGCTATACTGAGCCCTAAGTTTTCAGCCTTCACAATGAGATCACTGTTTTCAAGCACGTTCTAGTGGCATTTTGTCAAGCCATGTGTGTTTTCAGGCTGGGGGCAGGGAAGGAGGAACAAAAGTATGCTGCTGTTTCACAGGATTACAATCTACTTTTCAGCCTACATAAAACTGTGGCTGACCCATCAGCAAGAAATATTCTTTGTTTACTACTTCTTCTCCTCCTTGAAATGGTCTGACTTTTGTTAGGAGGAAGAGGAATATGTTTTTCACCTTTGATTTCAATACCTGAATATCTTAGAGAAACCCCAACTATATAAAACAATCACCAATCAAAAAAAAAAAAAAAAAACAAAAACAACAAACCAAAACCACAAAACCTCAGTCATCCTTAATCTTCCTCTTAATGTGTTTATTTCACGCTGTGAAGGTTCATTTTTGCTTCAGCTCTGTGGTGTTATGAGTTAAACTCTGCTATTTAATGAGGGCTGACCATGCTATCACTGAGAATAAGGGAGAGCCAGCATCCTAATTTTGTTTAGGCATAAGGAAATGGCACACATTAGTTAGCAGAAGTTAAATCAAACTGCTCTAGGTTCACAATGGCAGGAGGCAGATTCCATACAACTAAGAACAAACAACTTGGGACGGGCCAAGAAGGCAAAACCTTTGCAGAAATTATCCACGGATAATCTTTCCAGTAGAGGCAAACAGAGAAATTAATGCATTTATCTTCAGTCGCCCTGGACTCATTGAGAATCCTCCAGGCTGAGAAATTCACAGGCAGATAATAATTCCTTGCACTGAATGTGTTCGATCACTGCTATATTAAGATTTTTTTTTAAAGTCCTTTTTTCTTTCCTGGAGATGGTCACTCCTCACTCTAAAAATTGGTCAACCGTGGTAACATTTCTCCTGGATAAAATTCAGGTGCAAATAACACAAAAAACAATAGATGTTGAATGGAGGTTGACTGCTCAGTGCATAAGAACAGCTTAAGATTTATGCATCTTTTGTACCAGCTTTTTGGATTTGGACTAAAATCCACTTGCTTCTATAGTTTTCACATTGTTTGAAAAAGATGAACAGGCATTCCTATCTAAGTAGATAACAAGCACTGGTAGAAAGGCACTGAAAATTATAGCCCCATGTAAAATAAGTTGGACTAGCAGTTGGATAAAAAAATGTTCTTGCTGAGAAATAACAGGCAGAGAAAACCATTCTTAAAGCAAAACTCCTCTAAAGCACTTAGACCCTCAGTGCTTAATTCAGGTAGTCTAAGTGACTGTAATTCATCTGTTTTCCCAGTCCTGTGAGCGTGCAGGGCCAGCTGGGCCCAGCTGGGCTGTGGGAGCGTGAGGAAGGAAAAGCTCTACTGCTCCCTACTGCGTCCTGGGACAGATGTCGGAGTGTGGATACCCTGAGTTTGATGGAGAACTGGCTTTCCCTGCTGCCCAGGGCTGTGCAGAGGAATGGACAGGGAAGGAAGTGGGTCCAGTAGAAGCCAAGGATGCTGCTCTGCAGCCCCTTCTTACCCCCCTTAGCCTCAGTGCTCTCTGCTTCTCCCTGAGCGTGGCCCTAAGCCCCTTCCTGAAATGCCCAAATCAGCTGCTGCTTTGTGGCTGTGTTGACATGCCCAGAGAAGGGTCTTGGGTGTGGGACCAATCTTGACCTTCCAAAACCCCCAGCTAAACCTGACCCTTTCCATCAGTTTTCTCCATCAAACTCAGGGTATCCACACTCTGTGTGGACTGGAGAAACTGCACTGCCATGTCCTAGCCTGTGTGTGTCACCTAATTTTCTCTTCTTTGTCATCTTATTAGCATATTCTAGCTAAGCTCAGCAACACCTCAGTCAAATTTTTGTGAGGATCAAAAATGAGTTGTCTTTACCCTGCTCTGGGATGTGATTATGTGACCTTGAAACTGGCTTAGCTGGTTAGAGCATGCTGTAAATAACACCAAATTGGGAGTTCAGTCCCTCTGTGGGCCATTCAGTTTTGAGCTGGACTTGTTGATGTTTGTGGGTTTCTTCCAACTCTGACACACAGAGGGTCCTGGTAAACCACGTTACTGATCCATGATCTACAGAGAGAGACTTCACACCGGTGGTTTCCAGAGATGTGCTGAGGAGTGGTGACGTGTTATCACCCAATAAAGAGCAAGGGCAAGGTATAGGAAAAAAGAAAATTCCCTCTTTGGGCACAATATGGCTGTGGTTGATGCTCCTAAAAACGCTTGCCCACCTGCAGCTAAATGCAACCTGCATTTTGTTTATATTCCAACTAAATAAGCAAGTCCCTCTCCATACAGAGCATCACGAGGCTGAGGTCTGCTAGCCTAAGTATCCTCATGCTGGGTTTAAGCTTTAGCTACATAAGCTCACTGTGGGGTTCTGATTAAACTTTAACATGTGTGGTGCCTCTGTCCCTTCTATTTAGTTCATAACATTCAGTGTTTCCATTAGATGTATGGGCAGTACCCTTGTTTACCCTATTGCAAATATGCTATGTAGCCAGTTTTGCTAGGATGCAGAAATACTATTAAAAGTAGGGAAAAATAGTCTGTGACTGGAATTCTACCTGGCAGGTATCAACCAAATGTAAATTGATGTGTAGAAACCAAAGCTCACTGGAAACAAAAAAAAAAAAAAAAAATCTGAAAGGGGATGAAACTCACCAAAGAAAATTGTTCACTATAAATCACTAAATGATATTTTAATTTTATGGTGAGCTCAGTCATGACAGAGGTTAAGAAAAGGGGTGAAGGCTGGAGGAGGGTGGCCTGTGGGTTAATGTTAGCTGCACTGTTTGCTTCAGGATGCTGTCACGGGGAGGGTGAGAAGCTGAGGCATCTTTGGTATCACCACTTGCATGTAAAATGGGATTCCCTCCTTGAAGATATTTTTTGCGTTGTCAGAGGACAGAAACAGCAGCTGCGAAGTCAGGCTCGTCTCATGCCGACTGCAGAGCCCGCCCCACCCCCCTGGAAATCTATGCCAGATGCAGGAAAGAATGAGCAAGGCTTTCAAAGTGGACTCTCAGCAGATGGGAGGGAATATTTCAGCCACTAGAAAGCCTTGGGTAATTTCAACAGCTCTCGGTACTTGAAGCGGTTCTTCAAGACAATGCGCCCCAAGTCCCTCCATGGTGTAAAATAAAGAGCTGGATGTCTTCTTCCCATCCATGTGGAAACCAAGTTTAAGAGCAGGCTGCTGAAAGCCTCTTTTGATACACTGTCTGCATACTTGCTGTGAAGCAGAACTAGTAAGTGCTGGCTTTGGGGGAGAAGAAAGCCGAGGCAAGGAGGGATCTATGGGAAAGCAAAGATCTCTGACCAGCCTCTGAGACAATTAGGCCTTTTTGGGCTCAGTGTCTCCAGAAGGTACCTTGATTCTTCAGCCCAAAGGCATAGCTGTCAGAAGTGGGACTGACTAAAAAAAATAGGGAGAAAATGCAACAGAAAAACTTAAGAAGTGCTTTACTTGTGAATATCAACAGAAAGGTTAAACTAGAATAGCTGAGCCCCCAGAAGTCCAGCTTTGTTTTTCAGTGTCTCCATTAAATCCTGTCTTTTAGAAACACAGTTGAAACATCTGGGGCTCCTTTACCTAGGTACAAAAGAGAAAAGCTAGAACAAAAGGATCCAAAAGGATCCATTTCAGGAGAGGCCTTTCCCTTCTTTTGCAGAAAGGTGCTTTGGTGGGAAAAGTGTGACTACCTGCATTATAGCAGTGAGTACAGAAAGTTAACACAGGACATCTTGGCTCTGCCATGAGCATTCCTAATGAAAGAACCCACTCCATCCCTCACTTTGGACCAAACCCAGCAAGTGAGCTGAGCCTCTGGTGTGTTGCACAGCCAGTAGTAGATACAAGCTGTAGACAAAAAAGAAGAAACAGGTGTGTAAGGAGGCAGAGAATGACAGCAGGCACGGGGACAAGGTTATAGATCTGCTGAGAAAAAAGATGATTCTTCAGCTAGGAAGTAAATTGCAGGTAGAAAGGAGAGAGAGAGAAAACAAGGTCACATGCTTAAAGGAAAATGTATGTTTTCTGGTTCCTTCCTGGGTTTCAGTAATAGACTTAGGTTTTCTGGTCCTCCACCACAGCCATCTCTTCAGTGCTCTAATTTCTTGACTCACTAACTGATAAACAATTTTAATGACATAGTACTAGGGATGTTTTCTGAAGAGCTTTTTATATTTTCTGTCTTCCAATGTTGTAGCAAATTGCAGTTATTTAGACACAGCTGCTGCCTGCTCCAAGCGTGTTTATAGTGTCAAGGTAGGCTGGATGTTCAAATCTGAAGGTTGGGTCAGAGAACTCATGCCATCAGTAATACACTTGTTTTTCTCTTGTACAATGTGCACCTTATTCTTCCTCATGAACAATGGATTGAAGCTATACCTTTATTTCAATTTATGTCAGCATTGGATGCAAGTGGGAGTATTATATATATCACTGTGGGTTGAGACATTTATTCTTATATTTGCTCATCTGTCTATCCCGGGTATACTTCATATCTGAGCTGAACACAATATGGGAAATTATATTAGGAACATCTCTTTTCTTGTGTTTCCCACATGGAAACCATCAATCTTTTCCCCTAAACCATTCCCAGGGGATCCTGGGCACTCAAAATCAATAGGGTGCTGCAGTCCTCTGGTCGCAGAATTGGTTTTCATAAGAAAATTTTGCTCTGCCTTTCATAGTCAACAAGATCATGGACTGCTTTTCTGAAAATTATCCAGGCTAAACCATGTGTTAAAAACTCTTGCCCAAATAGCTCCTAACAGGGTTCCAATGTAGTGCTCAGCAAACATTAGCTTTTAGTGCTGTGGTCTGCTGGCTGAGAATTGCACTTCCAGCCATCATTTAAACAGAAGCTTAAATAGAGGCATTCCCTTAGTCCAACACAAAGACACCCAGTCATTATAATGATAGAAAATGGTGTGCAGTCTGGGGAAAATAGTTATGATCATATGATTGAATGCATTAGTGAGCATTAAGCATTAAAATGCTCTGCCAAGCCCTCTCCTTTTGTTGCCATGCCCATTTCTAATGGGAACAAAACTTGTCAGCACCTTCTCGTGGATCTGTGGATCTTGTGGATCATCCCTGGTCTTAATTTGGAAAAGCTTAATTCTTATAATGTCAGGTTGTGGAAAAAAATTATACCAGTAGCTAATCTGTAAATAGTGTATTTCTAAAAGACTGAACTTCAAGGGCATCCCATGCAGAATTCTGGTTTTATTTGAGCCATGCCTTTTTTTAAGCCCTGTTTCTTCCACACCTTTTGAAATCCCCACTTGGTTGCCACAGAGTCATAAATGTGAAGGCTGAATTAAGGGATACAAAGAAAAACCCTTTTTTTTTTTTTTTTTTCTGAGGAACTTTCAACCTGAAGGGTCTAGGTACTGGAAGTGAGCCCAGCAAAACTCTCAGTGGAGACAGTACAGTAGCATAATAGTGTGTTTTGTCATATCTAAATATTGTACTTCTCATGTTCTTGCTTACTTTACTCTATATACCCTCCCATCTAGAGGACAAGGCACTTAAAATTTAAGTGAGGTGGGATATAGAAATGAAGACTGTATTTTGACCAATAGCATATAAATATAGAATGATTCTTGTAAAAAAAAAAAAAAAAGAGAGAGAAAAATATCCAGGGAAAGAGATATTTCTCTTTATTTTTAATTTTTTGAGTTTTCTCTTTTTTTCCCCTCTTAGTAGTTTTAAGTTCAAAAACTTAATACCTTTTGTGGAAAAAAAAATCCACAGTATTACAATAGCAAAACCACCATGTCCTTTATAATGGAACACCTATTCAGGATATCAATAAGTTAGATGAGCCTTTCATAAAAGCATAACAGAAAGAAAGGGAGAGCTGTGCTTATCATCTATAGGAACACCTCCCAGACAAATTACAAATAAGGGCAACTCTGATACTGCATTCCATTTCATTGGCTTCTACCAAATATATAGAAAAGGATTCTGAACATTCTCATGATCTGGATTAAATCAGGAAGGTCATCTAAAGACAGATTTAGATCTAAAGAGAACTAGGACTTAGAAAATTCACTTTAATCTGGCCTGTGATATGGTAACAGCTTTATAAAGAATGTCATTTGAGTGACTTCTGAATGCTGCTGATCAGAAATCAGAGTTCTTCAGGGTTCTTTAATTCTGTAAGACGAGTGCCCCTTTCTTTTTAATAGATGGTTTAAAAGAAAAATCGTTTTGCAAACCATAGCCTGTAGGCGATAGAGTATTTCCATGAAAGCTATTAGTGGAAAAAACTATGATTTCCATATTCTTCCTTCATTATCTTTTGCCTTTAAGAGAAAAGGAAAATTCCACTAATATTACCTGATTAAAATATTTCTCTTGGAAGAAGAAAGATTCTGCATGAAGTGTGGCCTTGCATTGCTTTTAATACGAAATTGCATCATGTTGTGGCATGGATGGAGTAGAGACAGTGAATTCAGCAGATATTACACTTCCCTTGGCCTGTGGTGATATTTGCCATAAAATGAAAGGGCTGGAAGTTCTTGCATGTGGTACTAAAACCTTGAGGACATCATATTCAAAAAAAAGAAAAAATCAGAACCAAAACTCAGAGCCCAGAATAAGCTAGAAGGGTTCTTTCAGTCATCAGCTAGAAGAAAGATAGTCATCATAATCTGGTTTGGGTTTTTACCCAGTTGATATGTAATTAATCCTCTCTGCACCTCCTTCCAAGTCCCTCTTCCCAGGATACTTGAAGAACATGAGGAATTGGGCCAGGTGGAAAGCAGGCCACTTCCTCACACTCTGCATACAAAATTACTCCTATGTGTAACTTCCTCATGTGTTTCAAAATTAACCTTCAGATGGTGAGCTGAAATTTCTCTATAGGGCCTTGAGGACACTGGAATGGTCCAGATGGAGCTGTGTAGGGGCCCAGATCTTGGTATCACCTAGTTCCTCTTCAAAATACTTCTGAGCATTCCCAATTCTGTGTCTGCATTAATGCCCCAGGTATGATTTCTGGGTGAAGCCTCCTGCTCAGATCCCCTTTGCTATGGGATCTGCACTTCAGCATGTTGGCTTCGGTGTGAAATAAGCACAAACTGAAGAGCTGCTATGAATGGGCGCTTTTCCAAAATAGGGACCTTCCCTCAACATTCAGAACAGCCTTTCTAAGTGGCCTCTGTGATTATTCTCTAAGCACAAATAGCTCGGCTTATGAAATTGCCAAAATCATGGATAGCATGAGTTTTTCCTCACATACTGTTAAATCAGTCATGCAAGTGAAACTGAAGTTCTGCATCCAGATCTGCAGGAAGTTTGAAGCACAAACTGGATCAAACTTACTTGCATTTAGGTTTTCTTTTCTTCCTGTTCTTATGGGCTCACACATGTTCTCACATATGCCACATGAGTATGGTAAAGCAGAGCCAAAAATTAAAGTGGTAGTTAGTGCGCCTTTTTTTTTTTTCTGCCAAAATTAAAATTGTTTGGCCCTACACATGCTTACACAAGATGTTACTGCTTTTTAGTTTTGGCCCTCATTGTAGTAATAACTTATCTCTAATAGATAATTCACTTCTGAGGGTATTGCAACCAGGACTTGCATAGAGAAATTGTTTCAGAGGAAAGCTGAGGGGTTGATTTAGGAATTAGGTGATGTAAACCTGTGTCCTCTGTTAGCCTGTGAGGAGTTGTTCACTGCTGTGCTTTCTCACTTGAGCAGCAGTGAATCTGTGAACACTCACAACACCAAGTATTGTCTGGCTTCAGCTGTGCTCCAAACTTCATCTGCAAGCAAACTCATCTACACTTACATTTTATACCTCTCAGTCTTTGTATTTTGCCTGCCTAACTAAATGCTAACTTTCTGTTGTTAGAAATGAAACACCTTCATCAATCTGTTGGCAAAATCAGCTCTCACATCCTGGTTGTACTTGCACTGGTAGCTCTCCCGAGGAATGCCTCTCCAGTGAGAACAAGGGAACCTCAATACCTCACAGGGTATTCTCACACCCTCTCTGCTTAAGTCATAAGTGATAATCACCAGGAAGAGCATCAAGTGCTCCATTTATGACACTGAATCAACCCCATAGATCCACCTATTTCCCCAAACCCTATGAGGCTACCTGAGGATTTTCCCAAGATTCATCAGGCTCCAGATGGTGCTTGAGTAGACTTTGGTCTCAAAGAAAATTAATACCTGTCCCTCAGGTATCTATAGCACTATCTTTGTCAGATGAGCCCTGGTGGGCAAGGAGAGGGACAGAACAGCTGTCTGCTTCTTGGGCCACATGAAAGCTGTAGTTAGATAAATTTCTGAAATACACTGGAAAGATGTGCTTCTTAGCACCCTTGGTTACTGCACTGTGGTTAGTGTGTTTTAATTAGGCATCTAATAAGTTGCTGCTTGCTCCCAGTGTATTCATCCCTCAGCAATATCTCCCCAGCAGCAGCTGCATCAAACAAGTTTTATTTTCACAGCAAGGGTGTATTGAAAAAGAGAGAAAAAACCCACCCCACAAAAAAGTACTAACTATGCTAAGGCTGGCCTGGCTGAGGGGTGAAACTCAATTATCAATAACCACAGAGAACTCTGGGTGGGGGGGAAAGCATGACACATATCCCAAGGGGAATAAGAAAGTATGCCCTGCTTATATGGTTAATCTTCTCTGTAGGCTTGCTCTGCAAATTTAAGGAAGATTAAATTTCAGATATGCTGTTTCTTGTTTTTTCTGGCAACAATAAACTTCAAATTGAGGGAGGTGGAGGGTGGGGGAGAGGCTGAGTGGGGAGAAAGAGCCACAGTAAAGTGTCTGCTGTCCATGTAGTTTTGCCAGACTGCTGTCTCAATTGAGAGCTGTGATCGAGATTTATTAGGCTTAAAATATGAAACAGACCTTTCATGTTGGAATTCTAAATATCTTCTTAAGCGGTAGTGAGTACCACCAAATGCTTAAAGGCAACACACTAGAGTTCAAATCCACACAATAGTTTCTTCTCTCTTGTGAGCCAGCAGATTGTAGGAATCTTGCTCCATCTTCTTATTTTTGAACCAGGGAAAGAATATGTTGAATGTTATCATGATTGTCTGAAAATCACTTTGTCTTTTTATATTAGATTTTGGCTCAGATGGTCGAGATTGCCTGTATTTGAACATGTGCATTGAATGGGCAGGTTTATCACTTAAGTTAATAAAGAAAAGGCTTGAATGCCTGCAAGATGTTTGCATCTTGGTAGCACATTTTATTAAACTCTTAGTTATATAGTGGGAGCAGGAACAGCTTGGAAAAGATCTGGGCTATTTGTTTCATGCCATTTTGCCAGCCTCCTGCTCTTCTGTTATGCCAACAGCGATGTTCTACGGGAAAAATAAAGCTGCCTGCTGGAGAAATAAATCCAGAGCCAAAGTTTTCTCAGTGGACCTTGGGGGTTAGAGAGAAAAAGGCAAAACCTGCCTTCTCTCACTATCATTATGAATGTATTCAGAAGAACTCATCTTCTCCTTCAGTTTATTCAGTAGGTGAAGGAATGAGAATATATTAGGAGTGTTAGGCTGTAAAGCATTGTTTATGCTGAGCTCTGGCTCAGCTGTAGGTCAGGGAGAAGTTACTTTGAACTTTTGGAATCAATTATTTGATTATTTCAGATTTAATCATCAAATGGAGTCCCAACCAGCAATTAAAGCCTGGTTAACAGTTTTTTAGTAGTTTATAAGAAATGGGTCTTCAGTAGCAGTTCTGTCAGTGACGTGGACCAAGTGACCTGTTGAGTGTCCAGTGCACCTGTGCTCAAGGGCTTTCTTTCCACCATCTGTCCCAGTGGCATGGGGTAAGAGAGGAAACATGGGAGAAAAAGTACTACAAGCCATAGAAAAAGGAAAGAGTAGAAATTTGTATATCTTTCTCTACTTCATGAAGAACATCACTCAGAAAGAATGAAAGAGATAGAGATGAGTAGTAAAGTCCCTTTCTCTGCTGACTGGTGGATACTTAACGTCTGATCCATGGGGTTCATCACCTGAATTGAGTTTCTCCTTTGAAGATGCTATATTTCAGCTATGCTGAAAAGACTCTTGCATCTCTTTTCATTGCCAGGTACACCCTTTCAGAAGTGAGGTTATATCTCATTTGATTAGTCCATGTTAGCCTTCCATAGTAGACAAACATGGATGCAGAATCCCAGTGGTCTTGTTCCAAGCAAATCAGTTGTTAGCTCCTGAAATAAACAATTTTGACACGACTGCTTGGGTTGAAAGGGTCACCAGTAAGATCTTGGAGGTGTTATCCAGACCATTCCTGGCTGGAGATCTGGTGATGCCTGTGATGCAAGGACAATTTGGAAGTGCTGTGTTACTCATGCTTTAGGGTTCTGCACCAAGAATGTGGCACACAGATGCTCCATAGTTTGCCCTTCCTGGGGAAAAGCTAGTGGGCTGAATTTAGGTTTGCTTAAAATAGCTTGAGATGATTTTGAGCTGAAGGATGACAATACTTTTGAGGCTGACTGAAATCCTGTGAAGCATCCTTCACTCTCTAGCTCACTTGCCACCCCTGCTTCAGGGCTCAGGTTTGTTAACATTCCAGGCATGCTGCAGTGCTCATAATTTACACAGTATTTCGACTTGGAGTGGGTTGAAGAGTAATGAAGATAGAATGAATTCAGTATAATTGTTGTTTATTTTAATCAGTTATACATCTTTTCTAGTTTGGATAGCCTTCCTTGGGCAGGTCATTTGTGGTTTTGCATTGTGACCTTTATTCCTGTACTTTATTTGCATTTGTTGGGCCAGATTTAGAATTTTCCTCATTAACTGGACAAAACATCCTTGCAGGATGTACTTCAGTTTTGTCTGTAGTAACTGGTATGTCAAGTCATGACAAAATTACCTGGTTTCTCCAAAATGAGTGTATGGGGCTTTTTTATACCATACTTTATATGCTGTTTCTGTCAGGGTACAAAAAGGTACTGCTTAACAGTTAGAAATTTGATGTGAGTAAAAAAACCCCATGGAAATACAGAGTCCCTATGAATGCTATAGGAATGGAGAAATATGAGTTTTCCATGCAAAATAAGCACTGTGGATGTGCTGCATTTTTCATTCATCATCACTGGAGGAAGGCTTAAGTTCTTCTGCAGAGTAAATAATAAATAAAGCATAGAGAAAGCTCCATGTGTGTTTGATTTATTCTCTGATTTGATATGCACTTGTAAAAAAATGGTGGTCCAATTATTGGTCCAAAATGTTAGGTCTGGGATAACGAACACACTTTGGACTTGTTGCATTCCCAATGCAATGACCCTGATCCACTTCTCATTTCTTGTGTAATGTATGCTGCGTGGCACTATAGCTCCACAGTGGTCTGACATTTGCATTGGCAGCAGTAGGATTCCTGGATATCAGAAGAATGACAATAGCCAGTGTGGGAAGGAATGGGTGACAGTCAGGACACCAAACAGATGTAAAATATCTTGTCATTCCTCTTAACAGCTGTCAATCACAGCCCCTTGCTAAATCAGACACCCCTGAGCGTGAGAGACACTGTTTTCTTCTTGTTTTCACAGAAGCTTCCCAGCAGGAAGCATGGTGGGACAGCTTACCTGGGAAACCCAGGCTCCTGAAACCTGTATCTTTTCAGACAAGTCTAAAAACAAACAAGCATGGAAAGTGGGAGCTCCTTTCTCTTTGGGGAGGCCTCTTGGCACACATGGCCTTGCTGGAGAACTGGACACAATGGAATTAGCACCCAATTTGTATCACTTCCAATTAGGCTCAGATCAGCTCGTGTTATCCTATTAGCTTGCAGCAGCTAGAGAAACACACAGATGGGTCTGTGTTCTGAAGACCAGGACAAAGCCTTGTTATGCTTTTTTTTTTTTCCTCTCTCTCCCCTCCAATGGGATTACAATGGTCCCTGTTGTCCCTCTTTGTTTCAGCACTCCTTGATTGACAATACCCTGGGAGATGTCACTGTCCTTGCTCCATGCATTGTGATAGCCTGGAGTACCAAGGGTGCTTCAGGACCTTCATCCCCTCTTGTTTTTCAGGTGTTGTAAACATCTGTCACAGCTCCACAATGACGACCCCTTGTTGAGTTTACATGTCTGATGATCATTCAGTGTCTGAGGAAGATGCAAGAGAAAACTTTAGGTGGTGACATGAATAGAGGGCAAAGAAATAGGGCAACTTTATTATGGACTATCATCTCAAAGTAGCATGTGTGGAATGTCAATTTAATAATAGAATTGACAGCTTTTCTCTGGTTTCCGCAGTGCCACAAGTGTTTCTTTGACAGCTTAAAAAATAGGCCCTTTGTGGCAGGCAGTGAGTGGCACCACATACATTTGTGAATGCCCTGCATAACTGAGATTCCCCCAAATGCCACTGTCCTGAGACCAGCCCCAAGAATCCTCCTGCATTGACTCGGGGTAGTGGTGCATGGTGAGCCTAAGCAATGTAAAATATGGTGTACAGTAGCTGGGAGGATGCAGAGTAATGAAAGAGATGCTGAGCTGCTGTTCTGTCAGGAGGGAGCTTCTAAATCAAAGAGGATGCATGTGCCATGGCAAAAGTTGCTAAATAGCTGGCAATAAATTTTCAGATGACTGATGGTAATTTTTCCCCCATTTTTCATTCAATGAGCACTCACAGAAAGCTTTCACTTGTTCACCATAGAAAAATACTAGTGACAAAACTAGAGGTTCATAACTTTTTTCCATTTTTCAAACAAAAGGTGGGGAAAAAAAAGCAGAAATATAAATGATTTTTCTCTAGCTTGTTTTTTATCTGGGGAAGAAATTCTAACTAGTTCCTCTGGGTTTGTGTTCATGAGAACAGCTGTTCTAGAAAGCAAGGGACATCATCTGGGGAATAATATTGCTCCTCTACAGGCTACAGACAGAAGAATAAATCAGAGATCTCTCTTTTTTGAACATGTTCTTTTCAGTGTTGAATCTGATGTGAATTATCTTAGCAGAGAGCAAAGCACATTTCATAACCTGTTTGCAATTCTAAAACCATGAACTTAAAGATATATTTTTTTTTAAATTACAACTCTAAAATGACAAGTGGATACCACACCTTTGTTTTGGTGCCAGCTGAGGAATTTTTCTTCCTCTTTGGAGGAACAGAATCATTCTAGTAAAGAAAAGGTGACTGAGCAGAGTGGAAAATAGAATAAAATTAAAACAGTAATTTCTGTGTTTTGGAAATGATGTCTTGTAGCTTAATTTACCTTTCTCTATGGACATGGACTTTATAATTAATTTTGGCTTATAAGACAAAATTTTGAGGATTTATTTGCCTAGAAATCTAAGGAGAGAGCCATCCAACTGGCTTTTTACTCATTTTTCTGTAACAGTTTTCCAACATGTACTGACAAATATATGTGACACTTATAACTAGAGGAAAAAGAAAGACTCAGTCTCCTTACCATTTGGTGCTTTAGTAAAATTGGTTCTCCTTCATAGATGCAATTTTCTGTGACTGGTTGAAATTCAAAAGAAGCTAAGTCAAGGGGAGCACGTCAAAACTGAGAGCCCTTGTACCTCCACACAGCAAAGAGAAGCAAACAATCTTTGTTTATCCCTGTGATGTGTTGGCAGAAAGCAATAATTGTGTCTGAATGAAAATTCATTTGTTCAAATGATCTGCAAAATAGCCTTAAGTTTTCCTCCCGTGGCAAGCAATTTCACGAGGAAAGCAATTACTTGTGTCTGTTATGAGATTTGTCCCATTTCTCAAATGCCAGACACACATACTCTAAGTATTTATCTATTTGATGACTTTTTAAATTTTGAATTGAGCAGCACTTGGACTTATGACAGAAAGATAGCTTAAGGATGTGTTCATTCTTCTGGAAGGAAGGGATCTTTCAAGGCCATTTATTTACTAATAGGGTGCAGTCTCTTTTCTTTTTTGTGTGAAGGTTTTGTGCATTATGAATGAGAAGTCTTCCATTACCTGGTTTTAAGAGGTTAACATGAATGTTCCTTCTCTGATTCTTCCATGTATTATAGTTTAAAATTAGAACATTAATGCACTTGTCAGATATAATTTACATCGTTTGTTTCCCTTTTAAACAGTCAATATCTTTGAAGTGAAAGCTTAAGTCAGACAAGCTTAGCTCAAAAAAAAGGCATAGCTTTACAGTGCTGTCACTACAAGGAGCTGAACCACAGCCAGTTTAGGCAGCATTATATCATTGGAATTAAACTGGTTTCCTGTCCTCTTGAGAGAAAGTCTTTAAAAAAGAGAGGGAAGAAGAAAACAATATTCTTCTTGTTTGACTTTTCAACTTTATGGCCCTGTGCAGTCCCCCTGTCACTCCCATTATCCAAAGAAGTATGTTTCTTTGTTTGGGCATCCAGGCCTTCTAATTGCACATCGTCTCTGCTGAGTTTTGTATGCCTACATTACATGAGGTAGTTGTGTTGTGTTTAGCAAGAAACTCATCCCCAGGGCAGCTGCAGGAGAGGTTCTGCCTCTGGTGGTGACAAAATCCCTCAGAACAGGGTTTTTTTTATATTTTTTTGGTCAAGGGCTGCAGTCAGAATGGAGGAGCACAGCATTGGAGCTTTCAGGGCTATGTCCAAGACCCCATGAGAAACTGGCAGGCATTGACAGGCTTTTCCCTGGGCCATGAAATTTGGTACAGAGTGTGCTTGGAAACCCAACTTGCTCGTAGTGCGATCTATTCCTGCCAAGGAGTTAAGATCAAAATGCCCTGTATTGTCTGGATGGATACAAATGCTCTCCAAGTACTTTTTTCTTTTTTTTTTTTTCCTTTCTTTTTTTTTTTTTTTTGTTTAAGAA
>VXAC01007106.1:1517-20424 GCA_013399225.1 Rhipidura dahli | reverse complement strand
TTTTTTTTTTTTTTTTTTTTTTTTTTTTTTTTTTTTTTTTTTTTTTTGGGGTTTTTTTTTTTTTTTAATACACCATTTCAGACCTGCCACTCAGTTCTCATTCCTAATAAGAAGGTGACTCAGGACATCACTGTGTGTTCCCAACATCCAGGGACAAAGATCCCTTCTCTGAGAGAGCAATTAGCTGGGGCTGATATGGTTTTTTCTGTACCCACCCAAGGAACAGCTGCAGAGAGGTCTCTCATGGACACAAGAGCTGGGGGAGCTTCAGATGTGGCCATCACTCCTCTGCTGAACACAGATTAATTTACAGCCTCTCTGCTCTGGTGGAGTACTAAAATTGCACACTTTTAAAGTTAATGGCAAAGCAAAGCAGTTTATCCTTTAGTGTATTCAGTTCTTCTGCAAGTGGAGAAAATTCTGCAAAGACAACACGTTCATTCTATTTAAAAAAAAAAAAAAAAAAAAAAAAATACTTCATGACCTCCCTTCCCTTTGGAACTGAATTTGGCCTACTGGTGTCACCAGGAGACCAAAGCAGTAAAGTGTGGGGCTGAGCTCTTGTCCTCCTAAGGATCCTCAGTAAATTCATGAAAAGGAAAAAGCCAAAGACCTTTATTTTCACAGAAGTGAGGGCTTTGCCTTTGGCTGGGATCAAAGGCCTGCACTGTGAGCAATCAGTAGGTGGCAAACACATCTCTGTGCACTGTGGATCTGGCACTGCCAGTGCTTCAGGGCAGCAGTGGCAATGACAGAATTAAATCCATGTGATTAGAAGCAAAGTGCCAATGATGGAATACAATTCTAGGGGGTGTCTGATGGTCTGAAGATGGTGCTGGCCTAGGGAAAGAAAGTTGCATCTTCTGCTCTGGATGTCAGGCTTGCCAACCATCTCTGGCATCTCTGCTTTTTCCCCTCTCATGATTGCTCAGCACTGAGTTTTCTCTCTGTCTGAGAAGCATTCCCGGAGCTGAGGAAGGGGGAATAAGCCTGGGTGCTCTGCTTTGGTTAAAGTGGTGCCTCCTGCCCTCATGACTTCATCACACCCAGTGCTTCTGCCCATGGATGCACATCCCACGGCCCTGACCCTGCAGGACTTTATTCCTGCGCCCTAGGATGGGTTGTTAATACTGAAAGAGGTAAAAGCTGATTTCAGGGCTGTTGTTCCCACTGCTGCCTCGATGTTTCCAAGCTGCACCTTGCCTATAAGCTTTCTGTTGTTTTATGGGGGAAACTGACCCTGCAGTGGCTCACATTGGTGAGGTCTGTAGCACTCTCTGCCACCTTACACCTGGCCTGTAACAGCAGAGGTGACAACACCTCACTTAACAGGCCACTGCAGAGCTCAGCAAGGTCAGTGCACTGCACTAGAGGGAGCAGCCAGGAAAGTCCTGATAACTTCCCTACAAAACCTCATGTTTCTGGAGAAAACACCTTTATTTTGTTTGAATTTCTTTTTCCCAAGCTGAAAACGTGAGGGGAATGTTTGAGAAAATGTCGCGAAGACTAATTCTCTGTCATTTAACTTGGGCGAAAGTTCCTAATTGCCAAGACACCACCATCTAGCAGGTTTTCTATTACAAGGGCACCCAGGAATCTGCAGTAGAGCTCTGTCACAGGCTGCCTGTGGCATGGTTTGATCTGCTATCAAAGGAGCTCGATATTTCCTAAGGCTTTTGGCTTCCTAAACTGCTCACTGCACGCTGTGGGCAGCGTTTTTGGGCTGCATATAACAAAAGAGAACTTGTTTGCTTCACGCTTTTTCCTCTGCTGCATCTTGGATGCTGTGGTAGTTGTGCTTCTAGAAACAGAAAATCATCACTTAAACATCTGAATAAATAATGGTATCAGGCACTCTCGTGCTAGGCTGTCCATTTCCATGGGTGACCAACTTATAAAAGACGTTTTTCTGCCTAGTTTTTTCTCAAGGCTGGTATTTTGGCTAAATGGGAATAATTTCTCTAAACTTATTTTTCATTCTACTAAAGCAAAACCAAAGCCATTTAAAAATTGCTACAAAGTCAGAAAACTTAGTTTCATTTTAATTAATGGCTGGTGCCTAACCAATTTATAATTCCCAAGAGACTGATCCTTTTTCCCGTGAAGAGTGGTTGTGAAAGAAAAGGAAAATGTACTGAGTGACAAATAGAGTTTGAAATAATTAAAAGAGGATGAACAAAGCACAGATTCTAGGAAGTATGGGCAGAGGCTGATTTTTGCATTACTCATTCTCGTTATTTTTAACTCAAATTAGGGAATGACTTTTTTTCTGTACCAAATCTAGTGCTGTGGCCTGGGCTCCCTTGTTGCTGCAATATGGCTAAATACAAAAGTACTAATGAGGTTTCTCAATAAAAATACTTGGTATTCCAATGTGCCAGCTACAAAGTGTGAACATCGGTGATGGATGGTTTTCAGCTGGGTCGCTGATTTTTCTTTTTATTCTCTTTTATTTTTTCTTTCTTTTAATTCTTTTTTTTTCTTTTTTTTTTCTTTTCTTTTTTTCTTTTTTTTTTTTTTAACCACTGGATTCCTTGAAATTGTTGCCTTTCAGGTAAATTGAGTATTGCAAAAGTTCTTTCTGTGGAATGGAGCAGAAATGGAACTGGAATAGAAATAAAATTGTACTCCAGGTATTAATTACAGCACTGGAGTGCTGCTGCAAATTGGATTTCCTTTAAAATGTAGTGTGTTTATAACTGGACAAATTACACAGGCATGGATATCAGATTTAAGGAAGAACTATTTAGCCAGAGGCTTTTCTGTTTTTCAGTAACCAGGATTTAACACCTTTCCTTGTGGTAACTCTTAGCTCGTAATGGTTCTGTGAGTTAGAGCTTGACACGGAGGGACCACTGGAACTTTGGTTAACTTCTCCTGCCACCTCCTGGACAAGGTTCTAAACAGCTTTTCCAGACCTACAGCCATAAAACCTGAAGCGGCCCAGCCCTCACACTAACAGCCATCGACTTGTGAAATTAACCTAGCCTCCCTGCTAGCACTTTTTCAGCATAAAGTAATAAGTAGAATATCAGAAATTATATTTCTTCCCCAGGAAGCTTCTCTGAACCCCTGGAGTTGAACACTAAAAAGTTAAACGAAATGTTTTAACTCCTGTTAAAACAAAATCCCCCAGCACAAACCTTTCAAGCCCTAATGAGCAAATTTTATAGCTAAGATAGTGCTGCCTTTCTGTGACACCAGGGTAAGGGAAGAGTCACGTAGACCTTGAATAGCCTTTGTAATAAATATCTTAAATGTGGGGGTGCTCAGACTTTGAAACATATCATGGCACATCCTTGTCCTGACATTAGGTGTAGCTTTTTTTCGTGACCAGGTTTTATGGTAAATTTCCCTAAATAAAAGAGGAAATGCTGCAGAGGGGTGAACAGTGGTGTGGGTTTAAGGCAGTCATTACAGATCTGGCCTTGCAGTTTGGACACTCAGGTGCACTCAGATGCAGAGAGGTTTTCTGCTCTAAACCTGACCACCAAGTTTGAATGCTAGCTCCTGAAGAGGTGTTCAAGAATAATATATATATACTCTGCCAGTGGTAAAAAGCAACTTACTTTCCCTCCTAGCACCCTGAGAGGCTGTAAGTACTTCTGCTGGTGTTCACAACAGGCATCAGCAGAGATAATCTGTGTTCTGAAGTCACAACAGTTAACAAATAAGTACTATGCACTGTGCTTTCTGAATGCATTGATCTTGTTGTTTTGAATCCACTGTACTGAATTTATCTCCCTGAATTACTGTTCAAATTTTATTTTAAAATTTAGAATTCCTTAGCATGACAGTTTACTCTGTTCGAGTTCCTTGGTGTGTGTCTCCAGTGCTGTTATATTCCAGAAAAACAATGCATTGGTTCCTACCTGCCAAAAGGTTTCCATACTTGTCAACAATTTTCTATATAACTTAAAAATCATACTTTCTAGTGCTTAATTTCCACTAACTAGTGAAATATAAACAGTGGCTTCCATGTCTTCTAGAATATTGCCCTGGTTTGGTTATTCTTAATTTGCATGGGTAGGATTCTGGAAGAATTGGTTGACAGGAGCTTTGAGAGTGGAACCTCAAATGAACCAATACAATTGTATTTTATCTCCTGTCTAACTCAGGCCATAACATCCTTGTAATTCCTCCATCAAACTTGTAATTTATATTTGAACTGTACTCTGTCTCAGAGAAAAACAGCCAGGCGTGTGTGTGTAGCTTTCCTTTGTCCTGTGTCCCAGTGATTGATGAACTTTGCTCCAGGATAGAGCAGTTAATTCACTTTTAGGCCGATGGATCTAGTGCTGATGTGGAAATGGAATGGTGGAAACTGAATTACACAGAAATGGTAGATTTACCTCTCAGAATTGCTGGTCTCAGAGCAATTAGGCACTATGTCAACTGAGATTTACTTGGTAAATAGTTCAGTGGTAAAGAAGAGCTGGAAGATATCTTTATGTAATATTGCCAAAGTGAAAAGTTACAACTCTTCCTCTCAAAGTTCTTTAAAGAGCTGGAACAAAACTCTCTCTGGTTTTGAACAAATCTAAAACTTTAGTTTCCTTTTCAGCAAGGAGGGAAACAACCTGTGTTTCCTCCATTCCTCTTTAGGGAGGTGACTGCACATTTTTCCAGTTTCTGTAGCACATAAGAGTTTTACATGTGGCACAGCAGTCACCTGTATAATCAGTCACCTGGGAGGTATTTTGCAGCTTCAGAAATACTACTTTAGGTAATGTTCCACTTCTTATTCCTCAATGGGTCACTTAACGAGCTTTGGTGTCTCTCCCCTAAAAGAGAGTTTGGCTCACAGTTTTATAGCTCACATCATGAAAATACACTTGGTGAAACACATGTGAAGAGATGTGCTGAGCAGAAACAACCCTCTTTATAAAGCACATCCAGAAGGAAAACAATTTGGAAACACAAAAAGGAAGAATCAAGTCTGTTTTCGTCATTGGGAGGCAGAGATGGGCAGCGTGGCAGAAAAAAAGGCATAGAAAAAATACTGGCTGCCACAAAACCAGAAAGGAGCCTGAGTGAGCTTAAAATCCATCTCAGATCTTGATTTCTGGCCTGATGCTTCAGCATCAGAACCTTGGCATCTGTCATGACAAACCTCAAATCCAGTTTTGTAGCCTTTTGTACCTCGCCACAATATTCTTTAATAAACTTTTCTCTTTCCTGAGGTTTGCACTAGTGTGAACCATGCCTTGCCACAGATGAAAGGGAAGTTTCTTTTCTGGCTTTTAGCTGGCAAGAACACTGCTGAGAGACCCTCAATTCTGTAATTGAAAATTTAAACAGTAAATGAAAGCTATAACTCTCTCTTTGTGAATACACTCAGGTTAAGATTTATTGTAATACCAGTGTAGGGGTACCAAATGAACCTGAGGACTTCATAGACTTTGGAAGGAGTCACACTTGGGGGTTACAGGGCCAGAACTGAACCTGAGGGACTGAGAGATGCCTTGAAGTCTTTGCAATTCTTTTAAAATATTGTTTTCCCTCTGTAAGATCTAATAATTTAATTTCTGTAAGAAACTGCTATTAAATTCTGCAGAAGAATTCTTTTTGATTAATGTTCTGTTTGTGTTGCATCTTTTGCAGCAGTAATACAGAAATAAGTAGAAAAGATATTTGAAAAATGCTAAATTACTGCACGTATTTGTGTGTTCAGAACTTGGGGCAAGAAGGAAATAAACTGGAGAATTCTCGGGAGGTCATTAACATTTTTATCAAGGGAAAGTTGGTTTTCTCTTTGTAAAGATAATTTTTTTTTTACTGGTTCCCCATTAATTTACAGAGAAGCGATGTGAAAATGGTGCAAATCCCCACCATCCTTGGCTCTCACTCTGAGTCTGCAGTCTGGGTATCTGCACAGTTTGTATTTAACTGCGGCATGTCTGAGGAATCTGGATTGGAAATCCCAGTTTCCACAGGGGCTGGCCTCCTTGTTCCCACCTTCTAGAATCTGAATTTTCTCACCTCAGATGAAATGTATTGCTTTTGGAGAGTTACATCCCCAAAGCCCCCAGGTGCTGTGCTCAAGTGTTGTGAGACACCACGTGTGCTCCTTTAGCCCGTGGCACAGTGCCAGAGTGTCTCTGGCATTATTCTGCCACCACATAAAATTTGTCGTGGTCACTCAAGAAGGAAATTGGGAAAATGTTACACGTAGTCAGGCAGGTTTGGAAGATTTTTCTCCCAGCAAGAGCCACTTGAAATTAGTGTTATGAGAAGTGAGATTTACTGCTCCTCCTTTATATTGAAAGCACAGAAACCAAGATGGACTTTTTGAAAACATTCTGAGATGTGAATTTATAGCGGCACTTGATGTTAAAATCAGACAGCACTCCAGGTTAGGCTTACCTGATGAATATTCACTTGCTAACTAAGTTTTTTTAAAGCAATTAAAAGAAAAAAACCTGCAAATTTCCAGATAAATATATGACTTTTATTGTCTACGTCTGCTTGCTTATTGTGTTTTGCAAATAAATTTGTAATGTACTGTGTGTGTCATTGGGAAGAAAATACATGGAAATCTTTCCTTAGTCCAGTAGCCAGAATATTGGCACATTTCCTGGGCCAGTACAATAAGTTGTAGTGTTTACAGGTGTATAGCTTGGTTTAGAGGAATTTCCAAGGAGTTTGGGTAGGGATTAGTTCTGTCAATCAGTTAAGAGTGTTTGTTTTTTATGTTCTGCTAATGCAGCTAAACCAGCGCAATGTGAGAGGGGGTATTTAATTATTCCAGTCTAGAAATGCCTTGTATCATTGTTCTTAACATATTGGCTGTGTTTTATTGCTTTTTTTCTGGAAGTCAGTGGGACCAGGAGTTGCCAAATCTGATTTATCTGGGAACCACCAAGCAGGTGATCCCTGCTGCAGCTCCAGGAGGCGTTTTCCTGTATCTAGGAATGTGAGATGAGGCTCTTTCCATGCTTTGTCCTTGTCCCTGTCCAGCAATATCAAACAATAGCCCTATATATATCTATATATATCTATATATATACATATGTAGGGTGTATATAAGTGTAAGAGTGGGTCTTGATTTGCCATGCGTGATGAAACAGCAAACCCCATTTTTATTTGTTCTTTACAATTTTGCTAAAGTGAGTCTTTTTCCTAGTCCACTGGCTGCAAATTTAAAGTGTGATATACCTCCATTTTCCTTCCCCCCACCTTTTCGTTAAGGGCAAAAGGAGTTTCTCTTTATTGTTCCTAACAATAGGATCTATAATCAAAATTCTCAGGTTGTTGCGCAGACGGCCTCCAGCTTCACTTACTCTTTCATCCCCACCTGAGCCTGACATTACAAATATCCTGCCTTTTCAGTGCAGCTGAATGAACCATAATGTTAGTGTATTACGGGTAGAGCCAAGAAATAAAACTTGGAGGAGAGGAGAGGGAGGGAAGGATAGATAAGTGCACAGAAGCAGGAAAAGGGAGAGAACAGACAGAGAGCAAGAGTCATCTAAGTCCAGCTCTCGTATTTCTTCCTGACAGCCAGCTAAAGCAGTGCAGAACTGCAGGGGCAGCAACTCTGTGCCCCCTCAGCAGCTGCAGCTGAAACAGCCAAGTGTTTTTGCCCAGATCCTGTGCTTCATTTTTTGGCTCTGAGGTGATCCAGCTGCTGCTTTCTCTTCCATTGCTGACTCCAGCGCAGCTTGTGGTAACAGGGAAGTCTTCCCTTTCTCCATGTGCTTCCAAATGATGGCTCTGCCATTCCCTTTTGAGTTTTCACCTGCACTGCAGTTGTTAGCCTTGCTGTGGCCACATCCACTGGCAGCAGGTGGACTTCATGCCTCCACTTCTGGAATGTCCTTAAAGTACGTGCCTCTTCCTCTGGGGCATTGCTTGTAGAATGACCAGCAGAAGGAGAGGTCAGACTGCTTTTAACTATGATTGTCTAATACCTTGAATTATTAGATTGTCCTTTTAATTATGGGCTTGGCTGGGGATCCCCTCTTTGAATGGGCTTCAGCACAGAAGCCTTGATTGCCAACCAAAAGGGTCTTGGAATTTCCAAGTTCACTGAGCAGTCCTGCTACTTTTTATTCATGTTTATGCCTCATGGAATCAAAGAGGGAGAGAGAGATTGTCTAATTAAAAGAGAAACTGTGTATTTATATGTTGCCAGAACATTGCATAAATATGTTCTGGATGCAGTTAGTATCTTACATCGGCAGAATTTGATGAATCCGTTTTCATTGGCTATCTTGGCTGAGGGTGGATTGTTGCTCATTTCCTGTTAGCAGCTTAATTTTTATTGTTGTATGACATTCCTTGCTTAGCATAAAAAATGAAAAACTGAATGGCATTAAAAAAAGCTGAGAACCCTCATCAGTAGCTGTGGGGGAGTATTTTCAATCCTAACATGACAAAGATGCCATATATATGCAATCATAGGTAAATTTCCAGAATTTTCTCCATAAACCAAACTTTCTTCTAACCAATAGCTTCAAGAGCCACTATACCTCATTAAGGGAGAAAAATCCTAAAGGCAAAGTGATTGGAGAGACAGACAATATGTGACTTCTCTATTAATATAATGACCAATTTATAAAAGGCAAAGCATCAACAGCTTGCTGTTTTTCAGCAAAAGGAGGCATAACATAACCCCTGTGGTATTGGTTTGCTATTCTGGATTAGTCTAGAAGGGAAAATAATTCCTCCTAAAGTGCTAAAAGAAACTGACCTTATTCTCAGAAGCTGATCTAAGATTACAGAAGCCCCAGAAGGTTTCTAACTCATGGCTGAACATGAAAGAAATAATTTACTTTGTTTGAAGTGTAATTACTAGCTAAAGAAAAAAAAACAAACCTGTAAATAATTTCATCTGTTGAAATAGTTTTAGATGTGAACAAATAAATCAGGGCAAGAAATGACTAATTTTGGCTTTTATTTTTCTGCTTGTGGGATGCAAATGGCCGGGTCACAAATTAATCTTGTTAGCAGCATCTGATGGAGATCACAAATGATTTTAATTGCCCTATTGTCTAAAGACAGTACAGGGGAAGTGTCACTCTGTGCATTATCTGTAAATATCCTGTACTTGTTGCTCTCAGAAGCTGCACGATGAGCAGGTGGATCTTTGATCTGGCCTGGTGCAATTGTTCTTTTACTCTTATATGGCTGCAAACACACTGTATTTTACAGTGTTTAGATAAATGTGCCAGCATTTCTGATTCATGCACTCATGCATAAGGCTTTACTGTTTTGCCTTCTGCAAGGGACACAGAAAGTTGCATTTTGTGAATGTTAGTATTAAAATTTATTAAAGAGATTCGTCTTGCTTTAATTTTTCTTTCTTCGGTAAGAAAGGAAGAATTACAATTCTCAAGGAAGCTTAAACTGTGGGATACTTTTTCACTTTTTATTTCTAAGCTTTCTGGCCAAAAAAACCCAACCCAAACCTGTTGGGATGGATGTGACAGTTTAAGCTTGTCTCAGAATTGTAATCCTCATGCCAAGCAAGCCGGATCCATGGATTTTCCCACTCAAAGAAAACCCATTTTCAGATGAGATAAATTTTCTCACTCCTCTTTGCAGGGAGTGTCTGTGAAACTATTAAATAAGGTGTCCAATAGCAACTTGTCACCAGGGAGAAAAGATGAATAAGAAATATGTTTTTCTTTAAAATATTTCAGTTCTTACAAGAGCAGAATACAGAGATTCCACCTTTTAATGAGCAATCCCTTATACCCATGTTGATTTTACTGGTGTTAATAAAGCTCTGTTTGGCATAAAAAAAAATCCATTTTCACATATCTCTTTCCAAGGAATCTGTTTTAGAGCTGATTATTTCATTAGAAAAGGGAGAGGGAAGGAAAAAGAGTTATTGGTAGCTTATGGACCAGACCTGCTGTTCAGGTAGCATCAAATTCTAATCAAAATCTAATTTGAACAGATGTTGTCTGGCTAGCAGTGTGAAGAAATGCTGTCAATTACTCCTTTCTCCATGATTCTCTTTTCTTTTTTCTCTCTCTCTGGCCTCTCTCCTCTCTCTCCTCTCTCCTCTCTCTTTTTTTAAATTAAGAAGTCCTTCAAGGGCCTTAATTGACATGTTACCCTAATTACTCTCAGAGTCCCATTACTGGGGCACATGAACTGAGTCACTGTTGTCTGTAACCTTGCAGGTGAACGTGTAATGAAGTTCTTAGAGTGCAATTCCCAGCTGAAGAAAGTTCAGACATCAGGTAGGAGTGTCAGGGATAACCTTTTCTTTTTGGTTGTTTTGGGCAAATGAAAGGAGGGCACTGTGCTTCTGTTGCACTCACCTTGGTCTGTGACTTTTGTATCTGCAAATATAAAATTCAGGCATTTCTTTTGCATACTTTGACTGAGTTCACTCCTAGTTTTGGTTCTACCACTGGACCTGTGCTGTTGGCCCAGATCCACCAGTGAGTTTGAGAATGGTTATGCTGAGCATTGCTGCACTTAAATTTTAGGGAGCTAAAGTTCCAGGAGTGGAATTTGAAAACTTCATGCAGGTGCCCAAGCTGCCTGCACAGTGTGTGAGGGGAGGTCCATGCCCCGAAGGAAAACTGGGGGACAGCTCCAGACAGCAAGAGCAGGTCATGCAGGAATGTCCCATTTTGTGGGAAATGTGGCCCAGGTGTAGCCTCTGCCCATGAATTTATTTTCACTGGAGTCCCAGGCTGTGTTAGCTCAGCAGCATCTCAGGCAGGCGGTCTGTGGATGCCAGTGCTGGGCAATCCTGGCTTTGGCTCCTAGAGCCAAGGAGGTCAGTGCCTCCTGCTGTGTGGTGCATCCTCACTCACCTCCAGGCAGTGAGCAGAGCCTCTCCTCAGGGAAATGTCTTTACCACGTGGCTACCACATAATTCTCTTGGCTACTCAGGGAATATTTCAGCTCCTCAAAGCACCAGCACCTCAGGAGAGGAGTGCTTGTGGCTGAGCCCTTCTCTAGGGAGGCAGCTGTGAGCACATATGGGACTGGGGATCACAGACTGCAAGAGGTGGTTTGTTTGTAACAGGGTTTTAGGGTCTCTTAGCAACCTGTAGCCCTAGAGGAGTGGGTTTGTAGAGCACAGATGTTGGTGCAGAGGAGCCAGCAGTCACGCAGGTGGAGGGGTTCCCCTCTGGAGTGGCTGCAGTCCTGGGCTGTGAGCAGAGAGCCCATCAGCACTGCAGAGCATCAGGTGCACACTTTGTCCTCATCCTTGGGGACAGATTCACCCAAAGGTCACTGCATGTGTGCACAGGCTGCGGCATTCCTGCTCTGGAGTGAGACACCAGTGCTGACACAGCCAAGAGTGCCCACGAGACACTATTCTCCAGGCAGGAGATAAAAGAGCTGCCTCACTCCACAGAGCATGGAGATGCTTGTGGTATCCTACTCCTTGAGCATTTAGACTGCACATCTGGATTTCACACTGGAATTGCCTGGCAAAGGGGCATCTTCAGTGCTTCTCTGGGGTGTAGTCCTTACTTCAGTCATGCTTTGGTTCACCTGCCTATACAGTGTACATGCAGTGGTATTCTCCTGTTCTCCTCTCTAGGATCCCACGGGCAATCTAGGAAGGATATGGAGATTTTATAGAAAAATAACTTTTATTTTTTCTCCTTTCTTCCACTTAGAAAAATACCAGAGTTAGAGTTGTTACACTTTTCTAAATGTTCAGCACAGGAGATGAGCCTCCTATCAGCAAGAAAATATGAACTGCTGGTGTAACCAAAGAGTTTTCAGCTGTGGCAGATTGCCAGTAAGTGATGACATGGGGCTGGCATGTTACTCCTGACTCTGGCTTTTTCCTAGACCTGAATGAATGTTGGGAATCCTGGGGAGGTTTTTGTTTGCTGAAAGCTCAACAATTAGAAAGGCAAACCCCACTTCACTCCAGCAGCTCAAAAGTGTTCCTGATGAAGGAACACTCCCAACGTTTCTTTCATCACAGATTCCCTCTTCTGCAATTCAAACCAAAGGTTTAAATCTAATTCCAGTACAGCTAAAACAGAAAAATATCTTGAACCAACAATTCAGGAAAGTAGGAAACCAGGAACTCGGTTTTCTTGTTACTGCAGAGGACATTGAAAGCAAATGCTCTGTGCTGTGCTGCGGAGGAGGAGGAATCCCTCTATCCTCTCATCTCCATCTCTCCTGTACCACCACATCCTCCGTGTGCTCACCTCCATGAGGGGGAAGGCCAAACCCTTCCCCTCTGCTCTCCAAGGCTTTCTCCACCAAGAAACAGGCAAGACTGTGGCATTGTGCCAATTAGGATGTGTCACTATTGCCTCCCACCCCTCTGAAACCATGTCTGCACCAGTCTGTCCATCACACATTAAAAACCTAGCTGGGGCAGAGCTGTAGGGCACTTCTAAAGCAGTGAATGAAGATAAATACAAGGATTGGTGAAAACATAATGGAATAATTTAATATATTTTTTTCAAATGGGAGTTGTCATTTGCTTAATGTAGGCCCACTCTTAATTTACAATTTAAGCAATTGCCTCGTTTAAGCATTTTAAGCTGGTCCTCTGCTTCCCTCAGTCAGAATCCAGGAGGTAATTGCATCACCTATATGAGGAAGATGTGACTGCAGATACTTTAACCCATGGGCTCATGTGCTTGTCCTCCCCTTGTGCTCATGTTGCCTCTGATCAGTACAAAAATCCCTTCACAAGGACTGTGTGTTTTGATGGGTTGGATTCTCAGAAGCTGATATGTGCACTGTCCTGTGGATTACTGCTCACGAGCTTCTGCTAAACTCAGTTGGTCTGCACTCTGAGCAAATAAATCCTTTTATTTGGCAGACTTTAAAAAACAGAGAGAGAGAGAGAGGGAGGGAAATGGAGGCCATCAGACTGTTCCCGAACAGGAACATCCAGAACAAAATTTACAGTAACAAAAATTGTTGCTGCTGCCTTGCACAATTGTTAGGATTGCTCCCCATCAAAGGTCAAAAGCATTAACCACACTGGCAACATTTATGAATAGACACTTTATGGAGTTTTGCCTAAAGAGGAATGGATAAACACTTTGACTCAGGAGGACCAATTAGAATCAGCCGGATCTTTTAATTTAATAGCTGCATTAGGCAAGACTGAATGAATGTTGGAGCAGACACAAACACAGAACACTAAGCAATTTCACTGCTTTTGGAGTGAGTGTGAAACAAAAAGCAATTCCAGCTCGATCACAGAAGGCCACAGAACAAGTGGTCCTGGTATGGCCACATGAGAGAAGGAAGGCAGAGAAAGTTTTTCTTGGGCCATGTGACAAGCATTGCACCTCTTGTCATTAAGGTCTAGAGGGATGATCTCTGTATCCACAGGGATAAAGTGACCCAAAAAGTGACTGGAAGCTTAGACTTCCTCCACGAACAGCAACCATTGGGGTCCAGGAGTTTCTCCCAGGAATCTAGGATGCAGGTATATCTAGCACACCATTTATAATGTTTCCCATTGCCTTCTGGTTAAAGATGTTCATCAAGTACTCAGAAGCCAGGAAATATTAAAATTCAGTGTGATTTGGGCATTTTAATTTGTTCCACTTTGTCCCTGCCTGGCATGCATGACTGATAAATGTTTGTTCAATCTTTTCACAAGCCCTCAGGTTTGTCTAGGTTTGAACTGGCTACTGGCTAGTGGAAAAAGGCTAACAGGAAAGAGCTGATTTCTAGGATTAATTACTGTTGAATCTACTTTTTGCAAGTCTCTTTGACCATCTAAACTGGGAGCATGGAGTCAGCTCTTTCAGGAAACCAGATGCTGGTGTCTCCTTATTAAGAATAGGCAGAAGGGAAGTGACTCTGCTCTGTGTCAGGAAGGACATTCCCTGTCTTACTGCAGTGTCAGGTGGAGGACAAAAACCAGCTCTGTCTCTATAGAATCATCTTAACTTCAGTTTCAGTTTATTCATTGTGGCAAAGAAAAGTAATAGAGCTTTATGGTTCTTGTTCTCAGTCTCCTCATTAAGGTTTTTGGTGAGAAACCCAGATGCACAATTGCTCCTGGTTCTGCATTCTCCCCACTGCAATTAAATGCTAGATGGTAGGAGGAAGCTCCTCAGAGAGGCATGTTTGGAGGCACTGGAGATTATTTTTAGTGTGAGGAACAGGAAATATGCTCTAAATGAGAAGGTAAACTTGCAAAGATGCAAAAAAATGTATGTAAATTTCAGTTTTTCCTCTTAGTTTTACAAATTCCAGTAACATGGGTCAGGTCAGTAAGAATGATAAGAAATTAAGAAATAATAGTTGAATGCAGATATTAACTTGATGCCAGCAATTATCTGGCTTCATTTGCTTAAACATCCCTCTTGCAGACAAGCAATTACAAATAGAACTTAAAAATCATCCCACAGCAAGGACATCATTCCCCACACTCTTTAGACCGCTGGTTATGTTTCACACCTTCTAAGGGTAAGTGTTGAATAGGAAGCTACAGCTGTGCTGGGTTGCATATTCACCTCATATTTATCTCTGCCTGAGTGGACTCCCTCAGTTTTACCTCCTTCCACCACTGCTGGGTAACCTTATCTATGGAAAAGAGGCAAGAGTAAACACACTGAGAGATAAAGGTTACAGGTAAATAAATGCAAACTGTTTGAAGCAACAGCTTAAATCTCTTTATCATCCTAATAGACAATGTCTCAATCATCCTAATAGAGTTTCAAATGAGGTGCGGTCTTCTATATGCTAAGGGGTCTTCAGAGCTGATGATCAGTTTGTTAAAAAGGAACCTGAAACTTCAAAATCTACATTCACCCAGGATGGCTTTATTGTATTTTTTTCTTTGTATTGTATTTGAATTCATCAATCACTTAGATGGGTGGTGTTTCTGCTGTTCAGAGTGGCTTTTTGTTTTTTACTATCCTCCCTTGCTAGCCACTTTTCCCTGCTTTCATTTACTTTCTTTCACCTCCTTCCTACCCAGAGGGAGTAATTTTTTTTTTTTAGTATGATTAAAACTACCTCAGAATTATGGTATGCTGTCTTTCTCACGTTTATAAAAGTGTAAGTTCCTCTTCTCTTGCCCTTCCTCTCACCTTTGAAGGTTCCTGATCTACTGAAGTGGTGCCATGCTCTTGTTGCCAAATCATCTTCACTGTTCCATCTGTTTTTAACTGATTGTCCCAAATTATTTTTCAGCCCCAGGTTATAGGCAGATTTTAAATGTAGATAACAGCCTAGAGCCAGTGTTTGTGAGCATGCAAGCCATTTTAAAAAGGATAATCAGTTCTAAGAATTTCACTTTTAATTACTTTTTAGCCTAAGCTTTTGAAACAGCTAATCATTTTGGCTGCCAGGCTTGAGAAAACTGAGGGTCCTGTGACTTTCCAGAAAATGTGAAGCACCTCTATGCTGAAAAGGGGGCTTGTTTATTTGCTTCTTAGGTGTTTCAGGAAATGGTATTTGGGTCACCTGTCCATTTTGGCAGCACAGGCCCCAGCACAGCATCCTGCAGCTGCTTGTGTTCAGAGTTTAGAAGTGACTCACTGGGATTTACTTGGTTACTCACAGAGCTGAGACAGGCGACAGAACATTCAACTCAAATTGATGAGCTCAAATTTGTCTCCTAAACAACTGGGAGAATGAATTAGGGAGTGATATAATCTTCTAAATTGCATCTATTATGATATAATGATGCAACGTGCCAGAAGGAGTGCGGAACTCTCATAAAGGCTCTTAATTTAAATTTGCTTTGAGTTGGCAAAACACACACAAACCCAACATACTCGATTTAACCCAGTTAAACAATGTCAGCATTTAATTAGACTATGAGGATAAAGGGATGGGATGTTATGAAATTTTACTAATCTAGGGGCAAGAACTTATAGCACTTGGAACAGGAAATAAGGTACTAAATTTAAAATTTAGCCCCATGCATATTAGCATAATTAAAATGCCAAACTTTAAAATGCAATTATCAAGTAATAGGAATGCCATGCATTTGTAATGCTAGAATTTCCTTAAAGCACATTAAGGACATGCAACACTCAGCAGATTCCTAACTACCACTTAATTACCCTTGCCACTTACTGCTGCAGAGATGCAGAGTATGGAAAAGATACGCATTTGCCTAAGCAAAAGTAGGATTAAGAGATTTTCTTCTGTAGTTCTGGTACAGATAGACTTTTAATATCTACTGTGTACCTTGTTCAGTGGGCAACTAATGAAACAATCTGTAAATCTAAATTTTAGAACTGTCCCTTGAATACTCCAGCAGGCACCAAGTGTTCCCTATTGCGTGGATCTCTGCTGCCCTTGTACAAAGCTCAGCAGTATGAGAGTTTCAGGGTGCTCCTTAAAAGCTGCTTTGATTTTGTACTCACCAGCCTGTTGCCTTCCAAAAGAAAGAGTAATCCTTCTGACAGCATCTCCTTTTATAATCAGTTTTGCAGTCCTTAAGAAGACAATTCAGGTTTTCATATTATTCTCTTCCCTTTCATGTAATTATTGCAGGTTTTGAGTTAATTGGCAGCCTGATATCCTTCCTCTTAAAGCTTGTAGGAACAGTGATATGTTTGAACCTTGTGATTTATTTTTTTTCTTCTCTGACAAAAACTGGAAATTTGATGCTCTGCTAGTACAGCCTTTAAGATTAGAAATATCTACCTAAAATAAGCACAGATTGAAGCTGTCTCTCTGGTCTGAGGTGCTTTCCACTGTCAAATACCTATTTCACACAGTGTGGCTGTGCCACACTGCTCCAAAGGGGGTGGGAGCTGGGAACGAAGGGTGTCCTGAGAAATTACATCTGCAATTATTTTGTGAAGTGTCTTCCCCCTCTGGTGCCTGGACCTGTGAAGAGCTTGCCTGTGTGTGCCTGGGGGTGTTACCCAGCCAGGAGAGCTGGGGGGCCTGGGTCTCATCCCTTGCCCAGGGAACATCCTGGTGGAATTCAGGTGTGAGCTCTTGGGGTCCTCACGTGGTGGTAGCTGAGAGAGAAGCCTTGTGGCAGTCACTGGAGACTTGGTATCAGATTCCCTTTGTCTCCATTTGAATGTCTTCACATCTGTGTTGGTTATAAGACTATAAAGTCCTTGTGCTGGGAAGATTAAAGATAAATAGGAAATTAAAAGGGACAAAAAAAAAAGAGAAATAAAACATTTGTGAAGGAACAACACATCAGAAATAATGTTAGAGGGATTTTGCTGAGGGGAAATGTTTTTTTTGAAGAAAAGGATAATGGCATCTGGGGAATGGGGTTTGCCACAAAACCTCACTCCCTCTGAGCACTTGTTAAATTGGCTGTGTGTTTCCTCTGTGCTGCCTTCACTTTGAATGCAGATAGGTAAGAGGCTGAGTTATTTCCCCTGGCACCAGCTCAGAGACTCTCTGAGTTGTGTTGGCCTCAGCTCCTGGAGCACACTCTCTGTTCTCAGGGCAGGTGTGAGGCATTAATTTCCAGAGACAGGTGGCCTATGCCTCAGTGTTGGATTGCATTTCTCTCAGCACAAACCCTGTAGGGAAGAAGTGTTGGAAATCTTATGCAGGTCCAAAAAGTAGTGCCAGCATTAAAGACTCAGAGCCTGCACCAAATGTGCCACTTCAGCTCAGGCACCTGGAACAGGCACAGTGACTGAGAATGGAAGAAAGAAATTCTTCAAAAAGTCTTTGGTAAGGAGTTCATTTAATTTTCCCTCATATTCACTGAACTGATGAACACAATTAACAGCTGCTTCACTGGAAAGAGTTTTCTCAGTTATTTCCTTCATCTCAGACTTGGGCTCATTTGATAATTATTTTTGCATGCTGACTTTCACATCACTGACTGTTCTTCCCAACCTTGCACTGTAGTGACAAGGGAATTATAACAAAGTCAAGCCATTGATTTTTTACTCTTTCCTTGCTACATGGTTACTTTTCTTGTAAGAGCAGTAATTTCCCTCGCCACGCTGAGATGTGTTCGACATCTTTCCCAGGACAACGTGTGTATCTGATCAAATCCATCAGCCAGGTAAGCCAGATGAAACATTTACTGCTGTTCAGAAAATAGATTCTGCATTGATTTAACTACTAGAAAAGCAAATCCCCATTATTTCAAAGTGCAATAAGATTGCCCTCAATACTCATTTCCTATCAGTATGGGACAGATAAAACACTGAAGTGGAAGTCAGAACTCCATCAAATGGCTCATTGACTCGGGTCAATTTAGAATGTTTTTCCTTGTCCTTCTTGACTGTGTGTCTACTTCTGTACTGTAATAACTCTGTGGAGGAGAAACCATTTCTGCACTTGTTTGTGCAAACTCTGTTTTGCTTGGAGTCTCCTGGTAACTTAAAATATGCCTCACTACAAACAAAGCTGTGAAACGTTGCAGCTCCCATCCATTTCCTTACAATTCCACAAGGAATAAATAGCTTTGCCTGATAGCAAATGCAGTGCTGTGGTTGGGATTAAAATGATGTGCAGTTCCAGTTGTTGCATCATGTGGGCTCAGGCTGTACTTCCTTGGGACACAGTGTTTTAAGTCTTCTAGAACAAAAAGTGCTTTTGTTCAGCCCATGGGCTCAAAGTGGACAAATGTGAATGTGAATTATTCCAGTCAAAATAAACTGACCAAATGTGGTGATATTAAGGCAGGTAAATAGCTGGTCCGTGGATAAAATTAACAGGGTAATGTTGGCATGGTGATAATTCAGTTAAATAGTAACCAAAATTATGCAAGTTTGAGCTGCTTAATCCATCATTCCCTCTTCATGTCCAGGGAGAAACAGAGCTTCTGGAGAGTGCCAGAGGACAGTGAGGTCTCCCATCAAAAATACAGCACAGCTTGGGGACAGCGTCCTTCTCTTGAACCACGATGTCCTTACTGCTGTGGGCAGCTGAAAGGAACCCACCAACATCTCCATTGGCTTCAGCAAAACTCTGGTCAGTGCCAAACTGTGAGACCTGAAGTCCTAATCTTGCTTTCTATCCCCATCCCCTATCTTTTTTT